>CAUJNA010003321.1:452500-542500 GCA_963377175.1 Effrenium voratum
TGAACAACTACAGGGAACACCCTGAAACAACTTTTTCTGTGCGGAACAGCCTCGGAACTATGAAGAGCATCCCCAACAAGAGGGTTCACCATCACAAGTACGTAAAACGTCAAACTGAATGGTGGGCATAAATCCCCTAGAGGCCCTAGCTTGTAAATGATGCCACTTCAGGGGTCCCCAATCAAATTTCAGATGTATTTTCTGATGGTAGACCAAAAGCCATTTAAGGGCTTGATCAGTGGCCATGTGTTCCTCAACTTTCAATTGCGTTGACCTCCAGCGGCAGTTTGATTGTTCCTCTTTAAGGGAACATTCAGTGAAGGTCGTAGACAGGTTGCTTTTAGGTTCACTTCTGTTGATACCAAGGCATCCCGCTTGGACACAGCAAAGTAGTCAATGATGGTGACACGGGTGGCCCCGTTGGGGCATCAGACAGTGGTTTATGTCCCCCCACCCACGCACACACACACACATACAAGCATGCAACGAAGGGTCGTACAATGCGAAGAGCCCAGCACACGTTACACGGGGGGTTCTTGTTCAGGCAGGTTTCTGCGGTTGCTGGTTTGGCCCCCCCTGTATAGGGTGCCTCAAGGTAATGAACACGCAGGAGCCCAGCTCATCGCGCGGGCAAGCCCAATGAAAAACAGGATACCCACTAAAAGGCACCCCACCAAAAGCCGGGTTGTTTGTTACAATCCTGGTACAGCTGAGAACAAGAAGCCTTTTTGATTCTATACCACGGTGTTTGGTAGACCACTTGACATCCAGATTTTGATGTTGGCTCGCCCGGCATTCATGCTTTGATGTACATCCAGGTCCCCCAGTAGTGCCGTTTTACTCCCTTGTTTGGGGGAGGGTTTCCCTACTAAAATAAACTACAGAAGAAAGTTGCTACCCTTAAACCTCTCTACTGGAGGACCTAGACATGGTTTTGACTACTCAGAGTTTGAATTTGACCCAGGTTGGCACTTGGTGCGGCCCAAGTGAATGCCTCGACCTCTCTCGGCTCGATCGCCAGGATGGCTCTGATCCGGCGGAGGACGGGCGCCTGGCGCCTGGCGCCTGGCGCCTGACGCTTCCGGGCGTGGGGTTTTCTCTTAAAATTTTGGGACCTATTCCTGTAGGTTTCTAGCAGAACCTTCCAATATCCCCACCTGCCAGTTTTGGTAGGGGATTTTGGCCCGGGTCCCCTGTGACCATCCCTATCCCACGGTTTTCACCAAGCCATGTGCCATGGTTTTTTCTAGTAGCATTCCTTATGGTCCAACCTCTCGATTACCCCGAAGTAGGGATTTGGACCAGGGCCCCAAATGGATTCCTTTGGTTTTCCTTCAACGCGACCTGCAAAGGGCACCCTCAAAAACCAAAAGAAGCTCCAATGGATCCAGGTACCCCTATATTCAAAACCTAACATAAAAATCCTGGTCTCCAATTTTTCCTAACAAAGGAGTGGACGCTTGGGACCTTGTCAAGAGGATGGCTAGCGTCGCGAGGCTGGCATGGTCCACTTCCATTGAGAAAGTTGCCAATTCGTTTTTGATGTAACATGTTCTCTCTGTAACATAACCCATGCATCTGCAGCAATGCGCATGTGTCACAATAGGGGGCTCCAAAGATGATGGTTTTCCGATTCTCCCATTGACTTATTGCAAACAAAGGCGAACCGGGGTACCCCATATTTCGGGCACCCCATATTTCATGTTATGCCCCCCCGATTCTTCCATCTTGTTCCTGGCTTTGGCGGGGGATTGACTGGGAGGGGCTGAGGGGGAGGTTCTGAGGGA
The DNA here is from genome assembly GCA_963377175.1 of Effrenium voratum. Lineage (NCBI taxonomy): Eukaryota > Dinophyceae > Suessiales > Symbiodiniaceae > Effrenium > Effrenium voratum. Next base: position 454,288 of record CAUJNA010003321.1, read on the forward strand.
CTACCTCTTTCCAGAGAAAAAACAAAACACAACATATTTGCAGCAAACCATCGGTGACCTTTGTCCTGACCACGAAAATTGAGGAAACCACATGTCTTGACCTAACCTCCCCCCCCCCACCACCACCCCTTCCGTTTTTCTTTTTCCCGTAGGAGTTTATGGAGGCGGCCCCTGTCACGGCGCCTTTGGACAGCATTCCCGCGAAGTTTGCGCACTACCTCACCGCGGCAGAGACCCAAAGGCGGGGAATCCTTCCTTTCGCTCGCTGCTTTTGGCGTGCGGAGGACCAAATTGCATGGAGCGCACTTCTACGGCACCCGATGTTGCCCTTTTGGTGATGCTTCGGCCATTTCTGGCGAGTTTCCATGTGGGGTGATGTTTTCGGTCTTTCGTTTTGCGGCGGCGCCGTTTGCCCTGCCTCCTTTGAAGTGCCCAAAGGTGTCCCAGGAAAAGACACCAAGGCCCTCGGGGAGGGGGCCCGGAGGCGAAGAAAAGAGCTCACGACGCATACGAAACACAGGCAGCGGTTTCTCCACCTCGGCACGGCTCGGCTCATGGGTTTGACAGAAAACTAGGTTTTCAGAGATGGTGATACCAAAAAATATGATAAAGCAGTCATGGAAGTCCCACTTTGGTTTCCGACCTTTGGCCCCTGTGTGTTGCAGTTACGTCCGTATGTTTGGTCATGGACCAACAGCAAGGCTGCTGCTTTTGTGCGGGCACCATGCTGACAACAATTGTTTGGCGTTTGGGCATGCCACACACGCTGCTTGAACACGTTGCTGCTGTTAGCTAGCGCTCCGTAAGAGAAGGAGTGTTTAGTTGCAAAGCGGACGTCTAAAGATGCTTGTTTTTCGAGAGCGCAGTCACACGGGTGCTATACTATTTAGGTTTTTTCTCTACCACTGGATTGCGTTTTTTGTTTTCCAGTCCCCCGAGCAAGCAAGCCAGCCAGCCAGCCAGCCAGCCAGCAAGCAAGCAAGCAAGCCAGCAAGCAAGCAAGCCAGCAAGCAAGCAAGCAAGCAAGCAAGCAAGCAAGCAAGCAAGCAAGCAAGCAAGCAAGCAAGCAAGCAATGTAGCACCCTGAACCCTCCCAGTGTACCTTAAACACAAAACCACCTACTCTACACCTGCCCCGACCCACCTAACAGACCCGAAATCCACCCCTGAACCACCCTAAGCGTACCAAATGTGCCTTGCCCAAAACACACACAGCCGAAACACCCGACCCAAAACCCCACTAAGCCCGCCTTTATCCTCAACTCAACCAACCCAACCAACCCAAACTCCATCTGAACCCACCCTAAGCCAACTCTAAACCCACCCATCAACCCACCTACACACCCGCACGCAGCCCTAAACCCACAACTCTGAACCCCTAAGCCCCTAAGCCCCTAAACCACCCTACGCCCGCCCCAAACCTAACTTAAACCAACCCTGAACGGACCCCGAAGCCCGCCCTAAACCAACCCCCAACACACCCTGAACCTGAACCCGCCCAAAAACCAAAACCGAAACTCGTCCTAAACCAACCCTGACCACCCTAACCACCCTACAAGAGCCTAGATGCCTGTCACTCAGCTTGCTTTCATTCTCGTGTCCTGTTTCACCAAGGCGCCCGCCAAGTATCCTCGTGAAGGTGGCGGTTTATGCGCCAAGGACGTCCTGGATGACGGTACGCCCCGAACGCACCCCTAAACCCATCCAACCCTAAACCAATAACTTGCCCACCCCAAACCCACGCGAGACCTACCCAACTAAACCCAACCTAAACCCACCCGAAGCCTGCCCTAAGCCCAGGGCCTTGAACCAACCCAACCAACACTCCCTAAACAACCAACCACTAAACCCACTTTAAACCCACCTCAATCCTCTAAACAAACCTTTGCCAACCCTCCATCTAACTCTCTGCCTGAGGCCCCAAACCACCCCAACCAAACACACGCCAAACCCACCCCAAACCCTAAATCCTGAGCGCGCCCCATAAACCACCCCAAAGGTGACCGGAAAATGGAACGGACAAAAATTCCCAAAAGCGCTGGGAAAAATCCCAGAAAGAAAAGGTCGGCCTTCTGGGATGGTCTGCGCGCAGCTCAAGTGCTCAAAGCGCAAAACGCGACGTTGTAAACGCGACCTTCGTTTCGGCTGGACCAGGCGCTCTTGCTGCGGCCAGAAGACTCTTTGTTGCAAGCAACGCTGCCGCAGGATGCTGGGGGGATACGCAAAGATTGCCGTTCCACGCTGCGCTGGCCTAGGTGGGTCTGCGCAAATGTTCTTGAGCGCGCGCTCTGCAAGGGCGCCAGCCGAACGGCGTGGCTTTTTTGCGCTTGCGCCTTGCGCTTCTCGCAGCAACGCAGTGTCGCCCGAGGCAAGCAGCGCTCGCGGCAGACGGCTGCTGGGTTGAGGCAATTGTAAAGCCCAACCCCGACGCCCGTCTCAACGAGAACGAAGTCCGTGAGGAGCTTATAGAGGCCGGGCGACTTGCTACAAGAAAGCAGCGCGTTAGCCCAAGGTTTTGGCGGCGACTTCGATGGCCGGTGTCGCGGTCACGAAGTGCAGCTTGGTCGCAAGGCGCGACTGCAGGGCTAAACGCGCTCCTTGGCGCGATCAGGCACGCGTACGTCTGCGTGAAGCCAGCGGCGGAGTGCCGCGCGGCGAGCGCGGTCCGGGCGGCGCTGCTGGCGGCCGTAGAGCTGGCCATTTCGCCGCCGGTCGGCGCTGAGGGTCTTTCTTATGCGACGTAGATTGCGACTTGTCCGAATTAGGCTGCTCTTCTGGCGGGCTGGGAATGTTCCGCGCTTAGAATAAAGAAGCTTGATTGTTTTTCGAGTGTGGCTTTGGCCGAGGCTACATAGACCCCTCGAGTTGAGGATTTTGGCATTGGAACCTGCCACCGAAGAGGGGCGGCGTGTTGCAGGACAAAAGGTGCGCGAGTCTGCGTCCTTTCTATCGACGTGGTAAAGCCCACGAAAACAACTGTTTTCGCGAAATACTTGTGTGCCGCGAGAGCCACCTGACCCCTTTTGAAGCAGAAAAGTCACGAGGCAGCTTTAGGGCAGAAAAGGTAGCGCGGTCCCGCGTTTGACGCCGGTCCGCGAAATTCTTGGCTGTGATGAAAGAGTTCTTCCGCAGAAGAGAACAACCCTGATCCCTTTCATGTGAAGTTTGCAGAGGTCACTAAAACGATTCCTCCACAAAACAAAAGCTTGGCCCCATCTTCGTGTCTCCATGCGCGAAGACTTGAATCTCAAAGCCCGAGAGAAATAGTTTGCGAAAACAAGACAAATCAATCGAGATTCGGGCGCGGAATCCCCTTTCTTTTGAAGCACGGGAACGCTTTACATTCTTTAAAATGCTCTTGACAATTCCGCGCAGTTGCCAAGAAGCAAACAGCCAGGGGCCGGGGCAGAAAAAGAAACAGCCAGGGGCGGGACCCAAAGACGCAGGAAAAGTAGAAGAAAGAAAACAGCCAGGGCTGTCTTTTCTCGAAACTTTGAGCCCGGGAAGCCCCCTCTCCTTATGTGTGAAATGTTGGGACACTCTTTTAGGACATGTACCTTCTCTTATTTGTGGGTCCGGTAGCTTACCGGTAAGGGTGAGGCTGCTGCAAGCTGCAAGGTGATGAGGTTCAGTGCAAAGGTTTGCCAGTTTGCTTGGTGAGGAGTGTTTGTATGCAGCTCGATGTGCTCGAAACTCGACTTGTGTAACATTGCATGGCTGCCATCGAGAAAGCCAGGGCAGCGCGAGTTGCCTTACGAGCCTTTTTGTTATCACTTGGAGATGTTCCTGTTGCAGAATATGCGGCTGTGTGTGAAGTATGCCATTAAGATGCTCCTGACTTCAGACACGTTTGCTGTGCTGAAGCCTTTTGTGTTGTCCATGGAAGAGATCGAGCTGCTGCTGCCGGGCTTCTTACCCCCGCTCGGCAAAGCGGTGGTGAAACTGGCTAACGCCAACCTGGCGAACGTTGGGGAACCTTGAGCTTAAATTGGAAGCCTGTGTGATTGCTAAACACAAATCGTTAAAGATATTACGTTGCTTTTTCCAATTCGTGTTGCTTCCAGGAATTGGACTGGGACTTCTTGCCTCTTCCGCAGAAGAGCTTCTTTGTCAAGTCGCAGGTCTATGGCCAGTTTGTACGGGAGCGGATTAGCCGGCGCATAGCCGCTTTCATGGGTCAGAAAGATAAAACCGACCAAGAACGCGCAGACTTCTGCCGGCAGATGCTGGCTGGGCCGCTGTCTGAGGCCAACAAGAAGCAGTTGGAGTTCGGCTTGGCTTACTATGGTCCTTTGGACAAAGCTGGTAAGCTTAAGTTCCTTCTGCAGACCCAGGACAATTTCCAATACCTGTTTGAGTGGGAGCCGGGTCACAGCTGGCTGCAGCTACGTGCTTTCTGCAGCAAGGACGCCGACTTCACAACGGCGATGCCCTTTGGCAGTCCTTCTCGGAGAGCATCCTGATTTGTTGACCAGCATTGGCCACCCAGTGCTCAAGGCTCTGACTCGTGATCTCCTGTCCTTGACAAAGATTGCTGGCAGTTCCGACGTGCTCCAAGCGCTGGTGAAGCAGGTGTTCTTTGAGCTCTGCGCCTTACGGCTAGGCATCCGACTTGAAGACACGGCGATGGAGCTGCCAGCTGATGAGAACAAGGCGCCTTCCTTTTTTTGTTTGTACTTCTGTTTTGAGAACTGAACCTCTACCCATCCTGAAAAAGCAATTGTCTAAATCCTTCCTGTTTAACAAGCCCTTTTGTACTATCATTATTGCTTGACTGGAGCCAGGGTTACACACGTGACCCCTTAAGGACTCTTTGCTGCAAATGGCGCGCGTCATCGGCAGTGCTGTGAGCAAAGCCAGCACTCCAGCAATTATGCGGCTCAAGGATGCACTTGCTTGGGCAAAAGAGAAGGAAGCCGAAGAAAAAAGCTTGCGGCGAAGCTGGCTAATCCAAATGAAAGAAATGATAAGCCAGCGAGCGTCCAAGATGGGGCAGAAGTGTCCAAGCCGAACACAAACTCGCCAGAAGCCATGCAGGATTCCAGGTCGGGGACATTGTCAAAACCATAGCCAAGAAAGAGAAAGACAAATGGCACAACATGAACGCTGAGATCGTGACTGTCCTCACATCGCACTACCGGGTGAAGATGTTGGAAGGACCTGCTAAATACGAAGAAAAGAAATTCATGAAGGAGTGCGTGACAAGGGTCTTGAAAAGGCCAGCTCCTGCGGCAAAGCCGCAAGAAGAGGATGATCCGGAGAAGCGTGCTCGTAAGTTGTTCGCTGATGACCTGACGATGTTTTGATAGAAGCCTAATGTCGGAAAGTGCTAAATAAGCACACGTACATTTCTGAAGCATCTGCAGCCTTCTAGCGGAGATGCCCGAAAAAATGAGGCTATGTTTGCAATGAAGAGAGCTGACCGCTTAAGTCCATTTGTTTATTTCTTTCATTCCTTCCTTCTTTCTTTCCTTCCTTTCTTCTTTCTTGCTTCTTTCCTTCCTTCTTTCTTTCTTTCTTGCTTCTTTCCTTCCTGCCTTCCTCATTTCCCTCCTTCCTCCTTCCTTCTTTCCTTCCTTCCGTTTTCTTTCTTTCTTTCTCCCTTCTTATTTCTTTCCCTCTGTCTTTCCTTCTTTCTTTCCCTCCTGACCATTTTTCCTCCTTCCTACCTTCTTTCCACTTTTTTTTAAAAAACAATATTATTTTTTACTTTTTTTTCTTTCTTCTTTTTTCTGATGCTTTTCTTACACGCCATTATTCACCACTAACAACCACTAATTAGCCACTAATACAACATTACAGGAGGCTCCCTATCTTTTCCACATAACTCTCCCCATGTTTCCAAGTCGCAGCTGTTCGCAGTTCAAAGATTGCATCGGCGCGTTTCGTGGCGTTTTCGACGCCGTTTTCTTCACCTTGGGAGGCGCGGGCTGCTCAAGACACACGCTCAAGGCTGTCGTAGTTTGGCGACACCAGGAGAGCACGTGCTGACCCAAACGCACGGCGACTACTGAAGCTGGGGCTGGCCAGTGAGCTGGGACGAAGTGGTGTATTTGAGAGCGAGCGAGAAAGCGCAAGAAAGCCAGCAAGCAAGCAAGCAAGCAAGCAAGCAATGTAGCACCCTGAACCCCCCCCGCCCGGTATACTCTAAACACAAAACCACCTACCCTACACCTGCCCCGACCCACAACTCTGAACCCCTAAGCCCCTAAGCCCCTAAGCCCCTAAACCACCATACGCCCGCCCCAAACCTAACTTAAACCAACCCTGAACGGACCCCGAAGCCCACCCTAAACCAACCCCCCAACGCACCCTGAACCTGAACCCACCCCGAAAACCCGTCCTAAACCAACCCTGAACACCCTAAACCGCCCTACAAGAGCCCAGATGGCCTGTCACTCAGCTTGCTTTCATTCTCGTGTGCTGTTTCACTGAGACGCGCGACAAGTATGCTCGTGAAGGTGGCGGTTTATTCGCCAAGGACGTCCTGGATGACGGTAACCCCGAACGCACCTCTAAACCCATCCTACCCTAAACCAATAACCTACCCACCCCAAACCCATGCGAAACCTACCAAACTAAACCCAACCTAAACCCACCTGAAGCCTACCCTAAGCCTAGGACCTTGAACCGACCTTGAACCCCGTAAGCCTTAAACCCAACCAACACCGAACCCCACTGACCGGAAAATGGAACGGGAAAAAATCCCAAAAGCGCTGGAAAACAACTCCCGAAAAAAAAGGTCGGCCCAGTCACACCTGGCCCCCCTAATCATAGCAGCTGTTCAGAAAGCAACGGCTTCGCGATTACCTTCCCAAAACAATCCTGGAGTCTGAAACTTAAGAATCTTGGTGGTTCCCAGCCATCCGGTTCCTTGTAGTTTTTAGATCCTTTTAGTAGGTTTTGTGGTTGGATTTCCAAATTGTTGGCCACTTGGAGCGGGGATAGAACGGAGAGCCCAGGGAAGCAAGCGAGCACCATCCCCTTAGGTTTTTAGACATTTCGTGTTTAGTGGGGATGTCCGAATTTAACCCACCAAAAGCTCAGCTTTTTTTTTAGCGAAGAAATCTGAAAACGGACGGAGGCGCTCGCCGGACGTGCTGGGCCTTTCTGTGCGCTTCTACAAGGCCGAGCCTTTTGACTGCGGTCCGAATGCCCAGCGGAAGGCTCACATTTTTGTGGCTGCGACGCAGGCAAAAAGAAATGCACCGCATGGAGGCGAAAGAGTTAATTACTCCCAGGAGAATGGCAGTTTGCTTCTTTCTTTTTCTTTTCTTTTTCTTAGAAAAAGAGAGTAGCCCGCAAGCTCGTTCTGATGATTTAGGCCCTGTTAGTCCTCAGAGTTCTGAACATGGGCATGGTGCATGGTGCGTGGGAACCGGAGTTCCCCAAAAATTGAGGCCGTTGAACCGAGCGGTTGGCCATGTCCAGTTGCCCTGGCGGCAGCCCTTTTTCGTTAGGTTCTCCTAGGTCCCCCAGCTAGGTGCCCTTTCTTATCCCTTTTTTGGTTGGAAGGGTTCTTTTGCTACAATATACTACAGAAAAAATGGTACCCTTATTCTAACCTCCCTACTGGAGGACCTAGTTAGTTCTCGTTTGTGACTGCGCAAAAGGCGAAACCCCCATTTTCGACCAGGGTCCATGGGCAACTAGGCCAGCGTTCCCTTCGCACCCATGGTTCTTCTTGTCATAGTGTTTTTCATGTTCCCTTGTCGGTTTTACAGTTGTTTTTGGTTTTTTGAAATCTAAGTCGGATGCCACTGGAAGGTGATGTTGCTATTTAATTGCCAAGCCTTCTATCCGTTCCATAGGGAGGGTCAACTTTGGATATCTGCAAATCGAGGCCCCTTCCAAGCGTTTTCTTTTGGCTGCTGTTTATGTTCAACCACTGGGGCCCTACAAATAGAGATAGGCAGACCGATATACAGGCAGACATTCAGACACAAGCGCAGAAGTGCATAGATTACTCACATTGCATTGCATTGCAATGCATTGAGCTGCATTGCATTGCATTGCAATGCATTGCATTGTACTGCATTGCATTGCATTGCATTGCATTGCATTGCATTGCATTGCATTGCATTGCATTGCATTGCATTGCATTGCATCAACACCATGTCACACCACAATTCGTTTACCTACATTACATGACACACACACATACATTACATACATACGTTACAGGACACTGCAATGCAACACAACATTTACGTATCATTGCATTGCCTTACCTTATCTTACAATACATGGCATTACAATACAAATGCATGTACGTATAAGTGCATGCCCGGAAGAAGGAATGCACGCGAAGGTACATTCATGCAGTCATACACACCTACCTATCCACGGGGACACGGACGGACACTTGGGCAGACAAACTATACCGTGCCATACATTACACCACCATAACATGATGTCTTGTTACGCTAAGCTGCATTACATAACATTGTTACAACACATCATTGCAGTACATGGATTACATACATTACATTGCATACGTGACATACATCACATACATATGCAGTCATGCCTTCCTACCTACCTGCTTGCCTACCTACCTACCTACCTATTGCTTACATACTCATTCAGGTTTGAGTTTTCCCTGTAGGCATTTGGTCGACTGAAGTGACGCGTCCTTAGGCCCAGCACCGGTGTCCTCCGCCATCGACCGATCGCTGGACTACCGCCCCTTGGCCCGACAAAAACCCACATCGGTCTGTTGTGGGAACACAGGCGTCCTTTTTGTTGGTGAGTTTGGCTGAAATGGATGGGTTCTACTAGTTTATATAGGTTTTATAAGCCATTCACTAGGTAAACCCATGTATTTTCGACCAAAGACCTATGATAGGGAACGTTGATTGGTATTTAAGGGACACCAAATGGAGACTAACTTGGATACGGTTTTCTTCACTTGAGACACACCCATAGGGCATAGCTGTCGGGTAGGTCCGCATCAGGGCTTTGCGATGGGAAGTTCATCATCGTTGATGCTCGGTGGCCTGTTTTGTCATACCCCTATGATTCATAAAGATTATCTAGGACACATAAAGATTATCTAGGACACATCCTTGTAAATAATTAAAACGTATTAAGAACAAATACATTAGATATGGAGTATTCAAAAGAAATGAAAGTCAAACACTAAAACAATCGGTTCAACTTGTCAAGTGCTGCTGATGCCCCCAAAAGGAGTAACATATTCTTAAAACGTGGGGTGGAAATCAGGGAAGCCAAGGTGTGAACAAGGGGTATGCACTTCCACCCTTAGATTTTGGCACTCTTGATTGGGCTGTGGCTCTGCTATGGATCTGAATCAGCTGGATTTTGGAGCCGCCCAGTGTCTCAGTTCCCATTGACGTACCAGAGTTTTGCTCTTGACCCAAATAGGATGACCAACCCAGTAGAACATTGGCTGTGTTTCCTTGCCCTTTCTTTCGGGTCCACTTTGATTCCCACTGATCTTAGCAAAGGCCTGGAGCAAGGCTGGTCCGCTTCGTCAAATGTTGTCACAGAACCTCCGAAGAAGAAAACCTGGGCCGCCAAGGTCCTCTCCGACTTTTCCGCGTTCTGTTCTTGGTTGTCTCGGTTGTTTTAGTGGATTCCGCGCTTTTTCTTCCTTTTTACTAAGGGTTCCGATTCCTTGAAAAACTCAACCAACCAAAAAGGGGTGCCGATTCTGCCAAAATGGGGCGCCGATTCATTCCTTTCCTGTGGGCACTGGGCGTCTGGGTTCTCGCCCTCGCCTGTGGCGCCCCTGAGGCATGGGGGCCACCGGCGGCTTCCAGCGGTTTTTGCAGCATCACGCCAAGCACGCGGAGCCCGGGGGCGCGGAGCTTAGGAGTTTGGAGCTTGGCGGATCCCTTCAGCTTCCAGATGCTGAAATGAATATGTTTAACTTTATTATTATGATAATTAGTACTGTTATTATTATGCTATGTTCCCTTGTTTGTTTTAAAGGGAATCTATCGCTGCTGAGGCAAATGGAAGTGAGCCATCAGCAATTGACCTTGGGTTGGTAGGGATGGCCATCAACCTGGGAAAATCAGGAATTTACACAGCGTAAGGGGTTTGTAGGGGTGTCTAGATTTGAGGGGGATCGGACTTGAGTATTTCTTCGTTTGCGACCCATGTGGGTATGATTTCCCAGACAGGGATCGTCCTTGATGTGTGGCAATGCGGAGCAGCATGCAGGACAAGCAGAGTCAGAACCATTGAATCGTTGCTGGCACTGAACTCAGCACTTGACAATGTTACCCAAACCTGTGGTGCATTTGGAGGGGATGTGCCCTTCCGGCAGAAGGGTACCCATTTTGTCCCCATGGCCCCTGGCCAGGTTTCTTCTACGGCAAGTGGACAGGGACCATCAACATTCTCCAGAGGGGCAAGTACATCTTTGATCTCGACCTGGGCTTCGACACCGCTAGTTCCATCAAGATTGACGGCAAGGACGGATCATCTGCGGGAAGGAGGTACTTTGAGATAAGATACACATGGGTAACCATGGGTAGGGGATGGTAGGGGTCAAAATTTAACCCACCAGGGGACCTGGTTTTAGTCCATGTTTGCATTTGCCAGGGTTCCGTGGGCGTCTTTTTGGGAGGGTACCCTTCTTGGTGGTTTTACAGGGAGACCAAAAGGAAGCCGTTGCGCCGTTTTGCGGTGTCCCTTAAAAACGAAACAGCAACCCACACGTCCCTTGGTGTCCCTGAAGGGGAGTAAACCCGGTCACTGGGTTACCAGTAGAGCCGGCTGCGCTGCTTGGAAGGTTCGAAATATGGCTGTGCGTCAAAGATAGGTGCTGAAAATGGAACCCTGGTAAATGGAAGCATGGACTAAAATATGCGTTTCATATCCTGGTGGCTTAATTGTGACCCATACCCATATAGCAACTAGAGTTCCACCTTGTTTTTTTTGATTTGGTAAGCTTCCCTCTACCAGTGAGATACCACCAGTTCCGAAATATACGAGTTTTTGATTTGGTAAACCTCCCTCCTTTTTCAACTGGGTGTGTTTGTTTTGAGAAATCCGTTTTGCGGGGCTTCTATTAAGTGACAAGATGGACGACGCCTTGCGTCGACGTCGAAGGAGCTACTGACTTTCGGCCAGTGCCGGGCTGCCAAGGAGCGATTCCGCGGTTCGATTCGCAGAATTTGTTCGAGGTGCCGGAAGTGACGGGTGGGTGGTTTCGCAATTTAAAGCGAACCAACATCCCATGGTCCACATCCATTTGCTTAAGAGCATTTGTTATTTTCCCTTGATGATTTTAAAGGCAATCTATCACTAATTACTGGAAATATGTTTATTTTTCCAGGGGGCTTGTGCAAATGGAAATCCCAAATCCCCGTGGTACTGTCCAAGCAGCAGCGGCTGGGGTGCTGGAAGGGATGCCTTCAATCTTTTTTCCTGCCCTGGAGGTTTCAGGTTGAAGATGTTTCCATACCGATGATAAATTCGTGTGTGTGTGTGTGTGTGTCTATGTGTGTCTATGTGTGTCTATGTGTGTCTATGTGTGTCTATGTGTGTCTATGTGTGTCTATGTGTGTCTATGTGTGTCTATGTGTGTCTATGTGTGTCTGTGTGTGTCTGTGTGTGTTTATGTGTGTTGTGTGTGTGTGTTGTGTGTTTTGTGTGTGTGAGGCGTTGTTTCAGCCTATCTGCACTTGAATTTGGCATGTGATCAACACTTTGCGCTTGCGCAAGCTCGTCTCATCACCAGTCAAACCAACACTTTCTGCTGGACGATCCTTTGTGCTCTTTGGAGGTTTTTGCCACCTCCAGGCAGAATGGCTGACACCTGTGCCAGTACGGCAGTATGCTGATAGCTCATTATTTGCAAGACTCATCTGCAGTGGATCCAAGTGACCCTTACAGGTAACCAACCAATTTTCCGGTCGGTGTTTTTCGCAAGGGGGCATGATAGGGATCCCAGACAACCTGCTGCTCACTGGCCCCTGTCGGCCATGGCTCAAAACCAATGGGATCCCATTTTGGGGTTTTCGGTGCACCACCCATTTTAGGACCTATTTGTGTTGGGATTGGGTTTGAATCGGATGTTCACTGTGGGTACGGGGTTTTGAATCACAGCCATATGTATTGAAGAGGTGAATTCCAAGTGTATTGTAAGCAGTCGTTGCCGAAGGTGGGGTACGATTTGGGTTTTGACCCATGGCCATTTTCTGTCAACAAATTCCTCGAGGAGGAGTTCGCCTGCAGCCTCAAGCGCTGCCTGTGGAAGGACGCCTGCGTACCGCCAGGCCGGAGGTGTAAACCGGGGACACCGTTCGGTGCTTGGGCGATGGCCCACCCCTGGGTTTGAGTCGACCTTTGGCAGGGCTCCTTCAAAGATACATTTTGCAACCATTTGAAACATGTTGCTTTTTCCAGCAAAATAAAGGGACACCACCATTTACAAGGCAATGTTCAGGTGTATAATGTAAGGATCCCTGTTTGGGGGTGAGCAACTTGCTGGTTCTCAGCTACGAGTTGGCTTGATGTTGCGGTTTTCTTCTATTTTCACCCCGCTTGTGCGTGTTTGTGTGTGTGTGTGTCGGTCGGGATGTCTGGCCTCGATCCGCCCTTCTCACTCCAGAGTTTCTGGACTGTACACTCGGGAAGATGATTTTAGTGGCAAGCCTTTGCTGCAGCGTCTTCAGGACTTGGTGGTTCCTACCCATCCGCTTAGCTTTGTAGATCTTTTTGGGTTTTGGTGGTCGGATTTCCGAATTTCACCCACTAACAGTTCATCAAGCTTTTCGCGGATCTGAAAACGGGGCCCAGAGGATTGTACCTGTGGGCATGTGCCTATGATGAAATATCTCAATCACTCTGCAAGCTGCGCAAGCGAAAATTGGACCATCCACTGAGCCAAGAGGATCTTGAGGCAAATAACCCGCACTTCGCCGCGGCCCTGCGGCGAGCCAAGCCACCATGGTCCCTTTCAGAGAAAAATGGTGTCCGAACCAGGAGACTCTGGGACGGCACTTGGTATTTCATGTGGAAAGATCCATGCAATGCACGGACAACGAGTCTGATTCGCAAAGCAAGAAGCCCTGGGCGAGATGGGTTTTGTGACTCCTATCGATATACCAACCTGCCCCTAGGCCCAAGATACGTACACTTTCGAGCTAATGCTAAACGAGGGGACTCGCATTGGCAACCGAGGGCCGTTTGTAAATCATGCTGGCGCCTTATGTGCGTGTGGATTGCGGGCGCGGGAAGGGCGTGGTCAACAGTTGGCTCACGGGTCTTCAGTTTGCTTCAGATCCGTCTCTGAAGTTGTGGGCTGAAGGTACTTCATCCTTACCGGTTCCGCAAGGATTTGGTTTTCCGAGTGGCTTCCCCAAAAGGGATCATGGAAAATCGGATTGGCCAAGAATCCATTTTGAACAGCCCAGCTTGACCCTTCCTTTTTTTCCCCAACTGTTGAAAGCTTTGGGGTCTCAGCCCAGATAGGCTCCGGGGTGGTCCGGGGCGGCCCTGAGGTAAGGTTCCACGAGGGTTCCACCAGGGTTCCACCAGAGTTCCACGAGGTTCTGCGAGGGCTGTGGGGTGGTGCAAGCACTAAAAAGAGCACCGCATGCTGTTGGGGATATCACCTGAGCTTATTTTTCTTCAACCCATTGCCATCGCCTTGCAGGTGGTGCGTCGAGTGCCCCGGCCGCGTCGCCGGGGCCAGCCCCGGGGCTTGCACCGGCGCCGGCGCTGGCGGCGTCGCCGGAGGCGCCGCAGGCGCCGCAGGCGCCGGAGGCGGAGGCGCCGCGCCTGGCGTGGCCGCGGCTGGTGCCGGAGCGGCGCTCCGACGTCATGAGCCGCGAGGCTGCAGAAGGTTTCGGATCCGCAAACTTGCAGCGACAAGTCGGGAAGGTGGGAGTGAACCGGTTGTGGGGATGCCCTGAAAGGAAGCCACCATGGTTTATAAGGGTCATTCCATTTCTCATTCCTTGCTGACAACCGGCAAATAAATGCCAAGACATGCATTAGATTCCTTGAGGTATCGAACCATATCGAACCCACCACTGGATCTACAAGACTTGGCAGACACCCTGGGCAGTTTGAATAAAAGCTCGACGGATCCCACTGGTTTAGATTGGTTTTCTGCCGTCCATTTGCCACAGAAACCCGCCCACTTTTCACCAGGGCCACCTTCTTGCCGCTGAAGCCGGAACCGGCCGTTTCGGAGAGGTTAACCGGTTTCAGAGACCTTTTTTCTTCCCCAGAATTGGCTCCCCTTTTTTTTTGGGGGGGGGGCTTTTTTTGGGGTCCCTTTGTTTTCCACTAACCAGGCAAAAAATATATTTTTTTGCTGGGCTCCTAATTCCAGCCTAGTTTTTGAAAAATGCGGCAGCTGCCTGGAGAGAGTTTCACGACCGAAAAGCTTTCAAGATGCGCGAGACTGACTGCTTACCGGCAAGCATCGTTGCGTGCGTTCCCTTGCGCGCAAAAAAACTCGAGACCAACCTCCCTAAGCGTCATGACCCCTCCAGACCCCCTCAAGCCCTCCAATGGAGAACTTCGACCAATTCCTCAAGACCCCTCAACAACCCATTTGGAGGGCCCAAAAACAGTCGGGATCCAAATAGTTGGTGTTAAGTCTTCAACCTCAACAAAAAATCCGATCCAGACGTACTTTGGTGGTCAGTGCCCAGAGGGCATTTCGCTCCGGCGAACGATCCAGTGCCAAGAGTTGCAGCATTGTTCTGGTCCCTTTTTCATGGATGTAACGAGCTCATTTGTTTATTTCGCGCTCACGATGAAGGTCCTTTTACTGGTGGATTCCTTCATTAGTGGTTTATGAGTTATACGCAGTTTGCCCAAATTCCAGGACACTTCCTGCCTGACAGCAGGACACAGTCGACTGATTCTGCCCACCGGGGGTGGGGTTCTGGGTCGAACTTGGACTTGCGAATACTTAGTCAATATTCCCAGTACTTAATTTAGTTTTGCTCCCAAACTTGTTTTTGCCACTAACTAAAATCTCTGCGATTTGGGATTTGTCGCCCTTGAAAGAATGGGGGAGTTGCCCCTAGATGTATGTGCTCGTTTTCGATTCTCGAGGGTGCCCTTATAAGGTTGATTCAATATTGGACCCTGTTTAATACCTGGGGCTCATAGAAATGTTAAGTCCTAAGTCAGGATCCTGGGACTGTTTTGGGGTCCTCAAAAAATCGAACGCGCTTTTCACCCCTTAGTCCACTCGATCGAAAGTGAGGCTGATTGAAAAGACTGGTTGAAAGTTTGACGCGGCATGGATCCTGTCCAGGGATCCTTCCAAACAGAGAAATCAGCTGCTCCCCTAGGCCCCCCCAGTGGTGCCCTTGTACCCTTTTTTTGGGGGGAGGCTACCAAAATAAACAGAAGAAAGTTGGTACCCTTATTCTAACTTCTCTACTGGACCTCGTTTTTTTTAGAGAACCAAATCGCACGGAACTGGCTCGAGCATCGACTAGGCCCCTGGCACGGCGCGGCCCTGATGCAATCCCCCGCCCTGGCGCCCTCGCCCATGCCGGACTTGCCGAGCTCGCCGGCGCCGGCGGGTCCGGCGCCGGCCGGCGCGCCCGCCAGCGCCGCGGCTAACTGAGATCCTAGACACCTCGTGCACTGTTTTTTCTTAAAGAGAATATTACAACAAGTCATAGCCGGGGTTGCACCTTATTTTACTTCATGTTTGTTTTTAAATGGTATTGGATGTTGAGACTTTAACTTGTTTTAAACATGAATGCATTGAACCCACACAAAGCTATTGTTTTGCAGAGGGGCCAACCGCAACCTAGTTGCTTTCTTCTTCTTTGGAAGGAGGATTTGTGGCAGTTGTGTGGTCTGAATGGACCAGACGTAGTGCGTGGCCTACTGCTTTGGACATGCTGTTGGAATTGTATCGGATTCGAATTTGTTGATACGATCCGTATGTTCCATTACATGTCTGGGGGTAGGAGCGTGGGCGGAGTGGAAACCATCTTAGAACAAAGTAAGTTATCACCTGTGCGCAGTCTTGGCGGGGTATCAATGAAGCTGTCCAAGGGTTATCCCAGTCAGTGACCTAATATCCCCTCAAGCCACTTGCCGGGCTGACTTCCACAAGGGCAAGACAGCGGGTTTTGCTCAATTTTGGGACACCAGACACCAGCCAAATCGAAATGGCCAAGGTTTGCATAGATACCCATACACATACGCATACACGTATGTATACACACTTATACATCCTGCCGAGGTCCCCCCATGGCCGCACCGGCGCCCGTTCCGGCGCCTGCCTTGGCCGCAACGCCCCCAGCGCCCGCGCCGGCGCCGGTGCCCCTCGACTCGCCGGCGCCCAGCCCCGCGACGGCGCCGGCGCCGGCGCCGGAGCTGCCGCCGGCGTTTGAGGCGCGGAGCCGTAGGTGAAGAAGCCATCCCCTTGGCCTTTTAGCCTTTTAGTGCCCAGTGGTAGTTTCCAGGTAAACTAAAAGTTAGGTTGTTGTTTTTTTGGCGGGGGATCTGAGAGTTTAGCATTTTTCACCAGTAGTTCCCTTTCTCACCCTTTCTTGGGGGGGAGGTTTCCAGACACTAAAGTAGACTACAGAAAAAGGTTGGTACCAACTTATTCTATCCTCTCTACTGGAGGACCTAGCTGGTATCCACAGATCCACGGATCTACCTGGGTAAGAACGGCGTTTTGGACAAAGGGAACAACGACGGCTTCTTGGAGCCTTGGGATTTGGGGCATGGGAGAAGCAGGCGCTTGTTGGGAGGTGGTGGTTTCAGGAATGTTCTAGTTCACCGGTGCAATGATTGCCAGACTTCAGTCACTTTCAGTTTGCCCTTTTGCCCTTTTGCCCTTTTGCTTTTCCTGGAGTTTGTGGTTAACCTGAAAAGGTCACTTTAGGGGGCGAAGGCCGGCCAAGAGGGAGCTGCGGCAATGAGCAGATCTGGCCTCACGTTCCTTACCAAAGCTTGGTTCCTGTGAAGGGCTTTCCATTGGTCCAGAAGTAGAAACAGGACAGTGTTGTCACTTTAGAGGGGATTCTCTCGGCAGAGAAAATGGACTATCCGAAGCTTCGCTGCTGGGAAACCAACGCAAGCAGAGCATACGTCCTTGTGTCTGTGTGTGTGTGTCTGTGTCTCTGTGTGTCTGTGTCTGTGTGTGGTTTTCGGGGTTTTGGGGAAACGAACCACGAGCTCTTCACCAAGCACCTCGCTTGAGAAGGGAGCGCTTCGCTTCCCTCGAGCCGGGGGTTTGGGGGCTTGGCTTTGGAGCCGGGTGAATCGGAGGGCCCTTCTCCAGGCTCGACGCGGGTCTTTTCGCGGGGTTGCCCGAGGCAACTGGTGCCAAAAAAGGCCCAAGAAGGCCCAGTCTTAAGAGCAGCTTGATGATCGGAGCTCTTTTTCGTGGCTATTTATTGCAGTCGTTCATTTAGATCATTCAAAACGTAGGACTCGCATGACGTACTCCCCTAAACGAGAATCTCCAGCATGTTTGCAGCGCAGAAGTTTCGGCTGAAACGTATTGCGGCTTTTGTCGCTGAAACGTGCGGCTTATGTCGCTGGAGTTGGAGATCGCTTGCCTGAACGGCGATGTCCTGGAACTCCTCGTGGATGGCTCTTGGACGGTTGATCAGCTGAAGGAGGAAATCCAAAAGCGAACCGCCCTGGAGGCCATCGAGCAGCAGCTCGTCACTTTGCCAGAATTAGTCTTTTTCTTTTCTTTTTTTGTTTTTTGGGATCCCCTTTGTTTTCCACCAACCAGGCAAAAAATCCCGTGTTTTTTTTGGCTGGGGTCCTAGTTCCAGCCAAGGTCATGGGGACGACAGTGCTGGCCTCCAGCGATAAGAGCCTGGAGAGCCTCATAGAAGAGAGAGCCAGCCTGGTTTTGCTGCGCCGGGATCCCGTGTCTTCGTCCAATCCAGCTATTTGAGCCGTTTGCGGTTTTTCGCTGCCTGGGCCGGTGTCCCGCTTTGCTTCTGACTTCCCCTTGGTTGCCATTTCACTGGCAACGGCGAAAGATACTTTTGAGTCTGAGGTGCTGCTCAAGTGGCTCGACTGGGTGGGCCGTGGTCGAGCGCCATACGCGGACACGCCCGAGTACTTGCGGGGCGACCGGGATCTGCTGTACGCTGCGCTGAGGAAGGACCGCGACCGCCCGGTCTTGAGACACGCCGATCCGGAGCTCAGGAACGACCGCGAGGTCGGTGCCCCAAAGTGCTTGAGCCTGCGGTTTCGGTGTTGCGCGTCAGGAACCCCTTACATGGGGGTTGATCAATATTCCTGGCTGCAAAATGACCATGGTAACCTTTGCCATGTGGTGAAAGTCATTTCTTTTTTTTCCGCTGTGGTCACCCCATGTTTATCGGACCTTTTGATCAACCCCCATTTCCGGCCCGCGATCTCGCGGGGACACGTCCAAGGGGGTGTTTTGCCAAGTTCGCGAGGTGCAACACAGGGTTTTCAAGTCCAGCTGGTGCGTAAGAGGAGTTGACCCTGGAGCCACATGGAGTCCCCTTCAAAGGAAAATGGTTGGTCATTCCCCCAAAGGGGTCATGATCCCATGTTTAAAAGGTAGCGGTCCACGGGTGTTCGTCTCAGGTAGCGGTCCACGAAGAAAAACCCCACGGGAGCTCCAGCGAGTTTGCTTCCTCAGAATTGGCTCCCCTTTTAGATGTTTTTGCTTTTTTGGGGTCCCCTTTGTTTTCCACTAACCAGGCAAACACATGACGTTTTTTGCCGGGGTCCGAATTCCAGCGAGTTTGCAGGTCTTGGAGTTTGCGGTGACCCGGGACGGCCGCTCCCTGCAGTGCGCGCCGGCAGAGCTGCAGCTGGAGGAAGCTTTGGCTCTGGCGGCGGTGGCGGGGTCTAGAAACCCGCTGCCCTTTGACGAGTTGCATCTGGAGGGGTCTGAACAAAATGTAACCCCTGGCCACCTTAAAAAAAACCCAAAGGCCGTGTTTTGTGTTTCTTTCATGTTTTTTCCTTATGTTTGTTTATGTTTGTTTATTTAGGCGCCCTGGCCAGGACCTCCGAAGGAACGTGGAGTTTTGCTGTAAGGCCGTAAGCCAGGACGGCTGTCTCTGGCATCATCTGGGAGCCGCAATGAAGGTGCAGAGGGACGTGGCGATATCGGCCCTGCAGGCCACGGCGAATACAAACGTTCTGGCGGGACTGCCAAGTGAGTTACAGGCGGATGCCGAGATTGTCAGCCTCGCAGTGAAGAAGAACGGTGTCTTGGTGCTGCATTATTTCCCGGGTTTTTTAGGGGGTTTTGCGGCAGTTTCCACCCAACCTGCCAACATGTCATGGTCACTCTCAGCGCAAGAAACGAAAACTGCCCAGGTGTGATGTTGCAGCACGCAGCGCAGGAACTTCGGGCAGACAAGGACAGGCGCATGTACCTTCACGGACCTCCCAGAGTTGCCTAGGTCCCCCAGCAGTGCCCTTTCTCACCCCTTTTTTGGTTGGGAGGGTTCCCCTGGTAAAATAGACTACAGACAAAAGGGTACCCTCATTCTAACCTCTCTACTGGAGGACCCAGCTGCAGCTTCATTCAATTTCCCTGCTCTTGGCGGTTCCCGTCCGGTTCCTTAGGCGTTTGGTGGGGGTGTCCGAATTTAACCCACTGAAAGTTGAACTTTGATCAGGGGATCTGAAGACCGCCCAGTGGTGAATTTCAACTTGCCTGTCGGGCGGCAACAGTGGGTTTGATTCCCACTTGTGTGATAGCGCTTGCGCCTCCATTTTATGATTTAAGTAGAGAGTTCGTCATTTTTGCATTTGGGTGCGTCCTTTTCTAGGGATCCCCCCCAAAACAAAAGCGTGGTTGTCCTTTTGGTACCTCAGAATTTGTTGCAACCCTAGGACATTGTCTTCGAAGCAGTCAGCCAGTCTGGCCGCGCCCTGCGCTTCGCGCACCCTGACTTCTTGAGCGATGCAGAGATTGTCCATGCAGCAGTCACTCCATTTGCGTGGCACCTTTTTTCTTTGGGAGATTTCCTCTTAATTCAGAAAGAAATGAAGGGTCTCCCCTGTAACAACCCCAACATGGAAGGATGCCTGGAACTCCGTTCGAACTTCCATCTTTCCTTTTGCAGGGACGACTAGAACATGGCATTGAGGGACCGGTCAGATTTTTTTCTTGGTGGTTCAAACCTCAGGGTAGGCGGATTTTTTTTTCCGAAAATCTGGGCGGAGGTGAAGACTCACCCTTGCGCGCTGAAGATCGCCGCCGAGGCGCTGAGAAACGATCGGCGGATCGTCGCGGCAGCGGTGGGGGGGCCCTCGGGCTCCACTGCCTTGGAATACGCCTCAGAGGAGCTGAAGGCGGACACCGACTTAGTACTGGCTGCGGCAAAGACACTTTGGCGCATTTTGCCAGGGGATGTTAGGACTTTAACTTTTTGCCAACTAATGGGTTGTCCGAATTAAACCGCTAAAAGTTGAACTTTTAGCAGGGGAGCAGATTTCGCAACCGAGGACACATATTGCAGCATTGGAGCATGCAGCCGCCGAGCTGTTGGAAGACGCGGACTTCATTTTGGATCTAGCTCAATGGGATATTGGCGCGATTGGCTACGCTTCAGAGGCCTTAAGATGCGACAGGGCGTTTATTGCCAGACTGATTTCTGAGATGAACTTGGACAGGCGGCATCTGCTTGTTGATGCCAATGCCGACTACGTGGCATGCCTAGGACTAGACCTCGTTTCTTTTTGGAGTGTGCAGGATGAGGTCCGCGCATCGCGCGCTGATGCTTCCTGGAGCAGCGGAACCGGCTAAGAAGTCCAAGCAAGCTTGAAAGACCTTGTTGCACTCATTGATTCGTGTGCCTGGTGTATTCCTTGCGCGTACGTTTTTTTGCTTCAGGTCGAGGAGTTTCAATTCGGCCACCCGAAACTCAGTTCTTCCAAGCCGACCCTCTTGGAGCTTTTGGTCTTCCCAGGTCGGTCCAGATTTTTTTGCGTGGCCCCAAGAGGTGATCGGCTTTC
This sequence comes from Effrenium voratum, assembly GCA_963377175.1. Taxonomy (NCBI): domain Eukaryota; class Dinophyceae; order Suessiales; family Symbiodiniaceae; genus Effrenium; species Effrenium voratum. Next base: position 475,234 of record CAUJNA010003321.1, read on the forward strand.
AGTTCCGGGTCCTGGCAATGCAAACGCCTTTTTGCTGGTTGCAGCGGTTCTCTTTTGAAACGGAACGTGTAGTTGACCGTGTAATTAGCGCGGGTCATGTGGGGCCTCCTCAGGTCATGTATTAAGAAGTAAAGCTTGGGCACACATGGGACATCACCCGCATTATACATATATATATATATGTATATCATGGTTTTGTGTGTGTACCCCAGAAGTCCGGGCATGAAAACCGAGCGCCAGGAGCAAGAGCAGCCGGGCGAACTGTGCGGCGCTGAGCAAGGGCCAGCCCCCCCGAGCTCGGTAGTTTAAACATTTTGGGCTACCTTCCAACCAAATTGGGTTTGAAATGAAATCGGGGTGCAAATCCCAGACCACTCCAAACCACCAAGTATCCTTGGGTTTCTGAAAGGGGTTGTGTGTTTTTTGTGGGGGCCCCCTTGGGGTTGTTTTGAAGGGAAACCAAAAGAACTTGTCCTGTATGGGCTGAAATGCATACCTTTTCCCCTTGTTGGTTTCAAAGGGAATCTGTCACGGCTGGATTTGTGTTTTGCCCGATGCGGCCATGGGGGCCCGATTTCGCTGTCTGATTTCAGGGTTGAGTGACCGCTTCCCTGACATACGGTTCGAAGTTTAGGAATCCGCCGCGCCGCTCCTCCCTTTTGCTCGTAGTGCTTCCATCTTAGGCAGAAGTAGGATTGTGGTAGGAGGGAAATCCTCCTACCGGATGATCAGGAGTTGCAGCCCCGGCATTGCTTGCCGGGGCTGCGACCAGTGGAGGGTCTCCTCGCAGGGAGCTTCCAGGCACTGCGGGGTCTGCCGGGGGCTCGGGGCATTGAGGAGTCTCTGCCTCGACCCCCGGCTGTCGGCGCCATCTGATTTGAGTGCCCTTTTGGAGATTCTCCAGGGCGCTCAAAGCCAGGTGCTGGTGCTCCTTGAGCAGAAGGGAGCCAGCAGCCGACGGGAGCCTAGCCGATCTCCTCGTAGGGAGGTTCGGGAAGGATCTCCTCGGGAGGTCATCAGGCCGACCCGCAGTGAGTGGCGGCCGTCTCTTAGAGAGAGAGACGAGGCCCGGGTGCAGAGAGAGATCCTCTCTACTGCAACCCCAAAGAGCAGCTCCAGTGCTCGTGTGCCGCCACCTGTTCCTCCTAGAAGGGAGGACAGGAGTGCCGAAAGACCAGAGGCTGAGCGTCTGGTCCTGGCCCCAGCCGAGGCAAAGAGGAGGCCTGTGGAGCCCGCCTATCCCCCTCCGAGGTGGGAGGGTGGAAAGGAAAAGGGCAAGGGCAAAGGCAAGGTTAGGGGCAAGAGCCCAAAGGGCAAAGGAGAAGGAGCTTGGCCCAAGAGGAGCAAAGGAGTTAAGCACCGCAGTCGTCAGGAGCGGTGGTGGGCCGAGGGTGGCCCGGGCTACGAGCGTGCAAGGGAGAGATCTCGGTCTCCTAGGAGCAGTGAGGTTGAGGAGGTAAAGGAGGACACAGCCGCCCAGGAGGAGCGTGAGGAGGAGGAGTTCCGTGCGTTGGACCTCTTGGGAGATCGCCGCCCCAGGGGGGAGGAGGAGATCGAGCGGGACTTGGAGTTGGAGGAGGCAGAGGAAGTGCTTCCCGGCATCAGGAGGCCGGTTCCCTTGGAAGGGGAGTCGCAGGCTGAGGCCTGGGCCAGGAAAGGACGCTCGCTTGAGGTCCTGAGCGATTTGGATTAGGTAGAACTCCGAGGGGAACCTCGCCGGAGCCCGCCAGAGGCTTAGTGTGGGATGCCAGTGCGACGCCCTGCTGCAAAGGTCGTGTTAAGGAAGCCAGCTGCTAAACTCCCCGTCAAAAAGAGCCCAAAGCTTAACAAGGAGCTTGAAAGGCCTGGTATCCTTAAGAAAAGCCGGGGCGGCAAGAGCCCCAAGGAAGCTGAGATTGAGAATCCATTCCTTCCTTTTGACTCAGGTGCCATTTGGATTGGATCGCAGTTGCATTTGAAGGGAACTTATTGCAACAACCCTGTGGAGGTAGTAGGTGAGATCACTGCACGGTTTGAGGATTCCAGTGGTAACTACCTTAAATTGCAGGTATGTGGGAGCCCTCATCTTCACGTCCAAGAGTACGTGCATGGAGCAATCCGGGCCGGGCTAGCAGGAGAGTTGTTTATACCAGAGGGAGTGATGAAGGTTCCAGCCCGGGGACCGGAGTTTTTCCACCCCGTTCTGATGAAAGAGCCAGATCCTGCGTTGCCCTGGTGCCGAAATCTAGTGGTAGGAAGCAGCCCGACTCCTGGAGAGGGAGATCTAGGTCAGTTGCATCAAGCCGCCGAAGCCATGGGTTTCAGCCAAAATCCGATGCCCCAGGCCCCGCCGAGCGCTCCTCGATTGGGAGCAGGCCAGCCAGATCCTTTGCAGGACCGGGACGGGGGTTCGGTGAGCAGTGGGGAGAGCAGTGGGGTCAAGAAGAAGAAGAAGAAGAGGAAGAAGAAGAAGAGAAAGAGATCAGGAGGGCCTCACAGACGCACAAAGGAACGCATCAAAGAAATGCTAGTGAGGTCGAGATGGAACTGGAAAGGCAGCAGCATAGACCCCATGTTCAAGAAGCCTCGTCTCAGGGTGAAACGAGATCATGGAGGGAGTTCCAGCAGGGGAAGCAACAGCTCCTCATCAGAGGACTCAGCCGAGAGCGGAGGATTGTTCCAGGAGCCCAGTCAAGTGAGACGCATATCCCAGAAGTGCCCCGGCCTCCTCACCAGACATGGGATGTCGGAGGCAAACAAGTTCCTGAGGCAAGCCGAAGGTTTCTCCTCGGGGGGAGACGAAGTTCGACCCGTCATGATGAAGTATTACCGCCAACAGGTTGTCCAGAGCGGGGCAATGCCGAGCAAACCCATGAGGAGAGAGTTCCAAACGCTGGCAACCTGCCTAGACAGCTTGGTAGAGGGGAATGTGTTAGGGGCAATGGACATCTGCATGCAACGGATGAAGAGCCTAGAACTCATGGCTCAGGGGGGATCCCCCGAGACGGCCATGAAGGTCGAAGTGCTTCTCCCCGACACCGCTCGGTTGCTGTCGGCAGGGGAGGGACACAATGCCGCCCAGGAACAACGGACATCAGAGCGCCTGGAGACCCAGCTGCGAGGAAGCGCGGGGGGGAATCGTTGGATGAGTCGTTGGGAACCCCCCAAAGGGGACCGGAAGGGGGATGGCAAAGGAAAAGGAAAGAAGGGCGAGGGAAAGGACAAGGGGAAGCGTTGGGAGGGGGGCAGCAGCTCAAACTCAGGTAGTTGCCCCCTCCTAGAGCCTGCCGTAAAGTGTACCAGTGCATGCCCAATTTATGATTGTACTAGACCGCCGCAGCCTCGAATCCCTCCTTTGCCACCCCGTGCTAGGACTAATAACCGAGGGCTCTTAGTTGGAGAGTTAAGCGTTTTGGGATCACGACTCCTGGCCTGGGAGAAGCTGCAACAAATCAAGGATGCTGTTCACTCCAGCATACCCATCACGGGACGGGACTTGTTCCCGCTCCCTCTCCCAGACTGCCAGGAGCAGAAATGGGGTTCTTGGTGCCATGCCGGTGTGCATGCCCTGAACGTCATGACCGTGGGGTCACCAGAATCGCCGGGGGCTGGATCACCTGGACAAAGGAAACTGCTGTCTGAATTCGTCTCCGTGTTCTCTAGGAATGAGGACTTGTTCAATTGCATGATTCCCGAACATTTTTGGAATTCCAAGAGCGTGAACGCATATGGTGAAGAAATCCACCATTGCAGGTCGGTGGGCTGGGCCAATCTACGTTCGAGCCTCCCGACTGCAGAGCAGGCAGGAGTGCTATCGCCGGAGATGGTAGCCACTGGGGGAGTACTAGATTTTCTGGAACACCCCACCAAGTATTTGTTGCCGTTGGATGAGAGGGTTAGCATGAAGACCCCTCGCGTTATGATCAAGGATGATGATTGGGACGAAGTGTCTCTAGGCTTGGTGAGACGAGGAATCTGCGAGGTTATTGCAGTGGAGGATGTTTTCCATGTGCATGGATCTCCTTGTCTGGGAGGACTCTTTGGGGTGCCTAAGCATGAGACCACCCCTGACGGACACGAAGTGTTGCGGTTAATTATGGATCTGCGCCCCATTAACCGTAATTTCCTAGCAGTTGAGGGTGACTTGGGAACCTTACCAATGGTGACATCGCTAGGCGGGCTAGAGGTAAGGCCGCATGAGGACCTCTTGATAAGTTCAGAGGACATCAGGGCTATGTTTTACATAGTTGGCCTAGGACCTCAATGGCGCCCGTTTTTGGCTTTCGGTAAGGAGGTTCCTGATCAGCTGAGGCCTCCGGGAGACAGCCGTCCCCACGTGCTTACCAGTCGTGTGCTGCCAATGGGGTTCATCAATAGCGTAGCAGTAGCTCAACACATCCACCGAGAGATAGTCAAGCGAGCTCTGTCCAAGGTAGGACCTGGTGCCGAGTGTGAGTTCAGGCGTGACTCGACTTTCCCTCAGTCTGAGGTTGGATACCGAGTTTACTTGGACAATTTTGACCTGTTAGAGAAAACTAACTCGTCAGCCGCAGAAGTCTTGAAGGGATCCAGAGCCCCCTCTTCGGATGCTCTTAGACGAGAGTACGAGAAGTTGAAAGTGCCAGCCAACCAGAAGAAGTCTGTCAGCCGAGCATCGACAGCTGAAGTGCAAGGTGCCCTGGTAGATGGAGTTAGGAATATAGCTTACCCGAAGCCTGAAAAGTTCGTCAGGTACCTCAGGGCAAGTTTCTTCTTGCTGTGTCAAACTGTCGCCAGCCTAAAGCAGTTGCAAATTGCCTTGGGAGGGTTGGTGTACCTCTTTCAGTTCCGCCGTCCGCTGATGGCCAACCTTAATGAATGTTGGTCATTTCTGGTAGAGCTCGGGCGCCAGGATCCTTCGGGGACTGCCATGTTTCCAATACCCACTGAGGTTAAGAAAGAACTCTGGTTGAGCCTTAGTCTTGCCCCGCTGGCCTACATTTGCTTTGGAGCCGAGTTCAGCGAGGTTGTCACATGCTCGGACGCTTCCGAGCACGGAGGCGGGGTCTGCCAATCTGTTGGTCTTACTCCTATGGGGCAGCAGGCCGCATTTAAGACCGTAAGGGGGGAACAACCAGACCTCTTAGGCGATGACGGTGTGTTGGTCATCTCGCTGTTTGATGGGATTGGAGCATGTCGAGTAGCTCTTGAGCTCATTGAAGCCAATGTGTGTGGTTACATTGCCGTTGAATGTGCCGCACCAGCCCGGAGGGTCGTGGAACGCGCTTTCCCATCAGTCCTGTTTGAAGATGATGTCACGCAAATCTCAGAGGCCAATGTGTTGAATTGGGCTAGGCGCTTCCAACGTGCTAAAGTGGTGTTGGTGTCAGCTGGTCCTCCTTGCCAGGGAGTCAGCCAGTTAAATGCTAGCCGAAAAGGGGCGTTGCACGACCCTAGGACAAAGCTGTTCCAGCTGATCCAGCCAATTGTTGAATGGGTCAAAATTCACATGCCCTGGGCCAGTGTGCGAAAGTTGGTTGAGAATGTTTTCAGCATGTCAGAGGGTGACAGGGCTGCATTCACCACCGAACTCAAAGTTTTGCCCTATGTGGTAGATGCTGCAGGACTGAGCCCATGCCGACGGCCTCGGTTGTGGTGGTTTGACTTCCCTGTTGAAGGTGAGGACAATGTGTGCATCCAATTGCCTCATTCATCAAAGCCTCACGAATATGGTCGAATCTCCTTCCAGGTAGATGTAGAGGTTTGTCACTACCTGGAGCCGGGGTGGGAACCCGTGTCTGGCAAGGACCATCGTTTCCCCACCTTGACAACCAGTATTCCCAAATGCCAACCAGGTTTTAGACCTGCGGGGATTAGCCAATGCACAGCGGATGAGCTCCTGGTGTGGGAGAAGGACCGCTACAGATTTCCTCCATACCAATATCGTGTCATTCATGGATTGAAGCATCGCAAGTTTGGGTGGAGAATCCTCAGCACTCGTGAGAGAGAGACATGCATGGGTTTCCCATTGGATTACACAGCAGAGTGCATTCCAAAAGGTGAAAGAAAATCTAACCCATTGCTGTTGGATGACACTCGATGCAGTTTGCTGGGAAACTCCTGGTCTGTAGGAGTCACCGCGTTCCTGTTGATGTCTCTTTTGCGCCCTTTCAACTTGTGTGCCCGCCTCAGCGTTGTGCAATTGGAAGAGCGATTGAGGCCCGGCGCTTCGCCAGACCTAGTGGGTTTTCTGCAGCGCCCTCACTGGGAACGACCGCGAATGGGCAAAGCCACAGACCTTTCCATATCCTTGGTGAAAAAGCTCTCTACTTTGGTGTCACAAAAGGGAGCCGACCTGCTCCTGAGCCAGGAACACGACAGCTTGCCCCAGCATCAACGCCTGAGAGTGGGATTGGATCCGCGCCTGTGGAAGTGGAAAACGGTGTGTCACTGGCAGTGGAAACGGGTGACAGGTATGCTTCCAGAGCATATAAATAAGTTGGAATTGCGTGCACTGTTGTCATCAGTGAAATGGAGAGTTTGCCGTTTGCATCGGGCGCCTGTTCGTTTTGTGCATTTGGTTGATAGCCTAGTCGTGCTACAGGCCTCCTCGAAGGGACGGTCCAGTTCGCGTAAGTTGCGCCGAGTGATGCAACGATTGTCAGCTTGGCTCTTGGTAAGTGGCTCCATCATGATCCTAGGATACGTATCGACGCACCTGAACCCCGCAGACGAACCCAGTCGCAGGAGGTCCAAACGCAAATGGTCAAGCGTTGCGTAGTGGATTCCCCTAAGGAAAAGGTGCGTAAGGAGCGTCGGCAAAAACTAGGAACTTTGAAGAGCCTCATAATCAAGCCAGCCACAAAAGTCCGATATGATCGTGCTTTTGCTTCATTCTTGCAGTATCAGAGGAACCACCGCTTAGCGCTTGCTAAATCCAATCCTGAATTAGATGTTCAACTGTCGGACTATCTTGAGCATCTATGGGAAGAAGGTGAAAGCCGCTACTTGGCCGCTGATACTTTATCAGGTGTGCAGCATTTGCAACCCTCGGTAAAGGGGCACATACCACAGGCCTGGCGCCCGCTGAAGGCTTGGGCCCAGAATGAATTGCCTGCACGGGCTCCGCCCTTCACAAAAGAACAAGTTGAGGTCTTGTGTGGATGTACTTTAACCACCCCTTGGATGCCCCTTGCCCTCTTGACAGGTTTTTGGGGCTTGCTGCGCACTGGTGAGCTTCTAAAAATACAAGCCTGCCATGTGATCCCCTCAGGGGCACATGTACTAATTCATTTGGGTGAGACAAACATGACATCTCGCAATGCCGGTGTGGAAAACGTGTACATTCATCATATCTACACAGCTCAACTGTTGCAGGCATGGGCCTCCGTAGCCAAGCCACATGATTATCTTGTGCCTGTGTCGCAATACCAGTTCAGGTTGTCCTTCAGCCAAGCCATCCAAAAGTGCCAATTCACGGGGTTCAAGCCTTACTCCTTGAGAAGAGGAGGTGCTACCGCCTTGTATATTGACACTAAAAGCTACACTCAAGTGTGCCAGCAGGGGCGATGGGCTTCAGAAAGAACTGCCCGCATTTATATCTCCGATGGAGTTGCACTTCTAACCGAGCACTCGTGGGTCATGTCACGTAAGCAAAGGTGTTTTCAGACCATGTGGTTCAATAAACTTAAAGCACTTGAGCTACCGATATATCGGAGAGCAGGGGAACGTGGAAAGGCATTCTCCAAGTCGCCGATGATGGTTAGCTCTAATGCTACCCACTTTTTTGCACCAAGGACGTGATTCCGCCTTGCTTCTGAAAGTGATGCCGACTTGGATTGGTTGGATGCCAAAGCAACCCCGAAACTTTCCGGACTAGTTTCTCTGTTTTGTACAAACTACTTGCTGGAGTGAAAAAAGGGAGGGAAGGCCGAGCGTGATTCCTTGACATACGGTTCGAAGTTTAGGAATCCGCCGCGCCGCTCCTCCCTTTTGCTCGTAGTGCTTCCGTCTTAGGCCCGCCCGCCCGTCCCAGGGGTTGCACGGAAAGGCATTCTCCAAGTCGCCGATGATGGTTAGCTCTAATGCTACCCACTTTTTTGCACCAAGGACGTGATTCCGCCTTGCTTCCGAAAGTGATGCCGACTTGGATTGGTTGGATGCCAAAGCAACCCCGAAACTTTCCGGACTAGTTTCTCTGTTTTGTACAAACTACTTGCTGGAGTGAAAAAAGGGAGGGAAGGCCGAGCGTGATTCCTATGCTAAAGAGCAGAGACTTCTCGGTGCTTCTCGGCAGAAAAAGAAAAGAACAACAAAAAAGAAAAGAAAAGACGGACGACCGCCGCCATGTTTCGGGTGGATGTGTTTTTTGTCCAGTGGACGAAAAAGAAAAAATTAAAGTTGCAAGCCGGGTCAGGTGTTTTTTGGCGTTTGGGCCCCAAACGCAGATGGAGGTTGCTTGTGTTCTCCCTGTTCCCGATCCGCGGGCCAGAGCCAGATTGGGTCAGGCTGCTACAGGCCCGCGGTTTGCTCCCAGAAAACCAACGGGACGAAGCAAGCCCGGACCGAGGAAGTCGTACAGGGATGTTAGGACTTTATCAGGCTCCTTAAAGTAAATTCCTTTTGCAACCATTTGAAACATGTGGCTTTTTCAACACCCAAATAAAGAATTGGACACCACCATTTACAAGTTGCAATGTTCAGGTGTATAATGTAAGGATCCCTTTTTAACTTTGTGCCAACTGATGGGTTTTCCGAATTAAACCGCTAAAAGTGAGTCACTTTTAGCAGGGGAGCAGATTTCGCAACCGAGTGTATCATCCTCAATGGAGTTGATGACTTGGGGAAGCCATATATTCAGCTACTATTAGGTCCGGCTTTCTGGGTCCAAGGTTGGCCCGTTTGACAGAAGTTATTGGGCGTTTGCTGAACACGAATTGAGCACAATCAAATCCCGGCTAGATGAAGGTTAGAAAGTCCCAACTATAAATGGGTGCAGCCGCCTTTTCAATTCCTTTACACAGTTGCTTTTGATTATGACTCACTTGTTGGATGCAATAGTGCATTCCGCCTGTTTGAAATGTTACCTCATACCCTGAAGACCCACACGAGAACTTGGTGCTGGATCACCTGACGCACTCCCAAGATATCCAAGCAACATTCGCAACATCTCAACACCGAAGAAGGCAACTTCCAGTATGCAAAATTTCAAGCAAAAAACATGCGCTGTGCCTAAGGTTCCTCAGCGAAGGCGGGCATTGCGTCGAGGTGGTGGTGAAAGCCGAGTCTTGGACAGCAGAGCTGGGTAGCGGAAACCTTCGTTCAGGACTGGAGGGAGCTAGGTGGTTGTGATGCCCTGCATGGTTTTGGATACACTGACTAGGTCCCCCGGCTAGGTGCCCTTTCTCACCCCTTCTTTGGTTGGGAGATTCGGTTCCCCTACCAAAATCGACTACAGCAAAAAAGGGTGCCCTTGTTCTGACCTCTCTGCTGGAGGAGCTAGTTCTTTCCATATGCGCATCCCCGAGCCCCAGAGGGTTACACATTTATGGGCATAGTCAAACCATGGAGGTAAAGATGGTCCTGAACCCCTTGGTTCGGATTTTGGCACAACCATTGGCCCTGGAGTCTCTCTTCAGGAAACCACGACCATGCCACATTTAATGTAGGCGAGCCATGTTTTGGGATTGTTTGAGCGCAGAGTCACAATCAAAACCGATTCGGACAAAGCCCCAGTCACAACCAGGTGTGGAATTCCGCCCTCATGATTCTTACATGATGTTCGGTAGACCCCTTTTAGTACCAGGTTTTGCTTGTGACTCAGATGTTCTCCTTTCATTGTTCTGGTGCAGTCCAACGGTATCACGCATCAACCATGAAACTCAAATCCGGCAGTACTAAATCAAATGGACATTCACATCCATCAATACTCAATCCAATGGAAACTCCAAGTTGTTCCCAGCAATACTCATGTCTGAACCACTTGATTTGGTGCATCATTCCTTTCCGGGGGGTTGGTTGAGGTGGGAGCCAATTTTATCAATGCCGATGCTTCCTCGAATTTGCATTGGTTCTAGATTGCTTGGTTGTTCCTCCCCATGTGCCAACCCCACCATCTTCAATATTGTGCGATGCGGTGGTAAGCTAGGTTATTCAGCTATGCCCTTTCTCACCCCTTTTTTGGGGAGGCTTCCCCTACAAAAAAAAGTAGACAAAAATAGGAACAAGAGTCGGGTACCAACTTCTAAGCTCTCAAATCTGGAGGACCTACTAAGTGGTGTTATTCTCGGCATGGCTTAGGTATGGCTCAAAACTCGACCCATATGGTTGGTTTTGGAGGGAGTGGTTTGTTTCTCAAAATTTTCGGGCTTGGCCAGAATATTTGCTTTTGGATTGGTGGAACGGGGTTTGTTTTTGGGGGATTGGTTTGTTTCTCAAAATTCGGGGACCCCCAAAGTGGTTTTCTTTTCGACTTGGCTGCCTATTCAACCAACCACATGAGGCCGTGACAACAGTCTGTGTAAGGCAGTTTATGCAAAAGGTGCACGATTGTTCTGTCAGGTATGAGGTTTGCCGTTTGCCTCTTGAGGCGGCTTGTCTGGAAATTACAATGATGGCGCTACCCATGCGCGCTAGAATGTAGTTTGCTTTTGGATTGGTGCTTAAGTGCACAGCTTTCATTGGGGGATCGAGAGACTGTGAATATTCATGTCCCACCAGGTCCCACCGGCCTTTTCACTGGAAATATGTCAGACGTTTTGGACTTGAGTCAAACAAACAACAGCACCCCACGAAAAGATGCAAACAGTACCTGGAGTTCTCTGGTCAAGCTGCGATTTAAATCGCCTTTCGATCCTTTTTAGTTGGTTTAGTTGTTCAAATTTCGTTCAGTTGATTCAGTTGGTTTGGTTTGAAGCTCTCTACTTGGAGACCCTGTTTTTGTTGGTTCCCTTTTTTCTTTTTTCTTTTTTGCGGGTGTCCGAATTTCACCCAGAAAGTTCACCAAAAACCGCGGTGGAGCACCGGCGGTCTTGCCGGTTGAGGACTCCAATAGTCGGTCCTTGCAGCTTCGGCGCGCCACTTAACGGACGCATGGGACAGCTGGGAGCGGTCATGTCATGTCAGGATGTATCTATGGGACCCCTGTCAATGTCTAGGTTCATGTTAGTTGCACTTGAAATGTGTGTTTTTTTGGTTGAGTTGGTGCCAGACATGTTTTAGTGGGTTAAAGTGAAACCTAGAGGAACATCCATCAAGGGGGTTTGGTTACAGGATAATTTACAGGACATGGCCCAAAAACACTGCAAATAAGCTGCTTTCCTGTGGAATTTCCTGTACCTAACACTTTGAACCCAAACAAAAACTTAGTGGGTTCCCTAAAGGACACACCATGGCTTTGTCTCGAAGGACTCCAAGTATTCTTTTCAACCATGGCTCTTTTCAAACACCTGATCTGTTTTTGTGGGGTTTTTGGCGGTTTTCCTGAAAGACTCGGATCCCTGGGTTTAGAATGGAACTGGAAGCTGCCCGAACTGGCTTACCAGCGGGGAGGGGTGTAACGTCTCCATTCAGAGCGCCAAAGAAATGCATCCCATGTAGATCCTTGGTGTTCCGCTTGGGGATCAAGCTGTATGGCCATTCGGTAATGGATCTTTGGACTTGAACTTGTTGCTTGAAACCAAGGGTTTTCCAGTGAACCCACGAAAAGTGAACAACTTTTGCGCAGGGGTCAACAGTAGCCCAGCAAGCAGGATTCCATGTTTTAAGCCTTGCTCAAATCCTGGAACTTTCCTTTTGAGGAACTCGACCAATCAAAACCAGAACCGCACCCTGCCACATCAGTTGAACGGCCCAGAGGGGCAGTGGCATTCACAGATGTCCATGGATTGTGAACGGGCAAGCAAAAGCCAGAGACGGACAACTGGTTGCTTGGATGTCGTGCTATTTTTTCTTGGTGCGGTGCAACGCATCATCCACGGGGTAAGAGCAAACGATTGCTGTTTGTTTCGTCCACGCGCGTCCATGTTGTACGGCCGCTTCAGACTGATTTGTGGGTGGCATCCTAAAACATACAAACATGGGTAACACCAAACTCGAAATTCGGAGTTCTACCTCACCAAACAAGGAGCAAAAATATCGCTCACACAGACGACTTGGCTGCCAGAAGACCTCAACCGCAGAGTACTTGTGTGAAGCAACTTGAAGCAGTCGTTTCATTTAGCTTGGTGGTTCATCCTTATCTTTTACCTGAAGAATATTCACATGTGTATGCTTGTATAAGTTATAAATATATAGCACGGAAAAACGCCGTTGCACATGGTCAATGTTGGGATTCCTTGCTAATTTCCGGGGAAATACATCTTCGATGTACTGCAAAATCAGGATTGAGCACGCGACGACTTTCCGCGTGTTCCGGACAAGTGGCGCACAGTACCGAATGCTCAACAAGACATAGCACGGCTCCATTGATGTGCCAACGTGCTAAAACGGACATGCCTCAGAGCTTTGTAGCCACACTTTTCCACGCCTTAGTCCAAACGCCAATGAGAATTCAGATGGTGAAGTGGTCTTGTCTGGTTGCCGCTGGAAATCACGAAAACAAATGATATATTTCATAAGTCCCAGCAAATGGGGAAAGTTAACCTTGGTCAATTGGGGATCAATATTCATATGCATGGTTGTTGTTGGGAAACATTTTGCATTTTTGCTTATGATGGTTTAGTGGGAAATCCAACCACTTAACTGCAACACAAATAAATTTTGCTCCCCTTCCAACGTCAGCCAAGTATTGATCAACCCACATCACTAAAAACTCCTCCATCTTTGGGGCATCTCGAGCCTTGAGAGGTACAGCGGCCCAGACACCGACCATGTGGACACGGTGGTGCCTGGGCAGGCCGCTCCAAAATGTGGGGCTATATCCTGGCGAATGGGGCCAATTGCCCTCCATTTGCTGAGATGAATATGTTTATTTGACGGTCGTTCCCCCAGCGAAAGGGCGCCCGACCTCTCACCCAACTTTTTTGGTTGGGAGGGTTCCCTTCGTTCCCATACTAAAATCGACAAAAGGGAAAGAAGTTGGCACCCTTATTCTAACCACTCAAATCTGGAGGACCTCGTTTTTTTTTGATGTTCCCCTCCCTCAGGGTCCGATTCGACTGTTTTTGGGCCCTCCAAATGGGTTGTTGTTGAGCTGGTTTTGAGGAATTGGCCGGGGTTCTCCAGTGGAAGGTCCGGGGGTCTGCATTAGAGTTGTCATGACCCTTAGGGCTGTTGGTTTTTCGGAGAATGTATCACGATTGTTCTAGATTTTTCGCAGGGGACGAACACGCAAATGGAAGAATGGGGGTTAACAAACCCGTCGAATTATTTTCATCTTTGACAAGCATTGTTTATGTAGTCTAAGGAGTTTCATCATCTAAATTGGGTCCACCGTTTTTGTAGCGGGGGTGGAAGCATTGGGATGCGGTGGATGCACAAAGTCCCTCACCAGGCTCTAGATATATCCATCCCAGCTGGCGCGCCTGTGCGAGGGACCCCAACAAGTCCCTCTTGAAGGGACTCCCTGCGATCTGCCATTCCCGGCCTTCTTTGGGTGATGCCTTGTGTTTTGAAAAGGATCCGAGGTGCCAGTCTGGCGGCGGCGCAATAAATACGCCAGTTTGTTTTAGGTCCCCCACCCCTATTTTTGGGGGGAGGGTTCCCCTACTAAAATGGACAAAAGGGAAGCACAAATCGGTACTCATATTCTATCCTCTCTACTGGAGGGCCTAGTTTCCTCTGGCAATGGCCTCTGGCGGGAAGCCGCTTCGCACTTTTCTTTGGGCAAGCGTAGCCCGCATGTTTTAACTTCCCACCACGAACCCAAGGCTAGGCTATGTCTGTTTCAAAGCAAAACACCGCGCGGTGAGGCGCGCGCGAGGGCAGCTCTTAACGAAAGTCCGGTTCTTCCAGCTCCGGATTTGGAAAAAATACCACGTTCGCAGTGGGAAGCATCCTTTAATTTGGCTGTGGCTCAGAAAAATGTGCCAAAATGGCACCTTGGTAAATGGAACCAAAGACCAAAACCTGCGTAACCCCTGCTGCTTTAATTTGGAGCCACACCCATTTGGAGACACCTCAAAGTGTGGTTCGAGTTTTGGTAAGGAGCCCGCGGCTTTGTCCAAAAGGGAGACCAGCGATCGTTTTTCTAGGCCTTGATTGCATTTCCATTCTTTTCAGCGATCCTTCTTTGCATAAAAAGCCCGCAGGTGTATTTTTGTTGGTTTTCTAGAAAGAAGGATCCCTGGAAAGAATGGAAATGGAAGGTACCCCTGGAGGTTTGCGTTTTGGTTGGAAGGCGCTCGCGGTTTTGTCCCATCCAAAACTAGGTCCCCCAGCTAGGTGCCCTTTCTTACCCCTTTTTTGGGTGGGAGGGTTCCCCTACTAAAATAGACAAAAAAGAAAAAGTTTGTACCAACATATTTCAATCTCTCGACTGGAGGACCCTTAGCTTCCATGTGCTGAAATGTGATTGTTTGTCCGTTGTATTTTTTCCCTTGGTTTTAAAGGGAATCTATCACTCGACTGGACCTAGGAGACCAGCAGACCAGGACCTAGGATTATTTTTTATATGAATTTTGCCAAGTGGAGAATGAGACATGAAATGAACCCAAGGGTCCCCTTAAAGGAGGAGGCCCCCCCCAGTTTTTTCAGCGCGAGGTCCTCTTCTGCGACCCGGTGGTGCCCGCTTGCACGCGCCCGGAGCTGCAGAGCTGCAAGCAGCCCAAGTGCCAGGGTCTCAGCTCGCGAGAGCATCGCGCCGGTGAGGTCAGGAGGCTGGAGGTTTTTGTTGTTTTTGGTTGGGGGGCGTGTATACATATAGGTGCCAAAAAAAATTACAGCTGGGGCTACGCAGGTTTTAGTCTATCTTTCTATTTACCAGGGTTCCATTTCGGACCCCCAGTTTTGAGCCACTGCCATATGATATTCGAGTGACATTTGTCTTGGGGACCCCAAGAATCAGACCCTGATTTTCCAGCCACAAACCGGTTTTTTGCACCATAAACCAAAAGGTGAACAGTTACTAGATATGGCTGTGGGTCAAAATTACACAACCAGGGGACTGCAGGTTTTAGTCCTTGGTTTCTATTTACCAGGGTTCCATTTTGAGTACCTCTGTATACTAGGTCCCCCAGCTAGGTGCCCTTTCTCACCCCTTTTTTGATTGGGAAGGTTCCCCTGCTAAAATAGACAAAAACGAAAAGTTGGCACCAACTTATTTCAACCTCTCGACTGGAGGACCTCGTGCACATATTAGGGGGTTGATCCAAAGGCCCAATACATGGGATGACCATCAGGGAAACCACCCAAAAAGATGATATTTCCCACTAAGTGGAAAACAGTTGCATGGTGATTTTGGAGGGCAGGAATATAGATCAACCGTCATATATATATATATACATATATATATATATACATATATATATATATACATGTATGAACTCTTGCGGGAGGACTTGCATTCTGGATGGTTCCAGAAATCCAAAAGGAAGACCCATCCAAGTTTTGGGTTGGCCACCACTCTGAACGGCGCTCCTTTGGGGAACGCATCTTGAAGGGGTGTCTCCCAAAAAGGAAACCACCCATTTGGATGGAGGGGAAGAGGGACCCTAGAAACAGTCTCCTACGGTTTCCTTTAAGGGAATCCCCTTCCGGTTCATTCGACTCGTTGTCATTCTCGAGTTTCTTCCCCAGCTGAAAGCTAGGGCTTTGGTCTCTGCCCAGCTTTCAGGGAGGGTTCAAGAGGGTTTCCGCTGGTGGGGATACCACCTGACATATGCATGCGACATAGATTCCCACTCACGAAGATTCAGAGGGAAAGCCACTGGACTCGCTCATTCATGGAATGGTGTTTGTTTTGTGTGGCCATGCATGTTTACACTCATCATTTATGGTCAGGTTTACACACACACACGATTTGTGTGCGCATATTTTTGCGGGCCTGATCCTGATTATTGCTCTCTCTCTCTCTCTAATTCTCATATTCCACACTTAAATTTCAAGACCTAGGGTTACGCAGGCTTAGGTCTACTTTCCCACTTAGGGTTTTGCATTTTTTGGGCCCCATTTTTGAGCCAGCAACGTTTTTTCTCGCATGCCTGCCGTTGCCAAATCCCTCGGAGCCTCGGCTTTCTTTTGGCTCCGCGTGGTGTTTCGCGCTACTCAGGTGCAGCCGAAGCGGCTGCATCGGGGCCTGCACCGGGGCCTGCGCCGGCGGCTGCGCTCGGGAAGGAGCCGGTGATCCCCGCAGGCGGGGAGTTTGGGGAATGGCACCTGGGTCCCAACTGCCAGGGGTCCCTATATTTCCCTTTTTTGCTGTTTCGAACATCACCTTTTTGGCCCATGAAAGGTGAGTATCCCTTGGTGGGGGTGATGTTTTAAGGGGAAATATAGGGAGCCCTGTGCCAGCACCAGGGTTGTGGGATCTCTCTTCCAAGACCACGTGTGGGATCTCTCGGGTTTAGCCAACTGCGATACTTTTAATCTCCCCCTTGAACTGGGGGGTTAGCCTTTGGGAAGCCCTTTCGGGGTTTCAACTGGGGATCAAACTGGGGGTGGATCCAAGCACCCAAAGGGTCAATGCAGACCTTCTGACCCTCCAATGGAGAACCCTGACCAATTCCTCAAGGGCCCTCAACCCATTTGGAGGGCCCAAAAACAGGCGGGACCCTTAGGGCACTTCTGTAACAGGGCTCCATAAAAGATACATTTCGCCCACCACCACTTACAAGGCAATGTTCAGGTGTATAATGTAAGGATCCCTGTGTAATACTTTTGGGAACCTCCCAATTGAACCGGGGGGACTGGGGGGGTTCGCATTCGGGAAGCCCTTTCATGGTATGGTCATTTCCCACGGCCCTGCCCAGCACTCCCCATGTCCAAAAAGCAGTTGGCTGGTGGGTATGAAGTTTGATTGCGAAGCCTTTGGTGGACACCAGTGAAACGTGTCCCAATTCTTAGAATGGCATTGTGGAGCACTCTAAACGCAAGCATAGTTGTGATCGGAGGGGTATACTGGTATACTGTATATACTATTAGTAATCACTTGGTCTCTTCCAGTGGACGATGGGAAATATGCAGTATCTTTGAGCGGCTGTTAGCGCCTTTTCATTTAAGCGCCGCCCCACCGGGCGCCATTGACACTCCAACCAAGGTACTACTAGGTATCTTTCAGGGGGCCCTTACTGGTACGTTGGGGGTTGCCAGCAATGCTTGGACAACTTCTTTAGCCCTGCCCGGCATTGCAGGGACGGTCCATATGCAATTCCACTAATTAAGGCTCAGATGTGTTTTGGCTTCGTATTTCTAAGCCCTATATCTGAGATGCAGGCAATTGCAGCGCTCGCACTGTACAAGATTTGAGTGCATCAGAAACTCGACTACATGTGTAGAGGGTCGCGCCAAAGAAACACAGCCACCCCAGAAACATGTATGTTTGTCTCTCCCATACTTGAGCACTGTGGGCGAATTGCAAGTGTAATGCATGTGGTGCTACGTATCATTGAACGATAATTGAGAATTCCCGACGCTTGCCAGCATTTTCATCGATGATCGACAACACTTGGTTCTTGCTGACTTGCGTTTGCTGCCAAAAGAGCACAAGCACGAATTACATCTCCCAGCTGATACACGCTGCAAGCCCACAAACTCGTGGAGCAGCCGCACTGGGTAGCATCCGGAGATCTATCACCAAACAAATTGAGAAAAGCTGGTGGCTCCTGTGGCTGTCAGTGTCAGCTTTCCTTCATGAATGTGTTGAGTGATCACCCCTTCGTTGCACCTTGATCTTGGCAGAGGCGTAGATGAACAAGAATGCACCAATGCTTCTTGTTTGCGAAAGGTGACGGCTGAGCGTGGATCTTTTCGGCTGATAGGACCAGTATTTGGCCATAGCCCGGGATATGCGTACAGTACCCTCCCCTAACATGGAAGCTCCCACCTTTGAAAGCCTCGGTTCCATTTCCCGAGGCCTCTGTTCGCTCCCGTCTGTTCGTCCCGGAACGTGTAAGCCTTGTGGGGTTTGCTTCCATACTCTTTTCATCTGGGGTGGACTTGGGATACATTTTACATTTTACCAGTGACTCAAAGCGAAGCAAACAATAACATATACATTCTATAGCTGGGCCTAACTCTAATCATGTCGCATCCTGGAGGGGACCCACAGATGCGAACCACCCACCGTTTTCGAGCTTTGACTAGGCCACCCAGCCAGGTGCCCTTGCTCACCCTTTTTTGGGGTTTTGGGTTCCCCTACAAACAGAAAAAAAAAGATGAAAAAACGGGTACCCTTATTCTATCCTCTCAAATCTGGAGGACCTCGTAAAAAGGGGAACAATTTCCTGAGGGGGGTCCCCTTAGACGTAAAAAAGGGGCCATGTTTTTTTCCCGTGACCCCCCCAATGGTAAGTAATCCAGAAAATCTCTGGGGGGGTCCTCCTCACCGAGCAGGGGGGGCTTTAAAATCGATTTATCCTTCCGAGAGGGGCATATTAAAAATCCGGAAAATGGCGTTTTCGTGGGATCCGGCGAGCTCCTCATTGAGCAGGGGGGTTTTCCGGCCCACATGGGACCCAGGACGTAAAAAGGGGGTTTCGCCAAGTCCACTGGGGGACGGGGGTTAGTCTCTGGGAAGCCCTTTCATGGTATCATTTCCCACGGCCAGCACTGTCCAAAAAACCGTTTTCTAGCTTTGAGCTTGGCCACGGACCAAGAACTTTCGGACGGATTCTTGTCGCCCCAAGCCGCGCCGAAAGCGTGCGGCCGAGAGGTTGGCGAGTGGCCCAGATGATGGAGGCTCCCATGGAGGCGCAGGCGCTGAGCGATCTTTTGTTTTTTGTCCTTCTTATTTCTGTGCTTTCCTTGC
Organism: Effrenium voratum; assembly: GCA_963377175.1. Taxonomy (NCBI): domain Eukaryota; class Dinophyceae; order Suessiales; family Symbiodiniaceae; genus Effrenium; species Effrenium voratum. The sequence goes on from CAUJNA010003321.1 coordinate 494,096, forward strand.
TTGTTTTGTTCGGTCTTTTTGTTTTCACGTTTATATAATATATATATATATATATACACATATAATTAGTTCTGTTTATGTGTTCCTTTTGTTTTTTCTTTTTCTTGCAGTATTTGTTTTTCTCAGAGTGCAAGCACAGAAGACGGCCGCCGCCGAGAAATTTTGAAGTTTGGCGCTAAAAGAATCGGTATGTTTTTTTTGTTGATAAATTTATCAACATGGCTTTGGTTTTCTTTGAAACCAAAAAGGGGGTACCAACTCAAAAAAAAATGGATAGATCCACTATGTCCCCCAGTAGTGCCCTTTTTCACCCTTTTTTGGTTTTGAGGGTTTTCCTTACTAAAATAGACTACAGACAAAGGTTACCCTTATTCTAAGCTTTCTACTGGAGGACCTGGGGATAATCTCAACATGGCTTCGGTTTTCTTTAAAACCAAATCCACAAATTTGGGTACCAACTCCAAAAAAACAACTGGATAGACCCATAGGTTTTCTAGTCCATGAGTTGCATGCAGGTTATGCATCCATGGCCTGGGTCAAGGGCACAAAAGACGAGCTGCCCATGAGCCACTTGCTCAGGACCGAAAACCGGGTAGATGAAGGTGAATAATCCTTGGTGCATTTTGCTTGGATGTTGGGACTTTAACTTTTTTGCCAACTAATGGGTTTCCATTAAACCACTAAAAGTTAAACTTTTAGCAGGGGAGCAGAAAGCAACCAAGTAATCTAGGGGACACTTCCCCGTTCTTTCCAGGGATCCGAGTCTTTTCAGAAAACCAGCAGAATCCAAGGGGAAGCAGATCCGGTTTTTGAAAAGAACAATGGTTGAAAAGAATGGGGAATCAACCCAAAGAAATAAGGGATAATCCCCAATATATGGGTGCGGATATCCGCCTTGTTGTTTCGTTACATTTGTCTGTGTGGACTATTTTACTACCAGGCCTTGATTTTGACTCAGATGGCTGAACTTTCCTGGAAGAGCAGGGGTCCTTGGTTTTTCACGTGGCTTGATCAAGGGAACGATCTACCCAAGACCTTGCTTTGCTTACAGTGCTCGCTTAGCTGCCTGCAATTTCCCGGGGGGCCATGCTTGGTTACTCATCCATGTGTAGGTCCGCTCTCTTTTGCGCAGTCTGCTTTTGAAGTCTGCTTGAAGATGCTGGACCACTAGTTCGGCAGGTGTGCTTCACACCACGGGCTGCTGAGTTGGACTAGGTGCCTACGGTTTGGTCCAAGTGGACTTGGGCGCCCGAGTTGTTTCCATCCGAAACCGGTTCTTGGACCTCAAGTTGCCTTTGATCTGACAAGCAGCGATCCGTCTCCCGGGAACCGGGGCGGGACCTGGTTCCCGCCACTGGGCCGAGGGACAGTGTCTTGGCTTTTTTGACGGTACCCCCCTTTCTTGTTGGGTGTAAAAAGAAACTGTGGCCCAAATCCTAAAAAAGCGGCACACCCTGATATGAGTGAACTGCAACATGTGCCATCCGCTGCTGTTTGGGCCAGGCCGCACACTGAGAGAAGCATCTCACACTGCGACGCTGGCTGAGATGCCTGCGGGGAAACAGCCGCATGAAGGTGTGTTTCTGCTGAGGGTACCTCGATTCGAAGGGAAACCAAAAGGAAACCCATCATTTTGGGGGTCCAAATCCCTACGCCACCAAAATATCCGGTATTGCAAAGCTTTTCGAGCGAAGCCGAAACTCGAACTTCTCGCCGTTTCGACACCAAGTGGTGCATTTCAAGCTTCTAAAAGAAGAAGAAAAAAAGGAGGAGGGGGTTCCCTTCAAAATGAACCAATAAAAGAGTGCCCCATCCACTGGAAGTTTGGTGGCGGGCCATGTGGATGACGCCTTTCACAGCCTGCGGTGCTTTGACCATGGGCAAGCCATACATGTGGCCATGGATAAAGGGAAGCGGAGGCTATTGAGAGAGGGCATCAGACACAATCCATGTGGCTGCGGCCTTGGGAACAAAACGGACCTGTTCAAACCTAACTGTGTGCCTTGCGAAGAGCGAAGGCCAACTGCCAAGGGCTACGGCCGTGCATTCTTGATGGTTTAAAAAGGGGTATGCCAGTTGCCTTTGTAGCCTGATCCATTGCTTCAGTGAGACCATTTAGCGTTTCATTTACTCACCCCAAAGTCCTTCCCTACTTTTTGGTGGTGCATTTTCCGGTGTCCAAGTTCAGGATCAAAGGAAACAATGCAAGCAAAGTAACCAAAGCAAGGGAATGGACAACAACAGAGCAACTCAACGCAACCGCAAGTCTAGAGGTTTCATGGATCCTTCTTTTCAGGAACCCCCCCAAAGAAAAAGCGTCGGGGGAACAGCGATCGGTTTTTGAAAAGAATGCGATCGGTTCTGTTTGGAATCAAGCCCTAGAGTCCTGAAAGGCCCAAGATTCTTGGGAAGTTCCTTTGGCTGTATTATTTTGCCATGATCAAGGTCATCCCCTAAGTGGTGGGTTAAAGGGAAATAAACCCGACAGATGAGGCCTTGCTATAACCTCCATCAGACTAGCTGCTATGGGAGGTTGCTAAGGGATAGATCAAGATTGGTGCTAACCCTAGGGCCCCCAGTAGTGCCCTTTCTCACCCCTTTTTTGGTTGGGAGATTCGGTTCCCCTACCAAAATAGACCAAAAGGAAAAAAGTTGATACCCTTATTCTAACCTCTCAAATCTGGAGGACCTAGACTTAGCACAGCCCGTCACAGCCGAAGCAGCAACCACCGAGTCTTTGTGCCAGGCCAGAGGCTTCTCGCGCTGCGAGAGCGCCCCGGCGCATGGCCTCAGGGCGAAAAGCACAAGCCAAGACAAGTACATAAACCAAACTCTCCCACTGAAAGTTAAGCGTTTAGCCGAACAATTATTCGCACAGCCCAACCCTAGACAGGGTACTTGGAAGAAGCGCCCAAACAAATCCTGGGCTCAGGACCTCAAAGGCCCAAGAAAAAACCTCAAACAACTTCAGGCGTTGGACCGCGAATGGAACCACGGATTTCGGAGTAGACCATTTGCATATCCTGATGGATTTCGGAATAGATATGCTGGTGGTTGAAACGCCCTCAGAAAAAAGGACGTTGCACGCATATCCGGCCCGTAAACGTCACGCCTAGTTTGGTGAAGTTGGCTGTAAGTTGTTGTTCCCATTGTTGTCCACCTTCGGTGAATTTGGGAGGGGGGGGTAGTTTCCCACCGCGTCGGCTGTTAGGCGTCCCAATGAAGGACGTCTGGTGGTTGCACCTTGGTACCTTCGATTTTTTCAGGAAGTGGGGGTACCCAGTTTTATTTGAAGGGGAGCGAAAGGTAGACCTCCCCCTCAATTTGACTGTGGGGTCGATGGACATCTTTCAATTGATTGGACACTGCCGTGTTTTAAGCGGCAGGGTCTCATCAACTTCACGTAGAGAGCCACCGGAAGGGTTTAAAGGACCAAGAGGTTAGACCGCTGAATTTGGTGAGCAAGAACCTCACCGGTTAGAGGGGCTGCATCACTCTATAGCTTTTCAAGGTGATGTCTAGCATGTTCTCATTTTCACTTTGTTTGTTGCCGAGTTTGATTCCGAAAGCACAGATAAGGCCTGGGTTGCAAGTAGTTGTTGCAAGGAGATACCCAAGGAATCCAGATGAATGTACTTCCAAGGCAGCTGGGCGAGCGGAAGTTTTGGTACGTCTGTTGAAGCTTCGATTTGTGTTTGCGCTTCTTGGTGGCTGGCTGCGGTACTCTCAAGAATCATGGAACTGGAGAAGGGGTGTTTTCAACTAGGTCCCCCAGTAGTGCCCTTTCTCACCAACTTGTTGGGTTGGGAGGGTTCCCCTACGAAAATAGACTACAGAAAAAAGTTGGTACCCTTATTCTAACCTCTCCACTGGAGGACCTAGGAAGCCATGACTGAACACATTTCCCTGACTCCAGCTGCGGTCAGGTTCAGCAGGCAATTCCTGAAGGACTTTTCTGAAAAGGGAATTACCACGAGCCTGCCAATTGGTTTATTGATGAGTTGGAACACTATTCTTTTTCTAAATCTCCAATCATGCACTGGGGTCTAAATCTATTTACCTCATTGGTGCTTTGATCATTGCTCGCAATTGCCCCCCCTGGTGTTTCTCTCACTTGTGACCTTCACTCCGATCCGATCCGGCCGGATCGAGGCTCTTGCGGCTCGGCAGGACTCGGTTGCGCCGCAGTGGCAGCTTCTAGTACTCATCATGAGTTTGATTTTCCGAGAGAGGCCTGGGTTGCAAGTAGCTGCAAGGAGATACCCAAGGAATCCAGATGAATGTGGGTCAAAAGCAAAGGCATCCCATTTTGGGGTAGGTGCACCACCCATTTTAGTACCTATTTTAGTGGGGATTGGGATGTTCACTGGGGGTACGATTTGGATTTTGACCCATGGCCACTTTATTCTTCTTGTGGTTAAGTGGTTGAAATCCAACCACTGAACTGCTAAAATTTAATTGTTTGCTCCCCTTTCAACGTCCACCAAGCCATGGGTTTGTGTCGATGTATGCCGAAAATGGTAGCTTTTCAAAAACCAAACTACTGGCATCCAGCTTAAGCCACCATGGGTTTGTTTCAATAGCACGAAAGTGGCGGCTTGCCGAAAACGCGCACACCAATCACCAAACTGCCAGTCAAAGACAGAGCCATGTTTTTTCTCAAGAGCCAACGTGGCATGGGATGCCTTCCACCAGACCTCGAAAGAACTGCCGAAGGAGCTGACAGCCTAGGTCCCCCAGTACAGTAGTGCTCTTTTACCCTTTCTGGGGGAGGGTTCAAAAACTAGAATAGACTGCACAAAAAAGTTGGCACCCTTATTCTAACCTCTCTACTGGAGGACCTAGCAGCTTTGTCTGTTCAACATCTCATCCTTGGGTTACGAAAATTCCCTTCGGCGCTATCCAACAGGCATGGATTCGGATTGGCCAACCAGCCACACGCCTCGGGACCGAAGAACTTGTTGGGCGACGTGGGGGGCCCTCCTGGGCCTTCACTTCGGTGCAGCAAAAACATGGTGCCTACGAGCCCAGCGCTCGGAGGTAGTTCCGGGCTCACGATCACTTGTCTAGGTCCCCCAGCTAGGTGCCCTTTCTCACCATCTTGTTGTATTTTAGGAGGGTTCCCCTACTAAAATAGACTACAGAAAAAAGTTGGTACCCTTATTCTATCCTCTCTACTGGAGGACCCAGTTGTATTTGTTTCCCTGACATTCCGGCTTGGAGTGTTGATTTGAACGGAACCTTCAGATCAAATCCAAGCTTCGCACAGAACTGTCGACCTCTCCCCGTAGGACCGCGAGAGACGAGTTGCCTGGGAAGGCCGGGAGAAAGTTCCTGACTGAGGAGACCCTGTGCCAACCCAAACTGGTTCTTCCATTTGCTGAAACGAATTTGCGTTTTGTTTCCCTTGTTGGTTTTCAAGGGAACCTGTCGCTAGTGGAAACATATATGCCTAAGGGTCATGACCCCTCCTATGCAGACCCCCTCAAGCCCTGCAATGGAGAACCCCGGCCAATTCCTCTCAACAACAACCCATTTGGAGGGCCCCAAAACAGTCGGGACCCTTAGGGATACAAATTTTGTGCAGGGGGCCTATACAAGCAAATGGAAGTGTTTCTCCGTCTTGGTTTTGCCCAAACTTGGCTGGGCCGGAAAAACCGGGCTCTTCGATACCACCCCCCAAAACCTTGAGGCAGCTTTGGGATCGATCTGGGGGGCAACAGGTCAAAGGTTTCGAGGCGGAAAGACTCGCTGCCATCTGGTTCTAAGAATAGTGTTTACTTTCCCCTGTTGATTTTAAAGGGAATCTGTCACTACCTGGTACTTGTTTTTTTTTTGTTCCAGGGGGTTTAAGCCAATGGAGGCTCGACCTCCAGATGGAACCTCAAAGGGTCCAGAGCCGTTTTTTGGTGCCAGGCACCGGGAGCACCCCAAGCACATCGGCACGCACCCCAACGCGTGGCTTCGTGCCTGTATGGAGCCAAACAGGCCGGTGTGCTTGGAGGAGGGTTTGCTTGACCAGCGCAAGCCGTCCTCTTCGCTTTCCGAGCTTCTTGCTTTGTCAAGATCAGGCCTCAGGCAAGAATCGCCGAGATTTAAGACTGGGCTGCTTGTGTGGGAAGCTCAAAGCAAGGGCGAAGTTGTTTTGCACTTCTTTGTCCAGCTGGTTTAGCGTCTTCTCAGGAGTTTCCTGCTCAAGGTTTGCTATTGAATTCAGAGGAGACGTCAGTCATGTACTGCTTCGCCGAGCCAGCGGTGGGACGGAGAATCGGAGTTGGGACTCGTCCAAAGACCTAGGTCCCCCAGCGAAAAGGGTGCCCTTTTACCTTTTTTTTGGGGGGGGATAGACGACAGAAAAAAAATAAATGTTGGTACCCTTATTCTAACCTCTCTACCGGAGGACCTAGAAGATCACTTCACACAAACTGGTTGCGCAGATTGCCAACTGCGAGGAGTTACTGTCGCATTTTCTTTGTGTGACTCTTTTGCTTCAACTTTTCGTACGGAAGTTTTCCAACTGAACTTCCTTTGGTTATAGGGGAAGCAACTTCCATAATTTTTGTCTGCGGATCGGTCAATTCTTTGAGTCTTATTTTACACATCCTGTGGCGCACCATACTGCCGAATCAATCTATGCACATCTTCATATTGGGAATATTGGGACCCCCCAAATCTTTGGTGCAGTTGTCTTGGATGTTAGGACTTTAACTTTTTGCCAACTGATGGGGTTTCCATTAAACCACTAAAAGTTAAACTTTTAGCAGGGGAGCAGAAAGCAACCGAGAAATGGTGGCTTTCCTTTTCGCTTCCCTTTGCGCCAACCCCCAAAAAGGGTACCCTCCAAATCGAATGCTTGAACTCTCGGCTGCTTGCTGTGATTCTCCCATGGCGTAGCTGCACCCTCAAGAAGAGTAGGGCAAGTGCGTTTCCGATGTTGTGTGTTGGTGTTTGTACTGTACTGTGGTTTATGTTTAACATGTTTGTGTTTGTGTTTGCGCTTGTTTTTGCGTGTGGTGTGTGATTGGCGACCGTTCACATGTGTTTATCATATTTTTTCAATCAGGTAGTTGGTTGAGTTGTCCGTTTCATTTGTTCACAAATGCTTGTGGTATATGATGAAGCGCAGATGCCAAAAAGGCCTGCTTTGCACGCCTCAGGGGACAAGCTCACGCCGCCCAAGCTGGCGCTGCAGCATCATATCCAGGCGGTTAGCGGCTGCAACACTTGGATTTGATGTGCTATGTAGTTCACGTGTGGCACGAACTGATCAGTAAATGCCCTTCACCCGCCATCAATGAAACGTGCTCACAGACTCGCGGCCCACAATTCCCATCCAAATCACTTTCCGTATTGAATTGCCAGACTCAAGTTATGGAGTGCTGGATTCTTCGCATAATCACATTCGACCACTTTGATGTTGCACGTTTCATGGCAAGATTATCCATTTTGTTCGGAATTTCTTGGACATGAGAACAAGGCGTGGCAAATTTCGTTGCAAATCTTATGATACCCTGACCATTTCCCAAAAATGTCCAGTGAGTCTCCTTTAGGTCATCGATTCTTCCCCGGCTTTTCGAATCCATCGACCCTACGAACTCGGCGATGCAGGCTTTTCATTTGGGTTCCCACCGTTTTCAATCTTTCAGTCGCAGGTTTCGCAGCAAATGAGGCTATGGAGGGGATAAGGCACCTGGGGCCACTTGCTCAAAATTTGGGCAGATGAAGCTTGGGAAGGACGGATGTGGGGTCCCGAGCATTTTAACAGGGTTGTGTCTCGGGGCAGTCTCAAAAATATGTCCGCTGGTTGGACGCTACCGTCTTTTAAAGGGAATGCAACAAGGACTCCCCCCTAATTTTGCAATCCCCCACTTGCAGGGAATAAATTCAGAAAGGTGGCAGCATTTGTAGAAGACTGCGCGCTGTGCCGTGTATGGTACGCCACCCAAAATGGTGTACATCGCACACTTAGCGCCACCCAGGAGCTGACACCGCCAAGAAGAAAGCAGGGGGCAAACGAGAAATAATGAAAATTATGCCTTTTTGGAAGGCCTGGACATGCCTGGAAAAACATGGAAATTGCATTTTCATTGTTTTGGAGGGCCTACAAAAAGGGAAAAAACATAAAGAACAAAAAATGGGGGCGGGAGGGGGGGAGAGGGGGAAAGAACAAAATAATACTAATCACGACCCGCCCCCCCCCTCCTCGTCCCCTTCCTGGCCCGTCCCCCTTCGCCAATCCGCTTAGTGCTAACACTAATAATCGTCATAGTAGTAGTAGCAATATTAATGAAGCTTGCCTTCCCCTCTCAATAATAATATTGTTTCCCCCCCTTCCCTCTTCGCTTCCTTCCCGTAAGCAATGATAATCCCCCCCTCTCGCCCCCTTCTTTAGAAAAGGGTGCGGCCTCGAAGAAGGATATCGATGTTCCAGGTAGTTCCCTTCCGCAAAACGTACAGACTCTGCTCGGAAGGTGATGACAGTGGGCACGCGCCCCAAATTGCCATCCGGAAAGATCAGTAACTCACCGACTCACCAAACCCCTTCTCGGTTAGGAACGCTGAAATATGTATATATATATATAGATATATCTATGGAACTGTCTAAGCAGCTTCGCCTTCCCCGGATTCAACTTGATGAAATTGCCCAACATTTGGCCCTCGATTCGGTCAGGATCCAAACATGGACCCCGCCTATTTTGTGGTGAGCTTGGGGCAAAACGAGATCACTATGTAGGTCCTTTACTATGTAGGTGTTGTTGTTGTTTTTGTTTTTCCCCGGCCGTCTGCCAAGCGCAGGGCGGCAGCGCGGAGGGGGACGCCCCCGGCATGCCAGAGCCTTGAGACGGAGTGCCGACCTGGTGGCTCCCGATCGAGGCCTGCCATTTGTTGTTGGGTCTAAAATCATTTGGGGGTTGATCAAAAGGTCTTTTGCATGGGATGACCATTGGGTATTCTGTTTCTAGGGTCTGAAATCATTTGAGTCACTCGCTCAAAACGCCGGGTAAGTGAAGGTGAGTAAGTGAAAGACCCAGCCAGAATTAGTTGTGGCCGTCTTTCTAGTTCTTTGCATGGTTCTGTGTTAATCTTTCTTGTACCGGGTTTTGATTATGACTCATTTGGGGGTTGATCAAAAGGTCTTTTGCATGGGATGACCATTGGGTATTCTTTTTCTAGGGTCTCAAATCATTCGCCGAGTAAGTGAAGGTGAGTAAGTGAAAGACCCAGCCAGAATTAGTTGTGGCCGTCTTTCTAGTTCTTTACATGGTTCTGGGTTAATCATTATTGTACCGGGTTTTGATTATGACTCATTTGGGGGTTGATCAAAAGGTCTTTTGCATGGGATGACCATTGGGTATTCTTTTTCTAGGGTCTCAAATCATTCGCCGGGTAAGTGAAGGTGAGTAAGTGAAAGACCCAGCCAGAATTAGTTGTGGCCGTCTTTCTAGTTCTTTACATGGTTCTGTGTTAATCATTCTTGTACCGGGTTTTGATTATGACTCATTTGGGGGTTGATCAAAAGGTCTTTTGCATGGGATGACCATTGGGTATTCTTTTTCTAGGGTCTCAAATCATTCGCCGAGTAAGTGAAGGTGAGTAAGTGAAAGACCCAGCCAGAATTAGTTGTGGCCGTCTTTCTAGTTCTTTACATGGTTCTGGGTCAATCTTTCTTGTACCGGGTTTTGATTATGACTCATTTGGGGGTTGATCAAAAGGTCTTTTGCATGGGATGACCATTGGGTATTCTTTTTCTAGGGTCTCAAATCATTCGCCGGGTAAGTGAAGGTGAGTAAGTGAAAGACCCAGCCAGAATTAGTTGTGGCCGTCTTTCTAGTTCTTTACATGGTTCTGGGTCAATCTTTCTTGTACCGGGTTTTGATTATGACTCATTTGGGGGTTGATCAAAAGGTCTTTTGCATGGGATGACCATTGGGTATTCTTTTTCTAGGGTCTCAAATCATTCGCCGGGTAAGTGAAGGTGAGTAAGTGAAAGACCCAGCCAGAATTAGTTGTGGCCGTCTTTCTAGTTCTTTACATGGTTCTGGGTCAATCTTTCTTGTACCGGGTTTTGATTATGACTTATTTGGGGGTTGATGAAAAGGTCTTTTGCATGGGATGGCCATTGGGTAAAACCGAGAAACAAATGATATGTCACCACAAAACGGGAAATCTTACCCATGCTTGGGGGGTTGATTATTCCTGGCCTCCAAATGACCAAGGTAACTCCATGTGGGAAAGATCAATTCTTTCTTGTGGTTTTGGCCGTTTAGTGCTTTTCACCAACCCCCCCAGTTCGTCTTTTTCCGTCCTTAGGCTTTTAGATGCTTTTTCTTGGTTTAGTGGTTGGGTTTCCGATTTTAACCCACAAGTTAGTCACGTTTAGCAGGGGATCTGAAAACGGACCGCCCAGAAAAACGTCTCCAAACTCCCAACACTTGGGACAATACCAAGCATCTTGGACATGGGGGTGCTGGTAGGAACCCTTTGTCGACAAACTGAAGGAACCCAGAAAAGACAGAGTCACGATGACAACCCGGGACATTGGAGTTGGCTGGGCAATCCCAGCGATAAATCAGTGCGGAGATCCGCCTGTTCAACCCTTACATGGTTCTGGGTCCCGATGTTTAATTCCAGGTTTTGACTATGACTCCCATGGGTATGGGTCAAAATGAAACCATCAGACAACCGCAGGTTTTTTGGTCTTTGGTTCCATTTGCCAGGGCAACCCATTTTGGGTACCTCTTTTTGACCCACAGCCACATGGGCGTCAGGCCCTCACCGAGGTATTTCCAGGTTCTTGCGTACTCCGATTTTGACTTCGGTGCATTTTGCCAAGGGTTGATCGAACTTTAACTTTTTGTCAACTTATGGGTTTTCCGTATTAAGCCACTAAAAACGAGTCACTTTTCGCAGGGGAGCAGAATTCGCAGCCGATTTTTGCGACTCAAAAGTTGCGAACACTTCGGAGCATCCGAGGCACGGGCACTGCAAAGACGTGGACGTGGAAGACGGCTTGGAGCGGGGCATTGGCCACGGCAGGCGGATGGACTCGAAGCCGCTGGCGGAAGGGCGGTCGGCGGCAAACCAAACGGGGCACCTTTCGGGTTTCGGGTTGGCCGCTTGTCTCTAGAGGGGAAAGCTTTGCCAGAATGAGCTCCCTTTTTTGTGGTTTTTTGCTTTTTTGGGATCCCCTTTGTTCTCCACCAACCAGGCAAAAACAAAAGTAGTTGCTGGGGTCCTAATTCCAGCCAAGAAAGGTCACTGGTTGCAACTTGCGCCAGCAACCAAGGGAAGTTTCCCAGCCTCACGAAACTTTTGTGCTGCCATCCCCTTTGTGTTTTTAGGTTCTAGGTCCCCCAGCCAGTCGTGCCCTTTCTCACCCCTTTTTTGGTTGGGACCCCTACTAAAATAGACTACAGAAAAAATAAGTTGGTACCCTTATTCTAACCTCTGTACTGGAGGACCTAGTCTTACTTCCTGAGATCATGGACTTTTAGCTTCCGTGCGCTATTTTTTGGGTTTTGGGCTTTTATTTTCCCTTGTTGGTTTTAAAGGGAATCTATCACTGTGGGATATTTTTTTTCCGGGCGGCTTAAGCAACTGGATTTGTCGCTCACGTTTGGGAAGACGGCATGTTAGTGTCATACAAACATTTGGGAGCATTGTTTGGGCCATCCACTCGTGAGAATTGGATGTTTCGCAGCTCTTAGTGGCCTTGTGGGTCATTGAAGCAGCCAAGAGTCTTTTCCAAAGAGAAACAGTGGAGTTGAGCCCCCTTCATTTGCGCAAAATGCAACATCAGATAGTCCGGGGCAAAAGGGTCTTGGCAGTTGCGTCCATTCCTCAGGATTCATTTTTTAGTTGCTCCGCCGCTTTTCGAGTGTAGACCTCCGGTGCTTGGATGCTTCTCGACAAAACGAGTGCCTAACGGCTTGCTAACTTGTCAGACCCTTCCTATGAGGAAAGCTGGCAATCAGAAGCTGTGTTTCCCTGTTTTCCAAAACCGAACCTAGCAGCGTGCTTGTTTTCATTTGGGTTCCAGATGGTTTCAATCTTTAATTTGCAGGTTTTGGAGCAAATGAGGCTATGGTAAGGGGCAGTCCCAGGCGGAAATCGGTGCGGCCAGCTTTTAGTTTCCTTACATGGATTTCGGTCCCGACCATTGTCATACCAGGTTTTGATTGTGGTTCACCTTTTGTGAAAACAGCCGTTGTGGGAGTCGAGCCATGTTTGCAATCGTGGCACTTCGGGCACGTAGGATGGTGGGACTTTTTGCAGTCTCCTCCAATACGGCCCTGAAGGGGAACCACCTCAAATGTGGGGATGGTCAATATTCCGTTTGGCCCCCAAATGACCGTGGGTAACATTTCTCATTTAGTGGGACATATCATGGTTGTAGTGCGGTTTTCCAATGGTCATCCCGTACAAAGGAACTTTGATCAACCGCCATGTCTTTAGGGCACATGAGTCCCTACCTACATGATATCCACCAACCGGTCCAAAATTCAAATCCACGACCAGGTGATTTCATCGTTGGTGGGTGAAATGGGCGTTGAACTGCTCATTTGTTTCCATTTTTGTCTTGGTGCTTCCCAGCCATCCGGTTTTTTTAGGTTTCAGGTGCCTTGGTGTAGTGCTAGTTTCCACTAAGCCGCAAGTGAAGCTTGTCGCGGATTCGGGAACGGTCTAAGCCGGCCACCGGGAACTGGAGACACGGCCGCCCGGCGAGGCGCTACGTAGGGTCCCAGGACCACCTCTTGAACGGCACAGCGCTGCTGGATGCGCGCACGGCCCATGGCAACGTCAAGGAGCCGCACGACATCTGAACCGATTCCAAGGGCCATGTCGGGTTGGGCTCCCACTGTACCTTGGTAGTATTATGGTAAGGCTATCCGATCATCCCTCCCCTCCTTGCTGTTGGGCCAAGACTGAAGTGTGGCAGAAGGTGCAGCAAAAGCGGCAGGCGGATCAGGATTCAGGATTGATTATGTATGTTCGGGCCAGTGTTTGGATCAGGATGCTTGAATGTTTCTACTCCAGTCTTGCGCAGCTGTGTCCCGATCTGGCAGTGGCATCCGGGAGCCGGGAGGTGATGAAATCGCTCTGGCCAAACCACGTGGCCCTGGACAGGTACCCCTGGTATTCCACTGAAAAGTATGCCCGTGTACCATTCATGCACCCATTGTGTGTTTGGGCTTCCATGGTTTGCAGGGGCACCTGGAAATGCTTGGTTACCTTCGATAGTGTCATTGATTTGACTTCTGGCAATGGCAGCCCCTAAGTGGGAGAGCCATTGGCTCACAGAAAAACCAACGTGTGGCGTGCATGATTTGCGTTCATCATTCGCAAACCACAGTCGCTCAGAACACCACAGAGCGGGCTGCTTGGTAACTAAAGGGTTTCAAGTATTGGAGACGTTTGCGGATCCCGCAAAGCCATTTGCTCCCGGGCTATGCCTTCACAACACGTGATCTACTGCCTGCGTTACCTACATTGTACTGGCCTTCAATATTCAACAAACCACTACTCGGATCGACTCTGATTTAATAGATGGCTTGAATCCAATGCTTCGCAGTAATGAAGTTGGCAAAGCTCGAGCCATCTGCTGCGAGATTTGGTCCCCCAGCTAGGTGCCCTTTTACCTTCTTTTTTTTTGCGAGGGTTCCCCTACTAAAATAGACAAAACAAGAAAACACATTGGGTACCCTTATCATGATTGTTGTTGGGAAACATTTTACATTTTTGCTTCTGGTGGTTTAGTGGGAAATCCCCACTTAACTGCTAACATTTTAGTTGTTACTCCCCTTCCAACGTCAACCAAGTTATTCTAACCTCTCTACTGGAGGACCTAGGTGAGGTCTGGAGTGGCTTGCTAAGCCGTGGACAGGACTTGGGGAGGCATTTGGGCAGACAGCGGCGGCATGGGACAGCCGGGCAGCCAAGTGAGAGAAGGTCAAGTAGCCATCAGCCTGTTTGGGGTACCAGGAAACTTTGGAGCATTTTGCTTGGGTTTTTAGGACTAACTTTTTGCCAACGAATGGGTTTTCCAGCAAACCACTAAGAGTAGAACTTTTAGCAAAGCAACCGAGGCGAAAGGTCATGGATCTTTTCTCAGGATCTCCGTTGTCCGACGTCGTGTTGTATCTTAAGGTTGGAACAATGTGTTTGTTTGTTTGTTTGTTTGCTTGTTTGTTTGTTTGTTTGTTTGTTTGTTTTTTTGTTTGTTTGTTTGTTTGTTTGTTTGTTTGTTTGTTTGTTTGTTTGTTTGTTTCTTCTTTTTGTTTGTTTGTTTGTGTGTGCGTTTGTTTGTGTGTGTGTGTGTTTGTTTGTTTGTGTGTGTTTGTGTGTGTTTGTGTGCGTTTGTGTGTTTGTGTGTGTTTGTGTGTTTGTGTGTGTTTGTGTGTGTGTTTGTGTGTTTGTGTGTTTGTGTGTTTGTGTGTTTGTGTGTTTGTGTGTTTGTGTGTCTGTGTGTTTGTGTGTTTGTGTGTTTGTGTGTGTTTGTGTTTGTGTGTTTGTGTGTTTCTGTTTTGTTTTTTTCTGTTTCTGTGTGTTTGTGTGTGTGTGTGTGTGTTTGTGGTTGTGTGGTTGTGTGTCTGTGAGTTTGTGTGTTTGTGTGTTTCTGTTTTTTTCCTTCTGTGTTTCTGTGTTTGTGTGTGTTTGTGTGTTTGTGTGTGTCTGTTTTTTTTCCTTTTTTTTTCTCGGTGTTTCCGTGTTTGTGTGTGTGTGTGTGTTTGTGTGTTTGTGTGTTTGTGTGTTTGTGTGCTTGTGCTTGTGCTTGTGCTTGTGTGTGTGTGTGTGTTTTAGGGCAGCGGTTGTTGGTCTGTTTGAAAGGGAAACCAACAGATTAGCCACTCATTTCTTTTTTTGGGTGGGGGCAACCTAAAAGGAAGATAGACCCAAAGGGACGTGAGCCATAGCTGCAAATGTTTACCCCAAAGCCTGGGGTCATTTTTTGTTGACGGTTTCTGGGGGTTATCAAAGTCAGAACATGGAATCGGTTGTTTCCCTTTGACCCACCACTCCATGGTCGTTGTTGGGAAACATTTTACATTTTTGCTTATTGTGGTTTAGTGGTTGAAATCCAAATCCACTGAACAGCTAGAACATATATATATATATATATAATTTTGCTCCCCTCCCAAGGTCAACCAAGGCTCAGGGGGTGACTTGAATCATGGTATAATAATCAGGCCAGAAAGGGCCCAGTTTCTTGGCCCCATAGAAACATTTCCAGGACTTCAATCCGTCTCACGGATGTGCAGGGCGTCAGACATGGGGCAAGCTCAACCTCAGTTCGGGGGAAAGAGCTCACCCATGAAGGCCACGTGGGGGGACCCCTTTTTCAGCTTTTGGATTCCTGATTTGTTCAAACCAGACGATTCTCCGCGAGGTCTGTCTTGCCTAGCAGGGGTTTGGCTCTGTGAAGACGCCGGGTCGCAAAAGAAATGTTCCACACAAACCGAGCGACTCACGATCTGCCGCTTCGGGAACCGCATAGTTTGATGGCGGCTCACGTCTTTGACTCATTGATTGAGAATCGACCGATAGACTCCATGGAGTTACGTTAAGTGCCGATGATGGACCCCTGGAATAACGCTGCGATCACAAGGCTTGAACTTGAGCTAGGAGGACTTCCACTCCAAACCTTGCTCGTGAGCCTCACCTGGTTGCAGTCGATGGGAGAAGAGGCACCAGAATGAGAGACATTGGGCACCAAAATGATTTTCCAACCACACGCCGTTTTTTGTTGGACCCGTAAACCCTAGGTCCACTAGGTCCCCTCATAGTGCCCTTTTACCTTTCTTTTTTTTGGAGTTTTCCCGTACCAAATTAGACAAAAAAGAAAATAGTTTCTACCCTTATTCTAGCCTTTTCACTCAAAACCCAAATGTTAACAGGTCGAACAACCGCTTCAGGTGGCGCCACGAAAAGCCTCGAAAAGGCGCTCTTCAAAGGTAGATCAGAACAGCAGACAGGTGTGATCCACAGGGGGGCTACGGGCTACTCAATGAAGCCTTCGGAAACGCTGCGGGTATGTGTCAAAGCAGGAGGACACCTAAAATGGCTTTTTTGTTCCTTTTGGTTTTCCTTTGAACCTTTTGACCATGCTCTTTCGGCTGATTGCTTTCCCGTGGGCTTTTCAGGTCGCGGATCACATCCGTGCTGGGGTGGGGGACGAGGAGGACGTGTCCTTTGGAAAGGTGGGCTGGCGGCGGTCCCAGTTGGGCTGTGGCGGCTCCCGTGAGAATGAGGGGAAATTGGGTTGCAGGTTGCCACAGGATCACAGAAAAGCTTATTTCCACAACGACACTGAAATGTGCGGGAGGGCTCGTTGTTTGCGATTGTTGGTGCACCTCAGAGGCAATTCCTGGTTTTTACCCAAACTTGACCTCCGGCAAGCAAGATTGCTGCGCACTTGGCCGACTCAGCGTGAGATCATTGCAACAATGTCAACAGCATCAGGCGTGAAGAGTACTTCTGTATTTGAAAAGACGCACCTTGACAGCGCGCCGGGTCTTTAACAATAAACAAGATGAGCATCAGTTCGACCAGCACTCATCAAAACAAGAAATTGGATTGACAGATGACGCATACTGCATGAGCCAGCATGTTCCCACGAGTTTTCGAATGTGAATGGGGCATCACGAAGGCATCCGTCCTTCCCCTACTTGAATGAGAGAAGCCCCATGGCAGACCTGTTCCTCTCAGCGCTTGGCATTTGTGTCCGACAAGGAAGCTAACGGTCATCCTATTTCCCTGAAACCCCATTCCATGAGAACTTGCAGACAACTTGGATCGATTGTGCCGACGGGCGGCAGAAAGGATTGCGTTGCTCACACTCTCAGGTGCCTTAGCGGGGACATCCATGAAACCGTTCCGGTGAGCGAAGGAAAGACCGACAATATGTGCTATACTACTTTCTAAGTTTGATCATGACCACACATGACTCACTTGTCCAAAGCCAACCTTTTGGTCTTTCAGCTTTCCCATGTCGGTCAATTTTCAGTAAAGCTCAGAAAACTGATTCGGCTTTCCTTTCCAGGTCCTTTGGGCGAGTGATGTTGATTTCAAGCACTGTTCTAGGGCCGTCCTTAGCGACTTAGCACGCCTGGGCGACATCTGCCTCTTGTGGCTCGGCAGAATGCCATAGGCTCTGGCTGAATTATATCGACCTCACACGACCTCACCCCAAATGGCCGAAATTGTGGTTTATGTGGAGAATATGTCCCCAATCACCGTATTTCTCGTTAAGGGTCATGACCCCTCCAATGCAGACCCCCGGACCCTCCAATAGAGAACTCCGACCAATTTTTGCAGGGCCCTCAACAACAACCTATTTGGAGGGCCCAAAGTCAGTCGGGACGCTTAAGGCACCTATTTTCCAGAGTTTGGCCCATTTCTTGGTGCGAAGGATCCCTGTTCAATTTTATGCTTGATGAAATATTATAATTCACCCAGATAGGGTCTTGACTCCTTCGCTCGCCAAAGCGAAACGCACGCGGCGATTGAGGCTGGGAGCAGGCCGGCGACACTTTCAACAGGAGGCTGGGACGGGACGATCGCGCGCGCCTGATGGTTTTCCTGCAGTCGTTTTATTCACACACTTCTTGTTTTTTTTTTTTTTTTTTTTTTTTTCCGGTGCCCTTTTTGGGCGGTTTTAAAGAGATGCCACGTGAATCACAATTCTTGGGGGTCCCCTACAAAATGACACTCCCACCTGTCTTTCTCAGTGGGGTGATGTAGGGTGAATCTAGGGATCGTCCACTTGCCAGTTGCTGAAGAACTTGTCAGTCCCAAAAACCCGTCTTGATCCCTGGAGAGCCCATTTCCCCAAAGGCAGACTTTAACCCAGCGGTGGTGGATTGCCCCAAACTCGAAGCCCCTAGGTTTGAGTCCACCATAGCCAAAGAATAGACTTGGCGAGGGTGTCAACCACTCCAAGGCTTCTCTCTTGTGCCCTCATTCATTGCTTGCTGAGTTGGATGGTTTTCTTTAAAAACTCCATATTTAGTGCTCCACATTCGAAGTTAAACAAAAACACACTATACATTCGCCACTTTGTTCTTCCATGCGTTGCTTGGAAAAGAACAGGTCCCACCGTTCATTAAGAGTTAGGAATTTCAGTAAAGCTACTTTATTCATCCAGGCAGCTAGTTACAATCTGTAAGGTGGAGCGCGTTGTATACAGATTCGTCCTGTTGCCTTACTGACTAGTCAACGAAGTTGTAGCATTTGCCAAGAAGCTTCGGCGTGCTGTTTCGGCGTTCCATTGTTTGATGACACAAAGCTCGAGGGGAGCAACCATTTGAAACATGTTGCTTTTTCAACACCAAAATAAAAGGAAACCACCATTTACAAGTTGCAATGCTCAGGTGTATAATGTAAGGATCCCATTTGAGCTACTTGCTCAAAACCGATTCGGGTAGATGAAGGTTAAGGGGCAGTCCCAGCCAGGAAGAGTTGCGGATATCCGCCTTCAAGAAATTCTTGAAGCATGGTTCTGGGGTTACGACCATTTTCATATCGGGTTTTGATTGTGACTCATTTGATGGGTGGACAGTCCAGGAGAATATCGTCAATGGGGTGTCGGAGGACCAGGCAGGGTGTCACTGCCGCATGGCAAACAACAAGCGGCAGATTTGAGCCCTGCAGATGTGTACCCTTGAGCATACATGTACCAAAAGCTTTCTAAGCATAGCAAATCGACTTTATTCCAGTGGGACAAACGTACTGGAATTCTTGGACAAGCATGGAATCTGCCGTTTTTTGAGACGCTGCGTCTCAACTTTGCATGTGCGTGCTTCGCTTGCACAACATGTGCTTTGGCTTGTGATGGGCTTTGCCAAAAAACAGGGCACCCCCGTTTTTGAACGACTTCAAAGAGCAACCGAAAGGAAACTGGATGGTGCTCGGTGGGGAATGACCCAGGGTGTTGGGAATGACCCCAGGAGTCCCCTTAAAGGAAACCAGAAGGGATGGTTTATAGGGTGTTCATTCCATTTCTCATTCCCCGCTGGCACCAGCAAGTCAATGAGCAACCGAAAGGAAACGGGCCTGTTTTCAGGGGTATGTTTGTGTGCGTGCACGTGTTCCGCATGCAGGTTTGATCCATTGAGAGCTGGAGTAGTCGAAGCACCCCTCGAAGGGCCAACTCCGAGCAGTCTCGCTGAATTGGGGTACTTGTGTGTTCGACCAAGTCTGTAAGTCTAGGTCCCCCAGTAGTGCCCTTTTCCCTTTTCTGGGGGAGGGTTCCCCTACTAAAATAGGCTACATAAAAAAGTTGGTACCCTTATTCTATCCTCTCGACTGGAGGACCTAGTATAGATCCCCGGTGAATGTGGGGTTAACCCAGTCACTAGTGCGTAAGCCACAGTGGCGTTGACCACTTCCTAGCCTGGCCGAACATCCAAGCAGCTTAGTCTCCCTTTTTAGAGAAGCTGATGGGAGCCTTCATAGTGATGCTGAAGGCTCGGCCCCAGTGTCTTTGGTTTCACCTTACACGCAGTGGTGCAGAAGAAGCCGAATCTTGCTATGTTTTGTTGCCTCCTGTCCAAATACAGACGACAGCTGTCCCTAGTACAAGATCGAGTGCATGTACATTCCGTTCTTCATGGCCAACTTAAATCAGGAAGCTTCTGGAAAGCGGTAGACATAAAACCCCACCTAGATGATGTCCACCAGAGGGCCCCTAAGTAAAAAGCATACCTACAAGGTGGCCGCATGACTTAGAAACCAGTTAGCTATAAGTAGCTTATAGGTAACATCCTGGATTTACTGTAGTTATAAGTACGTGTTAAGTAGGGTGGCCACCTTGTACCTCAAAGGACTTGGGCAATTCCCGAGCGGCACATTGGCGCAGGTGACACCAGCCCGGCGTACTCTCGGAGTACGCCGTGACCATGTGCCTGGCGCATAGCGGCATGTCAAGGAGCTTACACAGTCTATGCTGCTCCTCAGTCAGCTGCCGAAAGTTCAAATTTCGACCCCATGTTTGTTGAAAATAGTCTCTAGGTCCCCCAGTAGTGCCCTTTCTCACCCTTTTTTGGTTGGGAGGGTTCCCGTACTAAAATAGGCAAACAAGAAAAAAAATGGTACCCTCATTCCAACCTCACTACTAGAGGAAATCGCCTTTCCCTGTTGCCTATGCCCGGCAAATTTCAGGTTTGATGGCGCAGGCTAAGCTAACCCCATTTGAGTCATGGCCAAAATATGCGTAGATCACTTTAGTAAAGCAGGGTTGGCGGCACAAATGTGCAAGAAGCCTCGCAAAACGATAGGGCCCCCACCAAAAACGATAAGATGGGCAGAACGCTGTAAAACGATAGGGTCCCCACCAACAACGTTACCTATACATAGAATCCTCCTTGACAAGACGAGTGATTTTGACGGTAGCTCATTTGATAGCGACGGCTTGAGGTTTGGGCGACGCGCTCGGAGCGTCGAGGCCCCGAGCCGCTGAGGCAAGGCGGAAGCGGGGCTGACACGCCGCAGGGGCGCCTGGCACGGTGAAGCGGCAGGGGGCTTCCTCCATGTCCTTTTTGCTTTGGTGCATTTTGCCAAGGGATGTTAGGACTTTAACTTTTCGCCAACTCATGGGTTTTCCGTATTAAACCACTAAAAGTTAAACTTTTAGCAGGGGAGCAGAAGCAACCAAGTTTGGGTTTCTTAGGATTTGTGGCTCCCCCCAGCCCCACCCGCCCCGGGCCCCTCCCCTCCCTCCTTCTGTTCTTTTTTGTCCTGGGGGCAATCCCACCCCCGATTGCCCGATTTTTTGGCGGGTGTCGGGGTAAACCTTGACTGCTATTGGGTTGGATCTTTAGACTTTAACTTTTTGGTGAAAATCAAGTTGGGTGTTCCACTAAACCCACAAAAAGTGATTCATTTTTTGCAGGGGGTCAACAGCAACAAAGTTTTTTGGAACCTGTTGCGGGCTAAACACATCGCCATTAGAACTTGTGAACCCTCCTTTGCGGGTGTTGCCGCAGCACTCATCTGCGGATGGCTTGCACCCAGTGGGTGGTTTGAGTGGCATAGTTGTGCTGCCCTTGCCAAAGTGTTTGCTTCATAATAACTGACAGACGAGATCAAGCACATGAGACCTTTCCAGCTCTTTGTACCCGTTTGTACCATGACAGTGGGTTCAAAGAGGGGGTTCTAGCATGGTTCATGGGTTTGCGGTTTGGATCTTCGAAGCTTCGGTGGATAGATGGTTGAAGGTGAGGCTGTTGAACTCGCTACCCTTGCTGACTCAAAGCATGAGCAAAATGCGTCACATGAATTACAGTATATATCATATCATGTTTCCTTTAGCAGCGACATGGATACCACACTCACACTTTAATGGGAAGAATGGAAGCAGGGTCCCAGGTGGTGTTGTTTGATCTGTAGTCGGTTTGTCGTTGTACCGCGTTGGCCCTTACCTACAACAACTGAGATGAATCCATCGATCTCTTCATCTGCGACGAGGGGATCCTTTGATTTAGGGGGCCTATCCGCAAGAAAGGAACAACAATGTCCGTCTCTCAAGCCAAGGATTGAGATCTGAGGATCTTAGGACACTCACATGCACCTTTCTTGATTTTTTTGGGTTGACACCCGGTTGGATTGCCGAGTTAGTGTCGTGTAACCCCAGTGGCTAACCACCTGGCTGAACCCTCAAGTTGGCGCGTATAGGCCATCCTGGTAACTGTGTCTGTCTTTTGTTGAGGTCAAAAGGCAAGCAGTGTGAAGATGAATATAACTAGGAAACACCCATTTATTTCTGCAGGTGTTGTGTCCGTTTGATCCATTCGAGGCCGGCTAGCGAAGTCCTGCACGGCCACGCTCGAGAGGCGCTACCCCCGCTTTTTGGGGTGCGGGGGGACCCCGCAAAGGGGTTTGTTTTTGGGTGGTACCCGCTGTTTGGTGGGTTTTTAAGGGAAGCCAAAAGGAAAATCTCAATTGGGCAGAGTCCCTCAAGAAAAGACACACCCAAAATAGGTGGTTTTCCGTTCCGGTTTCCCTTCAACTCAAAAACTGCACACCGAGCCTCCAAAAAATGACAGGCCCGAATTAACATCGAAATAAGGATGTGGACCGGGACCCAAGATGAAGCCGAGCCGCACAAATCTAGGAAACAACAAACCGCATGTCGATTGTTATTCTTTTGGGCCTGTTGAATTGACAAACTGGTGACCCTTTGAAGCGCGCGAATTTGTGGCAACCCTGCATTTCTGAAAAGATGTTGGACCCGATTGAATGGAGTGTTCGGATTTGCTTCGACAATTTCAACTGGGGTGCTCACGACATGCCTTTGGTTCAAGGATGACTGTATGGAGTGCCCGTGTTTGTTCCACATCGAGCGGGTTGATTTTTGCTGATGAACAAGCTGCAAATAGCAAAGGGACTCCTTTTTCTATGTCAACTAGGGCGCCATGAGGGCCCTTTCTTTCGCCGAAAGGTTCATAGAGCCCTTCTAAGCATTTCAAAACTCCCTTTCGGAAAGAAACAACAGCAAAAAAGGGCGCCAGGCTCAAAGAGCCGGACCTTTTCATCTTGGACATTCCAGACATGCCACGGGTAGATGTCCCCCTGCGTCGATCTGTTCTTTTTTTCGCGGAGACCATGGGCGATGCTCCATGCCGGTCAGAAATTTGTCTTAATTTCTTTCAGGCGCGACCGTCGGGATATGGAGCAATGTTGGCGAGAACATATGTCGCAAGGGTTGAAGAGGAGGACCGCTAACAATGGTGGTTTCTTTTTTGGCTTGACGTTAAAACCAACTAAAAGAGGGTCCCCCCCCAAAAAAAGAAGAATAACAAAAAGCAGAAACAAAAAACAACAAGGCCAAGTGACAAAGTGGCAACCACGGTCATATCAAAGCTAAGGTAGCACAGATTTCGGCATGTGTTCAATCCTGCAACCATTTCCCTGTCTGGCACACATGTCAAGGGAAGCCAAGCCGTGTACACCGCCAATGTTTTGGGGGGTGTTTCCTGTGTGGCTAACGGCATTTCCTTGTTGCCGTTGGCCGTTTAACGTTACATTGCCAGTGTTCGCCGGGTACCATTTTTTGTTTGCAACCAAGGAACACCATTTACAAACTGAGAAGGACCCCAAGGAAATCTACTTGAATGCTATCTGGGATTACCCTCCCCACACACGCACACACAATTTCGTTCAGTCGTACACCTCACCTTACTTGTTTGGATTCGTTTTCCGACTCCTCGGGCTCTGTGCGGAGAACCTTGTGACCATGGGTGTTCCTTTGATGGCCAAGCTTGATTAAAAGTGGATGGTTTCCACAGCTAGGTTCACTTTTACCAAGTCTTTTTTGGGGGAGGCTTCCCCAACTAAAATAGACAGAAGAAAAGTTGGTGCCCTTATTCTAACCTCTCTAATCTAGAGATCCTAGAAGTGGATGGGTTCCGCCGGTGTAGCTGGGTTGTGTCCTATCGCTTTGATTAAGCATGGAAAGTTGACGGTTTTCCACTGCTTGGGGTTTTATGCATGTTCCAGGAGTTGTCCACTGCTTCGGGTTTTGGTTGGCATATTCCAGGCCCCTCCGATTTTTCAGCCCAAGTGGCCAGGGTGTCTTTGCCCGGCTCGCTACGTCGGGCCCAGGCGGCCTTTCAGGAGGGCTTGGAGCGCTACATCGGCCACGGCCGGCGCCGGGCGCCCGGAGAACTTCGGCGGGCGAGGTCTGCTGAGGCCCTGTCACTCGCCACACGGGGGACAGGTGCCACCGTTAAAACCATGCTTGGGTTCATATAGCCAGTGTTTTTCGAGACTGGGGGACCGTGGTAGTGCACTTTTTTGCGATTTTAAGGTTTGATGTCTTAGGGAAGTTGCATAAGGGTTGTCATCATCCAAATTGGGTTGAACCCTAGGCGTGTCCCTTTTTTTGGTCAGAGCGGAGTGAGTTTGCTTCAATTCTGCTGACCAGCTTCTGATGTCCGGGCGAATTGGGAGAATCTCAGCGTAGCTTAGTTGACAGAATGCCATTCCAGTTTTCAAACGGAGAATGTGGTTTTTCAAGTCCTTGTGGCGAGACTTCTCGCCATACGCGAATCCGAATTTGGCAACCCATAAGTTATGGCCATTTCTGGACGACAAAATCGCTTCACGTCCGATGTGTCTCGAGCACAATAAACGTCAGTAGATACTTGGGAGCCCTCCCCCCTGACTTGTGACCTTATTTCAGAGTCGGTATCTTGGTTAACCTGTAGGTCTCAGGATCACTAACTCACTAACTCGGAGTCAAAGAGTCAAGGGTCAGCTTCCCTCTATTTGGTGGTTTGGATTGGGGGGAACTGGAATTTGAAGGGTCCCTGGTTCTTGTAGATGGTTGAGGGCAAACCCCTCCTTAAGCACCAAGCCACCAATCCAAACCACCAATTAGAGGAAAGCTGAACGGAGGCAAAACGAAGATTCCGAGTCCCTTTCTTCGGGGGAATGGTTACCTGGTTTTAGTAGAACCACCTTCCGCACATCGCGACGGTATTTCCGCAGGAAGCTTAGGAACAAGAACAGCTCCGGTTCATACCTTCAAAAGCCAAGCGCAACGGCTGGCTTCAGGCGGGTTCAGCCAGAAGTCAGGTCCCTAGTTTTGACAGACTACAGCAACAAAGTTCAAGGCCGTCTCCGTGGTACTGAGCTGGTTGACGGGTCGGTACTCAGCTGCATGTTGCACAGATACCAGGAAGACGAACCCCCCTGCAGCATCCAGGCATATGTTTCGTTCCGCGGAACCGAGGCCAACTGCGAAGTGTTTCCTCGAGCCTTTTCACCCCCTTTAAAAAAGGTGTTCAAAGCATGTCAAAGCTACTTGCATCGGCCAAGTTAGCAAGTGGTCGGCTATTTGTTGGTTTTCCAACCCCAAACTTGCAAGGCGAACCCCACATTCACGGGAAAGAAACTTAATTTTCTGTGGCTTATGACCGAACGGCTACCAACAACCAACTTGGTAACGAAGATCCCAGTGAGCTCATCTCGGGCGCTTGCTTTCTGCCGAAAAACTGGGGCGAGCCTAGGTCACCGCCCAGAGTGGACACAGCAGGACAGTTTTGTTTTTG
This sequence comes from Effrenium voratum, assembly GCA_963377175.1. Taxonomy (NCBI): domain Eukaryota; class Dinophyceae; order Suessiales; family Symbiodiniaceae; genus Effrenium; species Effrenium voratum. The sequence goes on from CAUJNA010003321.1 coordinate 519,148, forward strand.
TTTCTCGAGCGATACGAGAAGACTCACTCACTTGGTCGTGCAACCAGCCATCCGGTTCACAGCAGGTCTTGGGTTTATAGGATCCGGTTGAGCGGTAGTCTCAACTGAAATCACGAGAAGTGTTCGACTTTTGGCAGCGGATCTGATGAGGGCCACTTGTGTTTGCGGTTGTACTTCAGAGTCCTCAGTCACGATCATGCCTTCTGGACCATTCGGAACAAGAGAGAATGTTGGCCCCACTGGAGCTACTGCTTGTCAGATGATTTTGTGCTTGGCCATGGACGAAGTTCTAGAAGTAACCTTCGACTAATACAAGAGCCGAATATAATTGTAAACGCTTCGCGTTGCCCGCCTCGGCCCAGCCTAGTTTGAGGGAAGGGTCAGGAACACCGAAATCCAGTGTTGGGAAGGTCCGAATACCTGAAGCTGGCTCCAGACAAGTCAGACAAGCCGGCCTCGCCTGGTTGGGCTGGGCCACAGGCTAGTCTCAGACACATCAGATAAGCCTGCGCTGGGCCTGAAGCTAGTCTCGGGCAGCTTGGCTGGACCTTGCTTGCGTGGGTTGTTGGTTGAGCTGAAGCTAGTTTACGGCGGGCTGGGCAGCCGCACTGAGGGGGCTGGGCTATGGCTGGGCTGGGCCTGAGGCCAGTTTCAGACACGTCAGACAGGCCTGGCCAGCAGGCGGACTGGGCTGGGCTAGACGCTAGTTGAGCCCAGGCTGGTGAGGCCCAGTCTCGGCGCTAGATAGGCTGAGGCCTGCGAGTCTCAAACCGGGTGGGCTTGGGTGGGGTTGGCTTAGGCGGGTTGCTGGTTGGGCTGGGCCTGAAGCTAGTCTCAGCCACGAGGCTGCGAAGCCATGGGTGGTGCTGGGCAGCTGGATTATGGTGTTGGTTGCGCCTGGAACTTCGGCTGGCTGGGCTGAGCTGTGCTTGGGCGGGTTGCTGGATGGGCTGAGGCTGGGTAGCGAGTTGCTGGCTAGACACGTAAGACACGCCAGCAGGCGGGCTGAGGGACTGGGCCTGAGGCTAGTCTCAGGCTGGCATACCTTGAGACCAGTCTCAGACTGCGCCGAAGGGGCCTGGTCAGCCTGGGCTGCTGAGTAGCTGGCATAGCTTGAGACCAGTCTCAGAGGCCAGTCTCAGACATGTTAGACAAACCTGACCTTGGCACACTGGGCTGAGCCTGCTGGTGGGCTGGGAGCTGGGGGCCGGTAGTGGCTGGCATGCCCTGAGATGCGCTGGGGCCTGGGCTGGGCAGGCTTTGGGCTGGGCCTGAAGCTAGTCTCAGCCACGAGGCTGCGAAGCCATGGGTGGGTTGCTGGCTGCCGGGCAGCCGGACGCTGGTTGTGCCTGGAACTTGGGCTGGGCGGGCTGGGCTGAGCTGTGCTTGGGCGGGTTGCTGGATGGGCAAGGCCTGTTTCATACACACTTGGGCCCGAGGCTGGGTGGCGAGTTGGCTGGGCTGGGCCTGAGGCCAGTCTCAGGCTGGCGTACTTTGAGACGGGGCTGGGCCTGCTGCTGGATGGCTTGGGGCCAGACGCAAGCAGGAGGGGCTGAGTTGCTTGGGCAGCCGGACTGAGGGGGCTGGGGCACGTCAGACGGGCTTGGTGGCTGGCATAGCTTGAGACCAGTTTCAGACACGTGAGACTGGGTCGTCAGGCAGGCCTGGCCACCAGGAGGTCGGACAAAAAAGCAGGTGGGGAAAAATTTTGGTTGGGAGGGGGTTGGGGGAGGGGAAAAGCGAAGATTCTCTTTGGAGAAGAGATCTGAGCGCCCTTGGCCCCTTTGGGGCCGAGGCGAATTGGAAGGAGGCTGTGCTATTCAAAACTGCATTTCCTCTTGATGGGTGTTAAACTAGTGATATGTGTTTTAGCCCCTACTCAGGCGAAATGGTGAGCTCTGTTCAAGGAACCAGCGAGCATCGGTTCAGACGAGGCGTCAGCATTCTCGTGTTTTGCGATGTCAGGCTTGTGAGGCTTGCAGGCCAGGGGCTATGGCTGTGATGCTCATGCGCAGATCAAGTCCTACCTGCAACAATTGGAGACGTGGACAGCCCCTCAGTGCACGCTATTTGCCATTCTCGGATTTTGAACCAATTCCAACTCATGACTCAGGATATGTCTGGTACGGACACGCCCGCCTTCTTACTTTCACGCGAATTTGCTATGCCGACAAGGCTTCTTTTTGTTCCTCCAACAACCTGGCAAGCATGCCGCCAAGTTAGAGAGTGGCTAGCTCTTTGGGATTTTTCACCCCCAAAACAAGGTTGGCCCCACACTTACGGGGGACTTTTTAGTGGGTGATGCCCTAGGTTACCCAGAGCTTTCTCCTAGACATCTCTACCCCAATCATGGAATTGGGGGAGGGGAGACCCCTTCCAAATTCCATTCGCACTTCCATATTCTTTTTTCTTTAGGGGGGAAGACCAAGTAGAACATGGAATTTGAGGGACCCCTACCCCCCCTCCACTTTTTGAAGGTAGGAGAGGTCCCGGCGCAGGACCAGATCTTCCCAACGGAGCCTCCCGCCTTCTCTCCAGGGCCCGGCGCTGTGAGCGCTCAGCGCTTGCGGCTTCCGATCGATCCGCTTTCTTTGAGCTTTCCCTAAGGGTCATGGCCCCAATGCAGACCCCGACCCCCGGACCAGCCCTCCAATGGAAAACCCCTCCAGCGACCCATTCCTCAAGGGCCCGCAACGAAACAAGCCATTTCGAGGGGCCCCAAAAACAGGCGAATCGGAGCCTTTGGGTTGAATGAACATCAAGCGGTATCTGTTGGGTTCACAGTGCTCTTGACGTTTGAACACATGATTTTCGTCTTATCTGGGGTGGACTTAGGATACATTTTACATTTTACCAGTGACTCAAAGTGAAGCAAAGAAACAGATATACATTCTATAACTGGGCGGGGGTCACCTAGTTGGATGGTTAGGGGTCATTCCCTGCCTATCGCACCAGGTCTCTTCAAGTCCACAGGACGTGTCACGCCTGTCCTTCGCACCATTTCGCCTCATGGGACCGAAGAAAGAGAATCACGGCTCGTCAGCTGCGCAAACCGGAGAACTTGCTGCGGTAGGCAGGGAATGCTGGGACCTCCAGCGAAAGGGTGCCCTTTCTCACCCCTTTTTTTTGGAGGAGGGTTCCCCTACTAAAATAGACAAAATAGAAAAAAGTTGGTACTCTTATTCTAACCTTTCGACTGGAGGACCTAGAATGAGAAATGGAATGACCCCTATAAAACAATCCAAGTGGTTCTCTTTCAGGAATCCCCTTCTGGTTCATTCCCACCCAGAACGGTCATTCCGGACGGAGCATCGGCAGGAAAAATTGAAGATACGAGTTGGAAGTGTTTCGCAGCTGGGCAGGGTGCGGGCCGGGTGTGGCCTGGTGGATTCAAATAATCACCTGTTTGGGATTTTGGACATGGTTGAAAAAGCAGTTGTTGTTGGCACCCGGGTGCTGGTAGGGGGTGATGGTTTTAGGTTGGAGATACTGGGGATGGACGAAATCCACGAAATGACACCATGAGAATGAAACCAGAAGCTTTCCCCAGTTGCCCAGTGGTAGTTACCTTGTCTTCTCTTTTCTTTGGGAAGGGTTCCCCTTCAAAATCCAGCCACCCAAAAAAGGATGCCTTCTTTTTTCTCTTCTTTTTCCCATGGATACAAACTCCACTGGGCAGCGTTTTTTTTCTTTTTTCATCCCATGGGATAACAAATCCACGCAGCTGAGTTTTTTGGGTATTTGCCGTTGGGGAAGGCTTCATCGGAAAATGTTCCCTGGCGCCCGGCGCTTCGCCGAGGCCCCGGCGCCCGGTGGGAGGGCCGGACCACATCGTGCCGGGCTTCGGACAGGCCACTTGCGCGGAGGAGTCGCCCCGGCGACGGCGCGTTGGGAGAAGAAAAAACAGGCCCCTTGTGAGCTGGGGTTGCTTCATATGGTGGGCCAAAATCCACATCGTACCCCCAGTGAACGGCTTTTTAAAATCCCACATCGGTTAGTTTTCAGTGAACGTCCGATTCAATCCCTACTAAACTTCATATGGTGGGTCAAAATCCAAATCGGTTCGCCCCCAGTGAACCTCCGATTCAATCCAACCACCAAACTAGGTTTTAAAATTGGGTGGTGCACCGAAAACCCCAACATGGGATCCCATTGGTTTTGACCCACAGCCATATGAAGTCAACATGACTTCTTTAGGGTATGTCAGCCCCAAAACAAGTTGATTTTCATGGATTCCCGGAAACTCAATCCCAACTCTGGGGTCAACCTTCTAGGTTTTTCAGCGAAAGGGTGCCCTTTACCTCTCAGCCCCTTTTTTGGTTGGGAGGGTTTCCCTAAAATAGACAAAACAGAAAAAAGTTGGCACCAACTTATTCTAGCCTCCCGACTGGAGGACCTAGTGGTTAGTACGTCTGGCTATCCACTGAACGGAGACGCTTACATCGGAAGCATTTGTTGGGGGTGAAGCCTGGCTGTAATCCACTGGACGGAGACTTATAACCATGGCTTTTGTGGGTTAACCATGGTTATTATCCACTAACTAAGTACCCATCCATATTTAAGTAGAAAACCCAAGGAGACTTTGGACCTCAAATCAGGTTTTGGGTCGGTATTGTCAGGCGGACAAAGGTACTGCCGGACAGGCTCCACTTTGGAAAACTTTGCAAGTGGCTTGCTAGCAACTTGGCCACCTCCGGAGTCACATGAGCCACAATCAAAGCCGATTCGGGTAGATGAAGGCTAGTACGGGACGATCCCAACCATAAATAGCTGCGGCCGCCTTCCTAATCCTGTACATGGTTCTGGGTAGACTATTTTAGCTACCAGGATTGCGACTCACATGTTCCCTTCAAAGACAAAAAGTGGGGGAGTACCCACTGCGATGATGTATCAATGCAGTAGTTTGACTAGGTCCCCTAGCTAAGTGCCCTTCTCTCCCCTTTTCTGGGGGAGGGTTCCCCTACTAAAGTAGACTACAGAAGAAAAGTTGGTACCCTTATAACCTCGAGTCACAGGCGACTCGCAACGTGTAGCAACCCTTCCTGGCAAGAGAATCACCCTGGCTTGCTTGTAGCCAATTTCGAAGCCCCTGACTTTGGCACATGAGAAGGTCAAATGGATGCTCTCCTCCCTTGAAAAGGGACCACTTTTGAAGCGGGGTTATCACAATATCAGGGCTTCCCAAAAGGCCCCGATATGTGTGGATCATGTGTGTGTGTGTGGGTGTTGTGCATAGTGTCATGTTCGGAGTTTGCAACATGCACTCAGAGGTCAAACTTATGGGCTCAACCCGTGATTTATTCACCCGGTGCATCCAAGTGGGCTTTGTCCATGTCCATGAATCAATGCTCAAGCACAAATCTGTTCCTGAGCACGTGGGGTTGCGGGTGTTTCTTCAGATGAAGGAACCTGCTTCGCTGCTTTGGGGTATGGGTTCCATCGGACAAAGGCGACACTCGCCACACGCACACGCGCGCACGCGCATGCAAGCATACGCCCGCACGCACGCAAGCACGGCACGCACCCAGCCACCCACCCACCCACCCACCCACCCACCCACCCACCCACCCACCCACCCACCCACCCACCCACCCACCCACCCACCCACCCACACACACACACACACACACACACACGCACACACGCACACACACTCACACACTCACACACTCACTCACGGCAGTTTGTCCCTCATTTTGGAAATCCGTTTGGTTCGATGTGGCCCGCCACGCTTTCGTAAGGAACCGCCTCCCCATTATAGCACAACGAGCAAGCGTGATTCAATGATTCCAGAAACACTGTTGTATAAGTATGCTGGTTGGTCGTCCGCCTCTGATATTGTCAACGAATGGTCTGGCCTTTGTTACTGCTGACTGGTGTTGGTTATGCAGCTACCCGTGACGATTGCTCCTTTAACGCACCATACACAGCACCCATTGCTTGCACCCAAGTCTGAAGCCATCCCTGACCCAACCCTAAGCCACCTTAAACGCACGAAGACACAGCCAGATCAACCCCTACACACCCTCCAGGGGTACCAACAACCTGGCCCACGAGCCATACTCGAACCTGGACAAACCTGTCACTCCACACCACACCTTGGCCAAACTTAAATGTCCTAAGCCCTGGCCCTCCCATTCTAAACGAATCCAACAATCAAAACCTCAGCCCTAAAACCAATCGAAAAACCGAACGTGCACACACGAGAAGCTGATTTCAACTCCACCCACTCTAAACCCGTCACGACCCTTTACCCACCTTGCACCAACCCCAAGCAACAGATGGAAGCAGCGCAGAAACGCTCATTTCTTTGGCATGGCAACCGCTGCAACTCCAAACTGAATACTTGGACAGGATAGTGGAGAATCACATAAACACGCATGCAAGAAGGAAAGTAGAAAACCACACATGGAAGGGCTCATCCCTGCAGGACCGCAGGAACAAAAAGCACCAGAAGTTGAACCGATCAAGACAAAAGGGCAATCGCGTACAATTACGCCTGTCAACGGTTTTTGTTCATCCATGTCCCCGACCCCAATTTGCAAGGCCCTTGCTTCCAGTTTTCACAACTCCCTGCCCCCAGACGCTTTACGGCCCGGATCTAATTGCGCTCAATCTTGGCTGGACTGTTCCGGTGAGGCGAGCCAAACTTCAAACCACGGCAGTGCTTTCCTTGGCGACACGGGTGGCCATGCGCTGGGGTTCAAATGGTGACCCTTTTCGGGTCTCTTTGAGAGGCACCCCGGTTTTGACAACCACGTTCGGCTTGGGGGGTTGTGTGTGAACCAGATTTCCCTTTGTGGGACCTTGCTGCCGCCTTCGGCCACCTGTTGAAGGAAACACCACACAAAAAAAGAACAAACTCTTTTGACAACCCCCCCCCCCAAATGGATTGTAGCAACATACGAGCCAGTCCCGTTGCAGGACACCCGGTCTGAACAGGGGAAGCGACACTTCGGGGCAGGGCCCCCAGGGCGGAATTCGCCGAATGTTGATTTGATTTGGGCAGCTATGATGGACAATTGAGTCCCAGGGCCACTTGCTATGAGAACAAGGATATCCCTTTGGAGTGAGCATGTCACGGGGATGGCCCGCTTTGGTTTCACGGACAAGGTGATGCTCGACAACTATGGGGGCGCTGATGATTGGATTCGGGCGAGAGCTGATATAATATATGCCCAACATGCAATGACATGTTGTATGCGCCGTTTGCAAGCCTTGTTTAGAGCCATGTCACCTTCTCAAATATTGCCAGAAAAGCAGCTCTTGCCCAATCAGGTGAGTTGTTCAAGAGGCCTACGGCAACCCTGTTCTGACTAAGAGTCCGCTGCCTTTAGTCTCCTCATTTGCTGGAAGCGAATCAAGCTTTTGGACCTCTCGGTTTTCCAGTGTCGGCAACCAGCTTAAGTCAACCCAAAAGGTGGTCACCTTGTATTTCCGGATCCTTTGCGCAACTGAGTTTCTCCTTTCCGAAGGGAAAAGCGACATGGTCCGGTAGCTGCAGGCTCCGGGGACCGTAGGTGCGTAGCTCTTCACGGCCAAAGAACTTTGGGGGTCCCGTCAAATGGCCGGATACCTTGTTTGGTTTCCAGCAGCGCCTTACAACGTGGAGCATTGTGGAGCACCCCCATTAAAACCGCTGCTCGCACAGACGCAAACTGAAGCGCATTCAGAAGAAGAAGAAGACAAATAGCAAGAATAATATCTACTCCGCGAAATGATGACTTTGCCAAGTGCATCATCACCAATTGATGTCTGCCAAGTAAACCACTGATTGATGCGCAATTGGATGGATTCAATGACTCAAAGGAAGGTCTAAGAATCATGTTCAATCAGCAAATGGAAAGTACATTTATTGGAGACTTTAAGTTCCAAACAACCGGGTCCCAGCGACTCGAATGTGACAGCTGCAGCAAGTGCGAAACAGCTCAGCTGGAAAGTAGCAGGTCGGGGGGTCAGGAGTTTCATGCATTTTACGACCGGGGGCTGAGTTCATGGCTTGGTTTAGGCCTAGGCTTTACAAAGTTGTAAGCTTAGCAGATTAAGAGTGTCAGGACAGAAATTTGGGGTGCGAGGAGCTTGACCTGGAATCCAAGAAACCGCATGTGTCAGAGGGGACCTTCTTCTGCCAGGGGCGGCTTCCAGGCATCCGGCTCCTTGGGGTGTATACCATTCTTTTCAGCCATCGTTCTTTTCAATAACCAGCCATTTCCCCAGGGATTTTGGTGGTTTTCTAGAAAGAAGGATCCCTGGAAAGAATGGGGAAGTTACCGCTAGAACCATGTTTTTAGGATCCGGTTGAACTGGCAGTCTCCACTAAACCGCTAGAATCTGGGACCAGCCAACGTTGACCCCGGATTAGTGCACATTCAGTTTCTCAATCGGGGAGGGGTGTTTAATACCTGGGGCGTTTAGTAGTCAGGGGTCCGTATTTGGATTTGCGTCGATGAGTTTTCATGCCACAGCTGAGAGTTCTAGGTCCCCCAGCTAGGTGCCCTTTTACCCTTTTTTGGCGGGAGGGTTCCTCTACTAAATTTGACTACAGAAAAAGGGGTACCTATTATTCTAACCTCTCTACTGGAGGACCTAGAGTTGCCTTGGTGAATCTTGATGCCACCTTTGACGGGGGCACCCCCAGCACGCCACAATTTGTTGATCTCGTCGGTATGTGTCACAAGAGGGGGCCCCCAACAAGATGAGCTTCGGAGTTCTTTCAGGTTATTTTTCTGCTATACGAAGGTGTGGAGAACAATTGGTTTCTTGTGTTGTTTTTCGTGGCTGAAATTTGGAAAGGGACCCATGCCCCTCAAATCAATTAGGCATCCCTTCATTGGTGGTTTGGATGGGTGGTTTGGGATTTGAGCTCTTGGTTCTTGATTCTTGAAGGACCATGGCCTAGTTGTTGTAGTGTAGAGATGAGAAACCACCCCGTAACACGAAACCACCAATCCAAGCCACCAATTGGAGGCAAGCTGATGTCGATCCAGGCGAAGGGTCACATCAGCAGCGGCTGCTCAGTGATGGCTGCGGATGGAAAGGCCACGGACGGATGGCTTTGACTTCGCTTCGTGTCTTTTGTTGTTGCCGTGCTGGGGTTGAAACGGAAATCAAGCGGAAGCCACAGGAATTGTAGGGAGAAACTAAAATTATAACTACTGAAGTCCATCTTGTCCAAATCCTTTTCAGACAAACCCGTGTGTACCTTCCGTAGGAACGAGTTCGTGCCTGCAAAAGGACCCGTTTGACGTTCGAACATTCACGAGGTGCCCCATAATTAGCCTACTTCTTTCGGTACACGACCACTTTTTTTTGGCAGTCAGACGCGCCGACAGATGGTCGCTTCATCATCCAGCGTCTTTCTTGACTGCAAAACCTGGGGGCCCTCCCTTTGACCACGCCACAATCAAAACTCGGTAAGATGAAGGTTAGTAAGGGGTAGTCCCAACCAAAATGGGTGTCGCCGCCTTTTGAATTCATTTACATGCTTCTGGGTAGACCACTTTCATACCAGGTGTTGATTATGACTCAGCTGTTTTCCTTGACCCAAGTCAGCGCAAACGGTCAGTTTGGCCTGGAGTATGCGCCAAATGTAGCTGGAGTCATGTATAGACCTGTTTGTACACAGAAGAGCCCCCTTTAAGAAGCATATCCCAAGGCCAACTTAAGCCCCACATCAAGCCCACAGATCCTGGCCTCTTCTTTAATCTGGAAGCAGGCTTGCACCCGGCAGAATCGAATATGCTGGAAGGAGCAAGCTTCAATGGGCCATAGTAGCAACGATCCAAATGGATTTTTCCTAGTTGTCCAGGTTTGTTCTCCTTCCAAACGCTAGCTGGTCCCCTGCAGGTCATCCTCACACTGTGTTCCTTCAGACCTGAAAGGACGGCAAAACTGCCACCAGGATCGCCCTGTCCCACCGGCAGTCCTCGCCCTTTCTCACCGCAGATCCCAGGCCTAGACACGTCCTCGGGCTGATCCCAATACCCTCCCTTTGTTCTGGGTAGGGCTTAAACACGCAGGCATGCGAGTTGTAAGCTGACCAAGAGCATGGCAGGACAGGGGAATCTCCCAAACGGATCGGTCCGACAGAGTTGAGACTCTCCAGGGGAGCCATAGAAAGGGGAGCCATTGCCGAGGGAAGGGTCCTCTCACTCCCATGGCTCTCCGTTTCGGACGGCCAACGTCGCTTAGGACGACCAACAAAAAGTAAGTGGGAAGCAACCAATCGACGTTTCGGACTTTCGTCGCTTTTTAGGACGACCAAGTTTCAGTTGGAAGCAACCAATTTGGTCGCTTTGGAAGAGCCTTCCACTCAGGAAGCGAGATCTGCATTTCTGAATCAACATGGAGACTCCCCGCTCCCCGTCGCGGCTGCGCGAGGAGGACTACGTGCAGGGCCTTCCCCGCAGCATCGGTCAGGGCAAGCAGCGCATTGGCGAGAAGGCCTTGCTTTGCTTTGGCGCATTTTGCCAACGGATGTTAGAACTAAAAAACATTTTTCCGACTAATGAATTTTTAACTTTTGGCCAACTAATGGATGTTTTCCCTTAAACCACTAAAAATTAGCGAGGGGAGCAGAAAGCAACCGAGTTCCGAGTTTGCGCGCAGCTGTTTCGCTGAAACCCCCCCGCTCTGTTCACATCTGTTAGGCGTGTGACTGTACATGTGTATATACTGCCCTGAAAAGTTTTCTCGTGGAACTCAAGAGGGGAACGTCCAAAAGGAATCTCCTCCAAGAACGACGGTTTTCGGGTTCCGCACAATCTGCCGGAAAAATACACATCGCAATCGATTGGGGTCCTTTATGTTGTGGTTTTCCAGTTACTGGGATCGAGTAGGATTGCCCAACTCTGACTAGCAGCAGCAAAGCATACCGCTTTCAGGTGATTTTGCGACTTTCCTCACCTTGCCTTGGGGAAACAAGACTCTTCAGGAACGCTGTTCATATTGCTCAGGAGAACTCGTGAATGAGCATTCACTCGTAAGGGAAATAGCACCCACTCGCATTCACGCCTCTGCACTATATATTTGTGGGTGGCCATGGCCGAGTCGGGTGGATGTGCCGATCGGCCAGCTCCAAAGGGGTTTGTTCTTTTCTTGTCTTTTTTGCGAGCCGCGGCGTTGGTCCATCAAGCACTTGGCCATTTGAGTAAGGTTAACCTCGGATTAAAAAAAGCCCTGGTTGATTAGGGGGGTGTCCCCCTTTTAGTGGGGATTCAGACCACTTTTGGAGGGAACACCCCCCCAATACTGGGACGGGTTTATTAATATTGCGTCAACATTAGGCGCTATTACAATCTGTCTTATGAGGAGCAGAGCAACGACCCATAGGAACCTTTACAAACTTGTCGCTGGAAGCAGAGTTTGCGAATTTCGTCTTAGACATGGATTGGCAGATTTACATGAAGCCTCGCAAGTCAAGCCTCCTAATTAATGCGGACCCAACATTGATAAGCCCTTGGTTGACAACTTGGGGGGTGTCCAAAACATTTAAAGAAAAGGAAAACCAACGAAAACTAGGTTGTTTTTTTTAGGGGCTCCAAGAGTCCCCCTGTTCCAGCCACCCCTACGCAGGATCACCTGCTTGGAGCGCTCAGCCGGGCGGAGGATTGCCCGGGTCAACATGGGCATCAGAGGCGGGCCAGAAATCTGGGGCTGGGCCGCGGTGCCACTTGGGTTATATCTTTATAACCTTCCATTTGCTGAAAGGAATATTTCTTGACTTTCCCTCGTTGGTTGTAAAAGGAATTTATCACTACTGGATTTTGTTTTTAACCTTTGGGTGTGGCTCAAAATTAAGCAGGAGGGGCAAAACGCGGGTGTTGGTCCATGTTTCCACTTAACAGGGTTCCATTTTGGCACCGGTTTTTTGAGCCACAGCCCTTCCATTTGCTGAAATGACTATTTTTTTGATTTTCCCTTGTTGGTTTCAAAAGGAATTTGTCACTACTGAAACTATATTTTTGTTTTTTTTTTCCAGGGGTCTTAACCAAATGGAAGTAACCCACTATTAACAGGGTTGACCCCACTTGAGGGAACTTGTAATCACAGCCTAGATTACTAACGACTTACTAACTTGGCCGAACTCCCAAGTAACTAGTTTCCCTGGCTGAAAAGGCCAAGTTCTTGTAGTTCCCTTCCTGGATGGTTTCACATCACTTGGGCAAATTTTGGCAGGGCGTTTCCCTTTGGCAAGGTGACGGAATTATCGAATCGAATGGAGAGATCCCATCAACTTGTTGGCGACACTCGAGAGCTCTCGAATTTCGATGGCTCAAAAAACCGAAATTTCCAAAATGGGTTGCCCTGTTAAGTGGAAACATGGGTACCAAAACCTGCGGTTTGCCCCTCCTGTTTAATTTTGAGCCACAAATCAAGAATGTGGAATATATGGATTTCTTGCAAAACATGCCACATCTTTGCAGAGAAACGCACGGCATGCGTGCGCGACGGACAGAGGACGTGCAGCCATGTGGGTGCTCCTTGTTTAGGCCCAAATTGTGGTTTTCTGGTTAGTGTCCCTTTACCCCTTCAGGCCATGAGCCTTGGTCATGGTTCTGTCGCGAACCCTTGCAATGGTTGTCCGCCGTCCATGGTTTCAAATTGGTGCAAAATCTAGGTCCCCCAGCAGTGCCCTTTTACCCTTTTTTGGGGGAGGGTTCCCCTACTTACAGAAAAAAGGGTACCCTTATTCTAACCTATCTACTGGAGGACCCAGAAATGGACTGCGCCCATCCGCGGTATGCAAAAATGTGAAGGGGACAAAGTCGAAAGTTCGTGTTGCATCCCCTGTGTAAGTGAAATTTTAAGGCAACTACAAGTACCAACAACAAATGGATTCAACCACTCCATCCACAGTACCCTTTTGGATAGTATATTGGAGCAAACAAGAACTCCGAGCGTTCGCAGGGGTCCCGACTCCGTGGTCAAAAGACCCTTTCTTGGTTGGGATGAGCTTCAGCCTCTGAGGGATTTTAGACCGCGTAAGACGTTAAGTGGAAGTATGACCATGGCGCACAAGGTAGCGTTTGTGGGTGTCCAAGGTTTGATTCCCCATTCTCTTCACCCAACCATTTTTCCAGGGGTTTGGCCCATTATTTGGTGCGAAGGATCCCTGTTCAATTGTACTGGTGGCCTGCAACGAACACAGTTGTTTACTCCCATGCCAAGAGTTGTAAAGATGGACCTAGAGATGATCCGCTTTGGCATGAAGGGTTAATCACAAGCATTGTGTTTATATAATATAATATAATATAATAATATATATATATATTGTATTATATATATAAATATATATAATACTATATATATATATATAATATGTATATATATAATATAAACCGTCACATGCATCGTGTTTTTTCATTGGAACAAAGAAGACAGGACTTGGCTGTGTGGCTTGGAGAAGTCGTGAACTTGTTGGGCCGGCCAGGGACGACGATTTCCAGGATGGCCTCGAGCGGGGCATCGGCCATGGGAAGTGCCGCGCCCCGCAACTGGTGGGCACGGTCAGACGGGACGCGGCGCGCGGTGAAGAGAGGGAAATCAGCGGAAGCGGTGCTTAGGTCATGATTTTGACGGAAACCAGGGGGTTCTCAAAGTCAGAAAATGGAATCGGTTGTTTCCCTTTAAGCTACCACTTGAAATTGACTTGGTTTCCAGCGCTTATTACTCTTTTGACCAGTCTGACAAAGTGCACCCTCCGCACAAAACACCCACGACATGTGTTTGCTCATTTGTTGTCATTGTCTGTGTGTTTTGCCCCCTCGAGTTAGAGGGTACCCAAAGGCTGTTTTGGCTTCACGTCTGGCCCTAATTGTTCAATTTGATTTGCCTCGTGGGCTGCCCACTCCAAATGATCACCCCCAAAAATGGGTGTCCCGTCTAGCATGCCCACTCGGCAACTGAGGCTTTGAGGGGTACCTGGCTATCAAAAGCGACACCAAAATGAAGGGATCAATCTCAGGACTCCTTTGTTTGGGATGGAATTCTGGTTGGAGTCTGAGTATCAAGATGGGGAATTGTCAAAATCGGGGACCCCCTTTTTGGATGGTGTCAAAGGGAAACCAAAAGGAAACCAATGATTTTGTGATCCCCTATTTTGAGACATACCTTAGTTGTACTGTATATATCATAAGGCATTGTCTCAAGCCTGTTGCAAGTCGTGTCCTCTTTCAGGAAGTTTTTTTCTCGTGGGTCCTTCTACCCGCGCGTGTTTCGAGCATGCAGCTGGCCTGACGCGATCCGTTTTTTACCTAGGTCCCCCAGCTAGGTGCCCTTTCTCACCCTTTTTCTGGGGAGGGGGGGTTCCCTGACTAAAATAACCTACAGAAAAAAAACCGATGGGGGGGTTCCCTATCAAACCGATTGCAACTGTTAGGCGGAGAGCTGTTGACAGACTCATCATGGCAGTGTGTGCCGCTGGTGGAGTATTTGTGCCATTTGCTTCCTGCGAACTGCAAGTGCCACTTTGTTGTCGGTTAGTTGTGTTCTTGAGTAATTAAGTCAACAAGATGTGCCGTGCCAACAATTTGTGCACAGGTTCCGACTAGATCCTCTTCCGAACGCAGAAGGTGCTAGTGGGGACAAGCCGCACTTCTCTCTGTCAGGTTCCGCTGGATGTAGCAACCGGCCGTGCCCATGTGCCATTTGGCCCAAAAGCGCCCGCCCAGCAAGTGCAAAAACTCTCGACCTTCGCGCGGTGCTCGGACATCCTCGCGCAAGCCGGCTGGCAAAAAGAATGGTGCGTGATGTGTGTGTGTGTGTGTGTGGTGTGTAGTGTGTAGTGTGTAGTGTGTAGTGTGCGTGGTGTGTGGTGCATTGACTAGGTTCCCCAGTAGTGCCTAAAATAGACTACAAAATAGACTACAGAAAAAAGGCTACCCTTATTCTAACCTCTCTGGGGTATTTCAAGGCTTGCGAGATACCCGAAAGCTTCCCAAGCAACAGGTTGCGTTTGCGCCTTGCTGGACTCGCACCACATGCTTGATTGGACCCGCTGTGAGCTTCATGTGGGCCAGAACAGTCTTGGCCAAGAAGGAGGCTGACAGTGGATGCCGGCCAGGTCCATTTCATTCCACATGATGTTGAGGTTCACATTTGGGGTGCAGGATGTGTTTTACGAGACTAGGTGTTCTTCTCGCATCATGGCCTGTCTCCGGAAAATCATCGTGTTGGTCACTTTGGGCCGCGCGTTGGTGGGGCCTTACGAACAAAAGGCGCAAAACCCATGCCAAACAGTTGGAACCCGCTGGCCGCCAATGAGTCTCAGGATTTGCCATGTTTCTACAGACCAACAAGCCTTAAGCATTTGGAGGAAATGTAGATTGAACTTTTGAATCCCCATCCCTCATTAATGTGTAGCCCGTGGGGGGGGGGGGGAGAATTACCAGGCGGGGACATAGCCAGGGAGGCCCCAGTTGATTGATAGGGGGGGTGACAGGCCCCTTCAAAAATGGTTTGATTGCCCACATTTCACCCAGGGACACCCTGTTGTGCATGAACTGGGGTTGATTAATATGGGGTCAACATTGCTTCTTCAGGTACTGATGTCAACCGCTAAACAAGTAGATCTGCGCCATGGATTCCCGGAACATCAATCCCAACTATGCGGTCCACCTTGTGTTTTCCCCTTTCAAAGCCTTCCATGTGTTTTTTTGTTTTTTGTTTTTTTTTCTTTGACTTGTTGGCTTTAAACGAAAGTTATCACTACTGGACATGTTGTTATTTGTTCCAGGGGGCTTAAGCAAATGGAATGTACATGGGAAACCCGTCCGTTTCACCACCAAACCAACAACAGAAACCACCGAAGAGGAAGCTGAACCAAATGGAAGCAGCGAGGCATCCGCGGCCTCCAGAGCACTTCAATGGCTGCCGAGGCACCTCTCCTTTTGACCATCCCCCAGGTGCAGGCAGGGAACTCGAGAGCCGCGAGAAGTCAGAGGTCCTGTTTGATAGGGGTTGATTCAGTGGTCAAGTGTCCTATTGGGTCAACAGTCCAGGTGTGAAGTTTTGGTTGGCTAGTTTGGTTGATGCCTGTTCCATTCTTTTCAACCATCTTTCTCTTCAAAAACCAGCTGTTTCTTTGGGGTTCTGCTGCTTGTCTGAAATGAAGGATCTCTGGAAAGAATGGGGTCGTGTCGTCTAGATTGATACATGAAATGTTTCAGGATGATCGTCGTTGAGACCACTCAAGTCACAACCTTCTGAGATACCTTGATTTGGCCACGGTGAGGCGTGGGCAACGAGTACTTCCCCTGGTCAACATATGATGTTGACGACCAGGGAAACTGGTAGATGCTAGTCGACTCACCTGGCTTGACAGCAGTCTGGTATTTTTGGTCCATGGCTTGCCTTCCCTCCAAAAGCATTTCCTCCAGCGGTCCCTCCTTCGCAGGCCTTAGGCCCCAGAACGTGACCACATTTTGTTGTTGTTGTCTGTTGTTTGTGCTCCAATCGTTGGAAGGCTTCAGAATGGCGACTCTGTTCTGCATGGTTTGCCTGCTGCAATGTGTGCATATGTTGTGTCTTGGAATGTTTGGTTGCTTGGACTGCAGACGTGTGGCTCTACGCTGATAAACACCATTGCCCCCATTTCCCGTTGTAAGTCACCATTGTGCGTCCATTATGCGTACGTGCCCGCTTTGTTTTGTTTGTTTTCTCGTGTGTAATTTGTCATGTGCCCGCTTTTTTTTCAACCGAGCCTGAGCTGCCGCGCAGCGCGTTTTCAAGTTTCCTGCTTTGGTCCACTTGTGCCTATGCACTCTTGGCGCAGAGCCGCAACAAATTGGCTGCTCCCAGGTGTTTGTTTCTGCAAACTAAGCATGTTGGGTCCAATGATACAGGCATCTGCGGACATTCTTTTCCAGGCTTCGGGCTGGATCCGCCTCGCAAATTTCGGATCTTTCAACAAGTTTGAGCGTGGCAGTGGCCTTGCGCCCAGGCCAAGAAGAAGGAGAAGCCCAGCGCTTTGGAAGAAGTTCGGTGAGCTCCGGCGGACACGGGCCAGTTGGAATGGGCCCCCTTCTGAACCCAGTTGGATCCGAGTCTTTTATAGGAAACCAGCAAAATAAAAGGAGAAACAGATCCGGTTGTTGAAAACGATGGTTGAATCAACCCCTAGAAATGCATTCAAATACCAACAAAACTCGGGGAACAAAGGTTTCAGGGCGGGTTCTAATAAGGATGGTGAACACAATGGTCACCATCCGTTGAAATCCGAAGGCTACACCTTAGAAACCCGCGAGCTGAAACCAACCCTTGGAAACCTGGTCACTCTCGTCTTTGGCTCATTCGGATGGAGCCCCCGTTTTTAGTTCCCCAGCATGGGTTGACCTTGGGCCAATATAGAAATGTCACCCCTGAATTCTTGACGAGGAATGGTTTGTTTACCAGTTTCTCCATTGAGTTGCTTGATTGTTTCTGCGCAGTCCAATTTCGCAATCGAGCCTACAGGTCTGAATAACTATTGGCTCAGAGTTTCATGACTTTTGGTTCGGCTCAGCTTCAATGAAAAGTTTGGGCAATGTTGAAATGGCAGCAACGACATCGTGACTGAAATTCAACTTCAAGGAGAACACTTTCCAGGCCTTGGGCTGTGTTCGGAAGAAGCCAGCTAGGCAATGCGTGTAACCTGGTCGCGGACAGTTGTTCATGACTACGGATACATGAGGCCGTGAATGCTTTCTTGTTTATGAGGCATCCCACCAGCATGAGGCATACGTGTTTTACAAGTTGCCAGTCTTGGTGCCTCTCACACTTAGACATGGTCCAAGACAACGCAGCCAAAATTGTTTGGAGGGGCTGGTATGCTCGACTCGCAGCAGTATCTTCATGTTCCGGGAACAGAGCAAACAAATCATCAGGTGGACGTCTATTTCTGGCAAGAGTGTACTTGGATCATCCCCAGTTGTTCGGGGGGGAGTAACCCCTGAACTTCCATTCAGTTTGTGGTTCCATGGTCTCTTGACCGGGAATACTCGAAAATGGAGCTGGACCACCGGACCCAGCACAGAGCAGCCTCCGGCCAGCAAGAAGCCACCTTAAATCTGGCTCACAGCACAAGATCATATCTTGGCTCGCCATCCGGTTCAACGTAGACCCGAATTCGACCCACAAGGTGCGGCGCTTTTCGCAGATGAAATGGACAGATGGTCAACCATTTACTGGAACTCAAGGGGCCTCATGGGAGCTAGACAACCAGCATGTCTAGAGACCCAAAAAGACACCATGTATATATGGCCAAGGGTCAAAATCCCGTACCCCCAGTGAACATCCCAATCACCACTAAAACAGACTAAAATGGGTGGTGCGCCTACCCCGAAATGGTTCCAGTGGTTTTGACCCACAGCCATATGATTATATATCGGTGGCTAGGGAGCTCTTTTTAAGGAGTGGTTGTAAAAGGAAATGGCGGCCATCTGGAAACAGATCTACTAGGTCCCCCCAGCGATCGGTGCCCTTTCTTTTACCCTAGTAGGGTTCGGGACACTAAAATAGACTAGCGAACAAGGTTGGGGGAGGGTTCCATATACTAAAAAACAACTGCAGAAAAAGGTTGGCACCCTTATTCTAACCTCTCAAATCTGGAGGACCTAGTATACATCTACATGTTGTAAGCCAGGGATTTTCACTTGCGCGTCCTCAATGTGCGTCAAGCCCTGAGGCCCGAACAAGGTGCTGCTGAAAGCGCAACAGGTGCCACATCGAATCGATGCGTCCTTCCGATCCAAATGTGAAGTCCTGTGCAAGCGGCATCCGGTTCCATAGGTGACCTTAGCTTCTTAGTTGGTTTAGTGGTTGGGTTTATGTTATGAGTTCAGCCCACTAGAAGTTGGTCACTTTTAGGGGAGCTGAGGGAAAGCCCAGTTTCCAGTTTTTGTTGGGAGAAGCTGTGTCCCATGTCCTTGCCAGGCTTAGACTGCAGAACATATGGACCTCCCAACCAAAGGCTATGGAGGGGGTTGGAGAAGAGGATTTGCCAAGGATTGGCCTTTATTAAGGCTTTATGGAGGGGCTTTCCGATGATAACCCCGCCTTTCCATAGCCCCTCCTTTCCATAGCCCCCCTTGGAGGTCCACGAATATCGTTACTTGCCCACATGTCTGTTGCTTTGATTCAGGTGAAAAGGACACGAATCATCTGGAAGGGTCCCTGCCAAAGACCACGGGTCCCACATTGTGCTCTTCAGTAGACTCAAAGCTGTCCGAAGGGTTTGGCATTGTCTATGTGTTCCCCCGGTCCTGTTCGTTCCACTTGTAGTCATGACTCTTAAAGGTTAATCTTTTCTTGGTGGCTCCCAGCCATCCCCTTAGTTTTGAGGTTTTTAGGTTTCGGTGCTAGTTTCCATTTAACCCACTAAAAGTTAGTCACTTTTTGCAGAGGATCTGAGGGAAGCCCAGTTTTGTTTCGTTCTCTGGCCCTTGACAGACTGCCTCAAGAGTTGACGTAGGCTCATGTTGTTGCTTGCGGATCGGACAAGCGATGTGGTCGCTTAACTGTTGACTTGCTGAGCTTGATGTTTGTGACTTTAGTAGAGGGTTGTAGTACCGGTTTGCTGGGGTTCATAGTTTTATGGTAAGGTCTATAGATCCTTTATAGCCATGTTGGTAGAACCATATGGGGCGTCGACGCTGATCACACAATATTTTTCAACACACTGTGTCATGCTTCTCGACATGTCAGCTGGCTCGTTCGTTGCTTTAGACACCTCTTTAATTGATGACAAATGCCGTGATTCGGCATTCACCTGCGCAATGCTTCGTTGCCACGCATGCGAAGTCTGATTACACGCTTGCCCTGGGTTGGTCACTGTTTCAAGTATGTGAACAGTTGGAATCCGGAGGGGTGGGAAGGGCAAAGCAAAGTTTGAACACCGCTGGTGCAATTTATGTTAAGAGTGCTTTGCTTTGAGCCATACCGCGCTTGTCATGTCATTGCAGATGTTTGCTGTTGGCGATGGCGCGAAGAAATTCGGAACACGAATTGGGGATGTTTTTTTTGACGGTGTTGCTGGGTTGCTTTGAAAGGAAACCAAAGCAGGGCTCCTTAAAAGATACATTTTGCCCATTTGAAACATGTTTTTTTCCACCAAAACAAAGGGACACCACCATTTACAAGGCAATGTTCAGGTGTATAATGTAAGGGTCCCTGCAAAGGAAAGCCCATCGGTTTTGGGATCAATCATCTCCCCTGATTTGTTTATACATTGAGCCCCAAACGGGGTTCATTCCGATGCTATGACATGGATGCTTTCTGCTGGGTTGAATCTTAATCTGAGTTCTCGCCGAACCGTCCGTCAGGTCTATGCAGAGCTATTTGGCAGCAGGGAAGGATGGTATGTATCTGTGTGTGTAAGGTCTTTTGTGGGCAAGCTTCTTTTGGTTGCTTCACTGCAAATAAATATGGAACCCACTTGTGGACCCGGTGTTCCGAAAAGGAGACTCCAGATCGCGGTTTTTGACGGAAACCAAAAAGGACGCCATGTTGGGGGTTCGCCAGCTTGAGAAAACTCAGCTCATGTGGATTGGTTCAGCTAACTAACTACTCACTTCCTGAGTTCATGAACTTAGTGGTAAATAAAAGTTTGGACTTTTTTTTGGCCATCCACTCAGCCAGTGAGACTACTTGGAGGCAACGACATGATATTCCCCGAAATCTTGGTGGTATGCGCATGGTCTCCTTTGCCTCACGTAGGTACATGCTGTCGTTTGCCGTGCCCGCCGTCACGCCTGTGCTTGTCTACGCGTTTCAAGCAGGGTGCCAGCTCGAGGAGTGATTTCCTTTTGCAGGAATCCTCCGCTTGGTCCATCCAAGACATCCCCGTGCTCCAAATACCCGTTTTGTTTTAGGGCATGATGTCAACCCGGAAAAAAAATGGAACACCTTGCGTTTCCAAATGTGCACCTGAACAGGGATTTGGAGCAGGAGGTTGAAGTTTTTATTTTTGATTGTACCGAAGCTTCAGCCCCAGGACGCGTTAGTAGGGTTCAGGATTGTGTTTAGGGTTTACGGTTCCAGATTTGGCGGTCAAGCTTCGGGTTTAGGTTTAGTGTTCAAAGGGTTTAGCTTGGGGATCGCTTTCACTGGCTGAGTTTGCAAGGCCTGTCGGGCTTAGCCCAAAGCCCCAAAACCCTTGCGCTATCTGCACTTGCGGCAGTTCACCCGTCCCTTCAAGTGTTCTTGGTTGTTGTTGGGAAACATTTTACATTTTTGCTTATTGTGGTTTAGTGGCTAAATCCCCACTTAACGGCTATTTGTTTTTTGTTGCTCCCCTTCCAACGTCAACCAAGGGATGCGGCAGATCACATTGGACAGACATGTTAGCGTCCTCTTGAGACTTTCCCTCAAGATCCGAGCAACAGTTCGAAACAAATTATTTCCAGATAGCCTTCGAGCGATGCTGCGTGTTGAGGACAAATCTTGACCATTCATTTTGTCAGGGTACCATTATTTTGTTTTTAATTGGGAAAAAACAAAGTCTTCCTTTGAGGAGTCCCTACAGAAGGCAGACCATTTAACCAGACAACCAACCAACCAACCAACCAACCAACCAACCAACCAACCAACCAACCAACCAACCAACCAACCAACCAACCAACCAACCAACCAACCAACCAAACCAACCAACCAACCAACCAACCAACCAACCAACCAACCAACCAACCAACCAACCAACCAACCAACCAACCAACCAACCAACCAACCAACCAACCAACCCGGCCCTAGGAAAAACCTCCAGCCCTGGAACAAAAAACAAAAAGCATCAACCATCTAAAACACCGGATCCCCATTTCACCCACCAGTTACGCCACGTTTTTTCGGCAGATCCGGAGAAAACTGGAGCCAACCCAGCCCTAGTAAAACAACCATCAGCCCTAGGGAAAATCGGAAAAAAAAGGTCACCACCAACCAGCCCAGCCCTAGCAAAAAACATAAACCTAGGAAAGCCAAAATCCCACCGGATCCCCACAGAACGCCACCGGACGAGGTCCCTCAGTGAGCCCGCCTATGTGAAGAGTGGCCTCGAGCCGATCCAAGAGGCCCCGCAACTCGGGGAAGGAAGCTCGGGGGTTTTCGGCGAGGCAAGGAGGGGTGTTGGTGTTGGTGCTCGAAATGTTTTTTTTTGTTCTTTGTTTTTGGTCGAAATGATTGTGTTTCTACTTGTTGTCTTCTTCTTCTTATTATTCTTCTTCTTCTTCTTCTTCTTTTTTCTTCTTTTTTTCTTTCCAAGGGAATCGATTTCACTGCAGGAGTTGTTTGTGTGTTTGTTTGTTTTAAATATATTTGTTCTTCAGGATTCTTCCAGAATTGGCGGTTTGGATTTGGATTTGACCCCCTGCTTCTAGATGGTTAATGGGCAACCCCTCCAAACCACCAATCCAAACCACTGGATATTTGGTGTTGATCGAAACATCACCGTTTCCCAGTTGCAACCAGTGGATTTCGCCCTTTGAACTTCTCTCTGGGAAGGGTCCCCCTTTAAAGTCAAGCAACCACAACATGGATGCTGATTCTTTCTTTTTTCCCCATGGAAATCCAAAAAGGGCATCTTAGGTTTGGATCCTTTTGGGCTGGAACTTGCCCAATGGCACCCATGTTCCTTATGTTTGTCTTTTTGTGTCTTCCATTTGCTGAGATTGATTATTTGTTTATATTTTTTCGTTTTTTTTCCCCTGTTGGTTTCTTCAGGCTTCGCCACTCCTGTCTTTTTTGGTGCAACTTGAGGAAATGTTGGTCCACAGGCGTTTGCGCATGTCCAACTTCCATTTGCTTCAGACGCCATCACCACAGGAAATATTTGTGTTTTTTCTCCAGGGAGCTGAAGATGGAAGGATTCGGGGATGTGAGTCCCGTGCAAGGGGGCTATCCTCTGATATTTCGGATTTTCAGATTGACGTGAACATAGGGGCAAGGCTGCAGGTCGTCAGGTCGTCAGGTCGTCAGGTTGATTTTTCAGCCTTTTGAAATTAGGTCCGGGGTGTTTATTTTTGGTTGGCACCCAAAAGAAAGCCCTGTGCCAATCACCTATGCACCACGAGGATGTGAAGGCGGCCTCATCCTCAGTCCCAAAGAGAACCGCGCGTGTGCTCTAAATGTGACTCTCAAACTCTTCACACAACTTGTTTGTATGTCACTCTGTCCCGAAAACAGACCCTGGCTGCGCGCCCCGAAATCCACATCTTCTGGGATCGGCAGCCTCGAAAGGTCATGCGCATCGCGGTGTTTCCTGCTTGAAGTTTCAAAAGATCGTATGACCAAAAGCTCCGCCACACACCCATCAGCCTAGTTCACATGGATCCATTTGGCAATTAAAACGAGCTCACCAAGCTGATTGTGGCATTCAATTCTTATT
>CAUJNA010003321.1:547500-555000 GCA_963377175.1 Effrenium voratum
TTGTTGTTGTTGTTGTTGTTATTTTCAGGAGGGAATGTGACTACAAGTACAGTATATGTCCATATAAGTTGTTGGCTTGGATCAGAGGAAATGTGCATTTTTCTCAGCGGGTCGAGTCAAGGACGTGTAGATCCACACACACACACACACTCACTTTCGCCCAGACGAAGGTAGCAAACGCAGGACACCATTTTCACCGATTGGGCTTTCTTTAGCCATGCTTGAGTAGTAGAAACATGCATTTGCCATGGCAAACCATTGTACAAATCACAGTGGCTGGGGCGCATGCAGTCGCTTTCCTTTCAGGACGGCTTGCGCCACACATTCCTTTCCTACTATCCCGTGATAGTGATATTGTGCAGCGCAATGCCACGTTGTACTTGGGTTGTGTGGGTAGAATGGGAGGGGAGCAGGTTTGAATGGTGATAGGTTGATACTGATATGTTGAATCGTTGGAAACAATCCTTCAGCCACAATTCAACATGGCCAAGAGGAGTTACCCAATTGACGATGGTTTTCGGTTGATCAACTCAGCAATTAGATGATTTTTGACATTGTTCAATCCCAAAGGGTCCCTTGGCACCTTGTCAGGATGTACCAAACCCGTTTCTCGGCGGTTTCCAGCATATTCATTCGTTTGAAGGCAATCGACACATCGGCGGAGACATGAAAATAGCGAGGGGGTCCCGACCCCCAAGATCCCTACAGTGTGCGAATTGCAGCTAGCTTGCTACTGCATTGGCTTCCTCGCCAAACATCCGTATACATCAAACGGCAAGGACACGTGGCATTTGCCTAAAGCTGTTGACTTTGCTTGAATGACGGCGCTCCACTGAAATTCGCGCCGGGCGGCAGTTGACATGTGTTTGTCATGTCAGGGGCGAGGAGGACATGTCACCCGCTTGATGGATGACGAATGAACTGGCGCTTCTTCTTTTATTGATTTCCCTGTGCTAACCAGCTTGGCTTGGTATGGGGATTTGAAAGCCTTGCTAGAGGAAAACCACCCCAAACTTCCAAATCGCTGGGCTCCAAACCGCCATTTAGCGGGGCGCTAAAGCGTTCTTAGCGCTTTCTAGGCGAAGGTTTGCCTTGGACGACCACCCGCCTGCCTAAGGTTCCACGACCGGCGGCAGTGCTTTTGACTCGCCGACCGAGGACGAGGACACGACTGCCCCGATTGGTTTGCCTTTGCTTGGGCCTTGTTCTCTGTGTGTGTTTGTGCCTGTTGGAGGCTCGGTATCTTTTTTTTTCTTCTTCGGGGACACGGATACCACCCAGTGTGGTCGTCCTATTTTCTTTACCTGGACATTCCTTTGCGTACTTATTCCTTGTCGTTTTCGAAGTTTAGGCGTTCTGACGGATTCCTCGTCGTTTTTGGAAAATGTAGGCGAGCTTCAGGAAATCTAGTCGTGCCATGTTCCTTTTGCCCCTCGCGCCCTTCCCCGCAAGCGCCTTTGTACTGACACCTGCTGATGCGCGCTGTTGAATATCCTTATCAATCTGCAACCCACCCGTTTCTGGGCGAGGCCTCGGCGTCGCCCAAGGCTGATTTGTTGAAGTAGCCACCCACTAATTTGGTTGAATTGGCCGCACCATAGGCTGATTTGCAAAAAATGAATATACCCCAAAAAGGAGATTTTGGGATTTGCGGGCGTTTGCGGGGTTTTGCGGGCGTTGTGCGGGTTTTTGCCGGCGTTGTGCGGGCAAAAGTCGGCGCGGCAAAATGCATCGATACCGGGCTCAAGCAGTTGTAGCAAGGGTCCTCACGAATTTGCGTATATTTTGCGCATTTTGGTGCTGGGAAATGTCATGCTTCAGATCTACGACTACTATATGGGCATCCGCCGCAATATGATGGCTTGATGCCTTGATCCCTTGATGCCCTGATGCATCACGCAACTCCCGCCTGAAAAAGGGATGCGTCCCGACTGTCTTCAAACCCCAAGTGCTCTGATGCCCCGAAAGTGCAGAAACTCATCAATTTAGGCGTTTTCTGGAAAAATATGTAATTTTAGGTCAAGTTCACAAACTACAAGAAATAAGTACACGTTGGAATTTCCAGGTATGGCTATTTGGTTGGATCTTCGGAACAGTGGGTTTTCCATTAAACCTGCAAAAGCCAACAACTTGTTACGGGGCCAACCCCAACCAAGTTTTGACCGCCCCATTTGGGTTTGGGAGATCCTGTGTCATGTCCTGAGCCAACTCCCCATATGCCAACTGGGCGAAAGCTGTCGATATGCGCTGACTCCCTGAGTTCATGTCGACTTTAGGCACATGTTGGGTCTGGACCGAATGTTCGTGGTAGACAAAAAGTTTGGACCATCCACTCGGGAAGTGAGTACAAGAGTGCTCCAGAAAACTTGGGGGCAAGACAGGCAGTTCAGTTCACATCCTGGAACCCTTTAATGATGGTCACTAAAAATACTGTGGATGGACGAAAGCTCGCACCACTGTGAAACCATGGTTGAAACCATTGTTTGCTGGTATTTACGTCGGGGAATCGAATCAGAAACCAGGGTTTCGGAACGGTGTTGGGTGGACCAGAATTGAACATGAGTTCTCTTTTCGGGTGTGTCTTTTAAAGAAATTGCACCCCAATTGCTGGTGAAGAAAGCCCCGCAAAAAAAAACAAAAAAAACCTGGCGCAACGGGTTCCCTGTTTTGGTCTCCCTTTACCACCAACAAATTCAGGGGTACCTCCCCCATTCTTTCCAGGCATCCTTCTTTCTACAAAACCACCCAAAAGCCTGGGGACACAGCTGGTTTTTGAAAAGAAGGATGGTTGCAAAGAATGGGGAATCAACCCCTAGTAAAATGGGGGAGGCTCACAAAAGACAAGCCACCCGTTGGGCCGTGACTGAAGGGCCGAACGCAGAGTCATCAGGACAGCCCCGTGAGTGCCTACACACTTGCAACAGCCCCAGCATCGCGCTCGAGTTCTTTGCCGTGCTTTCGGATCCCAACGTATAAGGCGCTAAATTTGAAAGGGCCTGCTCCTCTTATCTATCTTGAAGCTGCAAAGTACCCCACAGCCCCTAAACAGAAAATATACAACTATTACTGGACAATTTAGGTAGTTCTGACTTGCTCATCAGGTGTACTTTGCTGAACACGTCGTGTTCGAAAAGGAAGGAGCCTTGAGCCTTAACGGACCCATACTGGGCCTGACGTTTAACGATTTGTTCCCGCATGTACCCGGTTCAAACCACCATCAAAACAAGGGGGGGGTTCATATAATCACCATTATATGCCTAAGGGTTGTCATCATCCAAATTGGGTCCTTGCCATTCATTTAATTTGGGTTGGACCCTAGGGTGTACGTGTATCATTGCCAGCATGCCTAGGCCCATGGTCACATCATGAGTATCCTCAATGTGTAATAGGGTCTATGTCCGCTCAGGAACCTCTCGGAGTCTCATCCATTGCCTGTAAAATTGGAAGCCAAGCCTTGCGACTCTACCTCAATGGAAGCCCATCGTTCCCCAAAACCTTCATTTTACAGGAAAGAACCTCATGAGAGACATTAAGACCCAAACTCCAAGAAAGGCTTGGCGGCACCTACAAGTTCCGGCCAGGATTTCAATTTGGAAAGGAAGGATCTGGTCAGGGTAGTCCAAAGGACTTGTCAGGTCTACGATTGATGAACTCGTACCCGGAAGGGTTCAGGCATGAGACGAGCATTGCACTGAAGCACAGGGAACCACATGTCAAGTTTGATTTGAGCCACTATTTTTTTGTTGACGATTTTTTCATTGGATGTTCATTTTGACAGCTCCAGAGGCCCTGCTGCTTGAGTCTGCCAAAAAAAAGGGAAACAGGGTGCCACTGAACAACTGAGTGGAACCGGCCCCACACACTAACAGTCACCACAATTTGGAAGACCGCTTTCTTGGTGATTGATCCAAACTTTCATCATCCACTGTTCGCTGTCCAACTGTTCGTGTTTTGCTGATAAAATTAAGCTAGGGCTTCAAGGTCTGGCATCGAAAAATTGCCTCCTCGCATCGCCGGAGCTCTCGTTGGCCCCTCTCACTTTGACACTTGCTTGGAGGCATTTGGTTTGTCACCATCCTCCAGTCGGCGTAGGGAAAGGACAGCCGCCTGTATTAGATGGGCATCCCCTATAAGCCAAATGTGAACGCTAGAACGACTTAAAAACAATTTCTGGGGGTGCCACAGGCTTGCTGTGGCCTGTGGCCCAAGGTGTTATGTTTTGGTTTCCGGCATTTGGTTGCAGGCATGCCCAGGCATCGGTTTGCCCATAGCAAGATCATCCCTTTTTGGTCCTTGTTGGAAACACCAATGGTTTTCAAAGTGGTACCCTTCCACCAGGAAACATGGAACCTTCAAAAGGAACATAACCTTCCAGGACCGACCCGAACGTCAGGTTCCATGTTAATCGCTGGTCATCAACACAAATTATCTTGTTGGGCTCGTGCTTTCCTCATCGCTGTTCGAGGGTCTGTGTGTATTGACCCAAAGGGGCCATGATTGGAACCCACCTTTCAAGGGAGAGGTATGTATAAGTATATATATATATATGGTACCCCCCAAAAAACAAGAGGTTTTCTGAGAGAACACTGGTATTTTCAGTGCTTTGTCACCAAAACCTGCATTTGCCAGAACACACACTTTTCCGGCCCATTGTCTGCATCTGTCAAAAGCCTCTCATTTGGCAGCCAATGCTGCAACCAAGCACTATGATTGCGTAAGGGCATCTCTTCAAGGAATCGCTTTGGAAACTGAACATATTAAAAAAAAAAAGAAGAAGAAAGAACAAAAAAAAGGGAAAACAACAGCACTGAAAACAACTGTAAACAAAATGAAAAACGCGGGAAAAAGTCTGAAAAAAAACTAAAAAACAACTGAAAAAACAAGGATTCAGGGGCCAGGGACATGGGGGGGCCCTCCCAGGCATGTCCCCCTGAATCCTTGAGTTTTCAGCTTGTTTGTTTTGTTTATTCAGTTGTTTTTTCAGTTGTTCCCTTGTTTTGCAGTTTTTCACTTATTTTCAGTTTGTTTTTCAGTTTTTTCAGTTTTTGTTTTCAGCGTTTTTCGGTTGTTGTTTTTTTTCAGTTTTCCTCAGTATTTACTTTTATTACTCCCCTAGTAGTATTCCGTGCCCTAGCCAGGAAACCTGAGATGTCAGACAAATTCATCTTGAGAGTCTACCCCCTCGTATTCCCTCAGCATTCCCCTAGCATTCTCCTAGTATGCTCCTTTAGTACTCCCCTAGTCTTCCTTGAGTATTTCCCTAGTATTGCCCTAGTATTCCTTCAGTATTCTCTTGCTATGCCCCGAGTATTTCCTAGTACGGGAAGGCGCATATTAGGGGAATACCTTCAGTATTGCCCTAGTATTCCTTGAATATTATCTTGGCATACCCCTAGCATTCCCTCAGAAGTCCCCTGGTATTCTTCTAGTGTTCACCTTTTATATTGCCCTAGTATTCCGTGAGTACTTCCTTAGTATTGCCCCATGATTGCCCTAGCATTCCCCTATTATTGCCCTAGTATTCAGTTAATTTAGTAGTCTCTTGGTATACCCCTAGTATTTCCTCACTACCCCAATAGTATTCGCTTGCTATTTCGCCTAGTAAAGGGATGGAACTACTAGGGGAATACCTTTAGTATTGCACTGGTATTCCTTAAATATTGTCTTGGTATACCCCTAGTATTCCCTCAGAAGTCCCCTGGTATTCTCCTAGTGTTCACCTGCAATATTGCCCTAGTATTCCCTGAGTATTTCCTTAGTATTGCCCTATGATTGCCCTAGTATTCCCCTATTATTGCCCTAGTATTCAGTTAATTTAGTCTCTTGGTATACCCCTAGTTTTTCCTCACTACCCCAATAGTATTCCCTTGCTATTTCGCCTAGTAAAGGGATGGAACTACAAGGGGAACACCTTTAGTATTGCACTGGTATTCCTTCAATATTATCTTGGTATACCCCTAGTATTCCCTCAGAAGTCCCCTGGTATTCTTCTAGTGTTCACCTGTAATATTGCCCTAGTATTCCCTGAGTATTTCCTTAGTATTGCCCTATGATTGCCCTAGTATTCCCCTAGTATTGCCCTAGTATTCAGTTAATTTAGTCTCTTGGTATACCCCTAGTATTTCCTCACTACCCCAATAGTATTCGCTTGCTATTTCCCCTAGTAAAGGGATGGAACTACAAGGGGAACACCTTTAGTATTGCACTGGTATTCCTTCAATATTATCTTGGTATACCCCTAGTATTCCCTCAGAAGTCCCCTGGTATTCTCCTAGTGTTCACCTGCAATATTGCCCTAGTATTCCCTGAGTATTTCCTTAGTATTGCCCTATGATTGCCCTAGCATTCCCCTATTATTGCCCTAGTATTCAGTTAATTTAGTAAAGTCTCTTGGTATTCCCCTAGTATTTCCTCACTACCCCAATAGTATTCCCTTGCTATTTCGCCTAGTAAAGGGATGGAACTACAAGGGGAACACCTTTAGTATTGCACTGGTATTCCTTCAATATTATCTTGGTATACCCCTAGTATTCCCTCAGAAGTCCCCTGGTATTCTTCTAGTGTTCACCTGTAATATTGCCCTAGTATTCCCTGAGTATTTCCTTAGTATTGCCCTATGATTGCCCTAGTATTCCCCTAGTATTGCCCTAGTATTCAGTTAATTTAGTCTCTTGGTATACCCCTAGTATTTCCTCACTACCCCAATAGTATTCGCTTGCTATTTCCCCTAGTAAAGGGATGGAACTACAAGGGGAACACCTTTAGTATTGCACTGGTATTCCTTCAATATTATCTTGGTATACCCCTAGCATTCCCTCCGAAGTCCCCTGGTATTCTCCTAGTGTTCACCTGCAATATTGCCCTAGTATTCCCTGAGTATTTCCTTAGTATTGCCCTATGATTGCCCTAGCATTCCCCTATTATTGCCCTAGTATTCAGTTAATTTAGTCTCTTGGTATACCCCTAGTATTTCCTCACTACCCCAATAGTATTCGCTTGCTATTTCCCCTAGTAAAGGGATGGAACTACAAGGGGAACACCTTTAGTATTGCACTGGTATTCCTTCAATATTATCTTGGTATACCCCTAGTATTCCCTCAGAAGTCCCCTGGTATTCTCCTAGTGTTCACCTGCAATATTGCCCTAGTATTCCCTGAGTATTTCCTTAGTATTGCCCTATGATTGCCCTAGCATTCCCCTATTATTGCCCTAGTATTCAGTTAATTTAGTCTCTTGGTATACCCCTAGTATTTTCTCACTACCCCAATAGTATTCGCTTGCTATTTCGCCTAGTAAAGGGATGGAACTACAAGGGAACACCTTTAGTATTGCACTGGTATTCCTTCAATATTATCTTGGTATACCCCTAGCATTCCCTCAGAAGTCCCCTGGTATTCTTCTAGTGTTCACCTGTAATATTGCCCTAGTATTCCCTGAGTATTTCCTTAGGGTGCCCTATGATTGCCCTAGTATTCCCCTATTATTGCCCTAGTATTCAGT
>CAUJNA010003321.1:560000-585000 GCA_963377175.1 Effrenium voratum
ATCCAGATTCCCTGTGAAACGGTTAGTTGGTCACCAGCCTCAATTGGCTCGGGGGTTGTCTATTGGCTCTGATTGGGAGCCAGGTGGAAGTTGCTAGGGGCTGGTTTAAGTTAAGTTTTGGCCGGCTTTGATCTTCATAAGGGTGGGTCTTGTGGTGGTTTGGGGTTGATTTAGGGCTGGCATCCAGGCTACTGTTGGGTGGGTTAGGGTTGACTTTGGGTGGATTTGGGGTTGGCTTGGAGCTGATTTGTGTTGAGAGTGCTGCTAGAAAAATGTTGCCTTTAGGGTTGCTTTTGGGATGTGGTTACGTGAGTTTTGGTCTCGTTTAGGATTGGTTTTGGCAAGCCAACCCCAAATCCACCCAAAGTCAACCCTAAACCTGCCCAACAGCAGCCTGGATGTCAGCCCTAAATCAACCCCAAACCACCACAAGACCCACCCTTATGAAGATCCAAGCCAGCATAAACCCCCCCTAACTTAAACCAGCCCCAGCAACTCCCAACTGCTTCCCAATCAGAGCCAATAGGCAACCCCGGGCCAAGTGAGGCTGGTGATGCTGCTCTGCGGAAAACCAGCCCTAGGAAAGAACCAGCCCTAGGAAAAAAAACTCTACTCGAAATGTGGAACTCTCCAAAGATATTTTGTTTTAAACAACAAATGGACTAAATGCGGAACAGAGTCAGAACAGATATGTGTTTTTGTGTGCACCTCAGATGTTTTTTCAAGTTCAGGTCGCAGGGCCTGAGTCATTGTCATCTTCGGAGATTTGAACATTCCAAATGTTCCTCTGAGACTCATTAGATTCATGGATGACATGGATGCAGCGTTTCAGATAAATTGACGGACCATGGAAGCACAAGAGAGCTCTCAACTTTCGTGACGTCAGCGGCTTTCAGTTTGCGCAAACTCGGCGCTTACAGTCAGCCAGGTTGCACTGACAGAGCTGCGCGCATAGAAACGACTGCAAGATCACCAAGTCCGGTCCCCTTGTTTTTCCCGTCTTCTGGGAGGGGGGTTGAATTCAAAATCAGGCACAGACAGGGACACCCCTCCATGAGCCCTTTGGAAGACTTGGTTCCTTTACAGAGGCCTTTTGGGAGCTTCCATGTTAGTCTCAGGGAGCGTACCCTTAACAGAGAACCCGGGCTGACCAAACCATTCGAAGTTGGAGCGAAGGGGTGTCAAGGTATCCCTTCGGAGTCAACCAACCTTTCAGGCAACCCAATTCAAGACACACCCGATGTCCTTTTCCTAGAGTTGACCAAGGTCCTTGTTAAAAGCCCGGAATGGTTAGTCTACCAGTCTTCAGCTTGGAAAGCCCTGCTTTACCCATTTTCGGCCGTAGGACATGCCGCAGCAGACTTGGGCGTGGCCTGGTGAGAGATGGGGGCGGGTCCCTTCGTTGCCGAACCAAGCAGCTTTGAAACACTCTCCACAACAAACACCTTCGCGTTTGATCTATGGTTTTGTCATTTCTATTTTCATTGTTCTGTTATTTCTATATTTATGTCACCCCCGAAACAACACACACACACCTTCAGGTTTGATCTATATTATAACTTTATTTGTGGGTTTGGTGAGCTTCGCAACCTGTTTCCAGCCGGGAATTGTTTGTGGGGTTTCGGGAATGAACAGCATTTGGGTTTCGAGGCAACCACAAGGGATGGTTTATAGAGGTCGTTCTCTCCAGGCTCGACAAGTTGTTTTAGACTTTCTTAGTGGGCAAATATGGATTTCCTTCAAACAGGTCCACTGGTCCCAACAAAGGCGTAAAAAGGACCACACTGCCTCATGCTCTCCTATTTTATTAAACAACAAAAAACACATTGTGCCGCAAGTGACCCCAAGCCGTGTTCAAAATTGATTAGCACACATTGAGACAGGAATCCTCTCAGGATCTGTAGAAAGTAGTCCTGGACAAGATTTCTGTGGAGGGATCTTTGCAGGATCTGTGGATAGGATCTCTTTGCAAAAAGAGGCTTCGAAGGCGCAAGGGCAAAGGAACCTTCAAGCAACAATCCGAGCTGGACAGAGGAGCCACTAGCAACAACATCAAGGGCACGTAAGGGAAGGTCAGCAAGAGGGGAGTTGGTTACAATGGCTGTTTCGCCTTGCACTTGCACCGGCAGGCGTATAGCCGGTGGCAGAAGATCTGTTTGCAGGATATCCGAGAGAACCCTCTACAAGTTCTCTCTTTTTTTGGAGAGCATCCCCTACCCGATGTCAGTTCGGACATGAAACCTTTGCAGGCCCCGCGCCAGATCTGTTGAGAGGATCTCTATGAAGGAACAAGCGCAAGACATTTGCGGGAGGATGTTTACAGGATCTTTTTGTAGGATAATTACTCTCTACAAGCGTTCTGCGGTACCCTCTACAAGATCACTTGGAAGGAACAAGTATTTGTAGGTCCTGCGCAAGACCTCGACCCGTGCAAAATATGTGGCAGGATCTTTAAAGGATGTCTGCGCAAGATGCATGGGTAGGATCTGTTGGTAGGATTTCCCGCAAAGAATCGATCGCAGGAACCCTCAGAGTCCAAAGAAGTCACGAAGTAGGGACCCTGTTCTACAAGACCTCTTGAACGGGAATCTTTGCAGGTCCTGCTCACGGCCTTGTGGGAGGATCTCTATGAAGGACCCGTGCAAGATATCTTTGGGTTTTTACAGGATCTCTGCGCAAGATCTCGTCTGTGTCCAGGATCTCTTGGTAGGATCCATTGGAAAAGACCTGTGGAGGGGATCTTCTCTGCGCAAGGCAAGATACTTATGGAAAAATATTTGCAGGATCTCTGGGCAAGATGTCTGCGCTCTGGTCTGTATGGAGCACCCTCTGCTAGATCACTTGGAAGGAGCAGGACCTCTGCAGAGGACCCAGATGAAAGACCAGCGCAAGATATCTGTGCGATGATTTTTCCAGGATCTGTGCACAAGATTTCGTGATAAGATCTCTTGGCAAGATCTGCGTGGATAAGATCTCTTGGCTAGATTTGTACGTAAATGTATACTGGAGTTCTCCTTTCTGGGTTTGTACTCCAGCACGCCCAAAGTCCGGATCCACCATTTCCGAAATTCGCATGGCACCAAAGCGAGAGCGCCCCCTGGAAAGACACCAAAGCGTGCCACGCCCTTTGCGCGCACCTGCGCAGTCAAAATGCACACGCATCTCACGAAGTAAATTTTGCATGAGCCTGCGCGGGTGGGCCCAGGGGATTTTCACAAGGTGGAGAACACGCGACGCAACCAACCATCTTGGTACACATTCCGAGTTAATGTCGATGTCTGGAACCAGGAGGGCATTCCAGTGAACGATTTTGGCAGGAAACACAAAACAAACAACAAGAAGGCCTCCAATTTGGGAGTCATTTACCGACCGGTGTTGGCCTGGAGTATGTTCTCCCAGGGATCAGCCGTCAACCTGTCCTCTTTCCTTTTTTTCAGCAGATGCCCGGACCGTCGTGGACGAGCCGTGAAAGCCCTTGTGATATATTCGCGTTTGTGTCTCAAACTGTTTGGCTAACTAACATTCCTGAATTTGTTGTGCCAGATGGTTTCCTCAGGTGTCCCAATCCAACTGCGCTTCCCCAAATCGAGATCCCTTCAACCATTGTGAGTCCAGTTTTTGCCTTGGGAAGGTGAAGCTGTTGCTTGCATTGGACCAGATGTTCAGAGTTCCAAGGCAGCCGCCCGTTCGCAACTTCTGTGCCTTGGCCGAGCAACTAGAACCCGAGGTTCGCCCCACACGTCCTATGAGTTCACCCGCTCAAGTTACCACAAATGTGGGGGTCGGACACCAATGTGTTTTGTTTCGGAATCAAGGTTTGCGATGTCCAATCAAGCTTGCAAACGAATTCATTGGGAAAGCTTGCCCGCTGGGAAGCCAGGCGTCCTGTGAATTACGGTTTTTGGTATTCGAACCACGCTCAGTTCCTCAATCAAACCGCGACCGGTTCAGAGAGTGAAGTTAAGAGGAAACGGGGACCAAAACGAGGGGTGCCCATGGCAGACATGGCTGTGGGTCAAAACCAATGGGATCCCATTTTGGGGAAGGTGAATTCACCACCCATTTTAGAACCTATTTTGGTGGTTGGATTGAATCGGATGTTCACTGGGGGCTAACCGATTTGGCTTTTGACCCATGGCATAGGCCTCAAGATGCATTCACCCAATGCGTCACATTCACAGCCATCCGATGCAAAAGGCCCGGAAGTAATGAGCCCACTGGCGTGACTGTTGCAAAGCCCCGCAAAATGGGGGTTGATGGAAGTTTGAAACCCTGAAATACATTGACTTCACTGTTCTCAAGTGTGGCTTGTTTGGTGCTTCAATCTTAGTAGGGGGGTGGAAAAAAAAAGCGAAAACAAGTTGTTTTGCAGCCATACCAAGTGGTGTGAAGTTGATTATTTATTTCTTATTGTTTTTGTTTCTTCCTTTTTTCCGGTGTGTTGTCATACCAAGTGCTGTGAAGTGTTTTTTGTTTTCGATGTCTTGCATCTGGGATCCGAGGGTTTAGTCAGTGTCGTCAGTGCCATGGGAGCGAGGGCTGTGGGAGGTTTGGAGGTGGGTTTCGATGTGTAAGGCCCTTGGTGCGGGTGCAAGCGCTCGACCAACTACACGTTTTGCAGCTTGGATGGCAGACAGAGAGAGAGAGAGAGTCAGGAGATTAAAAGGTTCGGTGAGAGAAATCGACATTGGGCTTGCCTTTATGCCTTTAGACTTGGTTTTATTAGTTCTTATCCACCAGTCCACGTTCGCAATAGATTGTTTGCTTACATCCCCTGTCGACGGCACCTAACCCGGGTCATTTTGATGAGGATCTCTTCTTTGGCGGCGATACTGGTAAGAGCTCTGTTTGACTCATTGACATCCTATGGGTGCACTGCAAGTTGTCGCTGCAAAGCAAGCTGGGGAGAAGGAAAGGGTACACCCACCTGGAAGTTTCGGCTAAAAAGGGGGTTGAGCCCCCTGCAAACACTGACAACATATTTCCAGTGATAGATCCCCATTAAAGCCTGCCGCGCAGGCAGGCTTTCGTCTGAGCGCGAGGTAGGGCCCCATGGCCATTTCTGGCGTGACAACTTAAGGGCCATGCCATTCCTTCGGAAATGAATAACGTTGACCCCGGATTCATAAACCCCTGTTTATTATCTGGTTTTAGTGGGGATTCATCACTTTTGGAGGGAACACCGCCCTAATTCTGGGACGGGTTTATTAAGTTTCTTTTGCCCTGGTTGGTTGTAAAGGGAATCTATCAATTTTCCGTGGGGTCTTAAGCAAATGGAAGCAAACTGTGGTCAGGAGGGGCGAAATTGAGAATCCATCGCTTTTGGTGTGGGAATCGTTGTTTATAGTCATATAAACTTGTAGTCATAGTATGTTGTGATCCACTCACTATTTGGCAATTCTCGACTCATTGAGTTCACTCACATAGACCAGTCAAACAATTTCGGTACAGCCATTTCAATCATACATCTTGGGAGGTACCGCGAAGCTGCCATCACTCCTGCTTTCCGTTCCGGGAAGGTGAATGATTCGAAGGCCACAAGATCCGCAGGCAAGAGGGGGAGGCAAAAGGGCTTCTACTGTGGCCTAATTGTCCAAGACTGGTTGAAGAGCGGGACACCTAAAAGGAAGTTTCACACAGCAAGATATTTTCCCCAACAGCTATGGGTTCTCTGCCCACATGGGGTGGTTTGCGGCAGCTTTCAGGGCGGGTTCCGGGTTCCAGGAAGTTCCGGGGCTGTTGGGGATATCACCAGGGCTTGTTTGGAAAGTTGGCATGCTTTTAAATTGACTTGTTGTCAAGACCCTGTCATGTTCAACGGGGAACGCTTCGAGTCGTCCACCCCATGCCACCCGACCCCCACCCCGCCCCACCTTTCCCCCCACCCCACCCCACCCCACCCCTCCCCCCACCCCACCCCTCCCCCCGCCCCACCCCACCCCACCCCACCCCGCCGCACCCCACCCCGACCCCAACCCCCCCGACATCTTATCTCGAGCGGAGTTCGCGGTTTCCCGAGGCCCGAACTGCGGCAACAAGCTCGATGCGTAGACGCGAACAGTTGCACATGCCCGGGTGCTTCCCGCTGGGCCACCAACTGGGACCGCAGTGGGAAGATTGGTTTGAGGTATGTGAGTCCCAGTCATTGATGTTATGTGTCACCCATGGCTTTTCTATTGATGCTTCTTTGTTCCAAGGGGAGGGAACCACTCTGCGCGTGTAGCAATCACAATAAATTTCACAACTAGTGTTTGTCCCTTGTCAGGTGGGGATGTAGCACCTGTTTCGCCCTGTTCTTAATGGCCAGTGTTTGGATCTTTGGACTGCGTTCTGGTTGCAACAGCTCGGGTTTTCCGAATTGGACCCACAAAAAGTGGCTCACTTTTTGCAGAGGGGTCCACAGCGTGCCTCAAGCTGCCTCAAGTCAATGCTTCGATTGGCGCCGATCTGCATTGTGGCTGTGTCTTTTGTTGGGAAAACACTTTGGTTGGTTTTAAGAGGAAAGTAAAACAAACACCGCCGTTGGTTTTTTTTTCCGTCTTTTTTTTTTTGGGGGGGGGGGGTCCACTAAGAAGGCCCACACTAAATGTGATATTTAATTTACAACGTTCAGTCCAGTCTGCCGGTCACAATTGGGAGGGAATGTCGCTTCCAAGGTTGCCTTGCTAACTTGCTACCTGGCAAAGATTCTTGTCACTCCTATGATACTCAGAGCCCGCAACGGCACATGACACCGGGAGGATTCTTGGACATGTTTGTATCTTTTTACCCCGCTCGCTAGGGCACAATACTCAGACTGTCCCACTTTGATATCACAGAAAATCCTTCTTTGACATCACAGAACGGATTGCGTTCCACAACCCTGTTTCAAATTCTGGACATTCTCTCTTTCTCTCTCTCTCTCTCTCTCTCTCTCTCTCTCTCTCTCTCTCTCTCTGGCGTTCAGCGGTCCGCGTCGCCCGCCTCATGCAAAACAAATTCATTGAGAGGGGTTTTGCCTGAAAATCGGGCAGCATCTGTTCTGGACATTTGTTGGATTGGGAGAAGCCAACGGCACCGGACCATTCCACGTGGCTGCCTTGCAGGACTTCGGAGGCGTCGGCCAGCGGGCAGAATCCTCCCCGCTTTGGCCGCACTGGACACCGAACCCTTAGGCGGGAGGTCTCAGTCTCACTACGGGTGGCCCCCTTCTCCAACTACCTTACCCTCCCTCCCACTAACATGGCAACTGAGAGGGGGTCCCACAAAAGGAAATTCATCTTCCCGGTACCTCCTCACAGGTGCCATGCTAGTTGGAGGAAGGGTACCTGTTTAGGTTCATGTTGACCCTGCATGAACGCCACCGCCCTACTATTCGGGGGGTTGCTCCCTCGAAAAGTGAGGATTCCCCACTAAAAGGACACCCTCGTATTTATGAACCAGGGATTTATGAATCTGGGGTCAACATTTTGATGTCAACCTGGTTTTGCCGGGCTTTTCAAAATCCACCCCAAAAAGCAAAGCCAGGCTTGAGGTATCTCTTACTGAGCTCCGTATGTGTTTCCTTTAAAAGGTGGTCTCAATCCTGGCCCGTTTAGGTCAATACACACTGACATCCCAGGGGCGATGAGAAGAGCAAGAGCCCGACCACATAGTTCGTGTTTATGACCACCAGTTCGCATGGAGCCTGACGTTCGGGGCGTCCTGAAAGTCCCTGATAGCCATGTTCACTGGTGGGAGTGTACCCCTTTTTGAAGGTTGCACAAAATTAGTTGCGCAGGCTGACAAGCCCTCGGCACCCAGCAATGTCCTTGTTCACCCTGACTTGACTGCAGGCTCAGAACATAGGCGTTGCAGTTTCTTGAAGCCGCGCCACGCACCCACTCACCCGCATCGGTCCTCTGCACCCACCTGCAATCCAGGTGAAGGAATATTTATATCACGCCAGGAGCCCAGGATTTGCAGAAGTTGCATGAACATGAGCCTCACTTATGCACTTACGACTATGGAAGACGTCAGGGAACTCAGAGGACTTGTGAAGTCGTCGTGCAAAGTAAGCCCCCAACCTTTGGTTGATACTCGTAACATGCAGGGCGTACTATGCGTATGCCTGGACGCTGCATCAGTGTGGCTGAGGTTTGCATTGCATGGATTGCATCCACTGACAAGTGTACAGAGCAATGTCCGTTCTTTTTGAAGGTGCTTTCAAAGCACTTTACCCTCGCCCACGTTGAGGGCCACATGATGAAGTGGTCCTCCCCACTGCATGAGCTGAGCGCTGAACGTGCCCCTTAAGTTGTTTCAAATATGAAGCTTAGCATTTGGCCATTGCACTGGAGCAAAGACTCGTATTCAGAGAGCGAACGGGGTGCAACGTCTGGACTGTTTGACCGTGCTCGGCCTTTTGGATCCTTCGGGCGTGGCTGTCGCCACGTTAAGGTACCGTCCACTGGCAAGACGCTTGTACCAGCTAGCTGTTCGATTCATACCATAAAAAAAGGCATTGAACCAAGGTCCACCGCAAGTTTCGAGTTGTGGCCTGAATTGAGTTGGAGGCATTTGTTTGGCAGAGTTGTTCCATGAAGAGATGAGGCACCCTCAGGTGCTTACTCCAGGTCTTGCCAGCTCGCATCAGTGTGACGCAATTCCACCAGTGCAAATATCCAACCACTCGCACATGTCTCCCCTCATCGGCGTGTTGGAGGTTAGCGGGCCCATTGTTGAAGAACTTGTAAAGGGGTAGGGGCAGGAGTGTTGAAGCGGGGAGGTTGAAAGTGAGGAAGTGGGTTGGATAGAACACGTGGAAGCTTTATGGAGAGAAAGCCTCCGAGTGAGGCTCAACAAGGGACCAAGCCACCAACTTTCTGTCCTCAAGGCTGTTTGCCCGCCTAAACACGTATAGGTAGCCCTTATCAAGGCCCAAACCCCCTTTGCGGCTATCAAGTGTTTCACACCACACCCCTTCAAGCGGTCTTTTTTCAGACCTGGTTCCAAAACACAAGTCGTTGACGTTTAGATTATGTAGGCGGAATTGAATTCCTTCATAGCGGTTGGACGAAAGGCCGGGCGCCACGAACAAGTGGCTGTCCCAATCTATCGCGAGTCGCTGGCGTTAGACGAGAAAGAACTGATCAAGCGTCTTTCTCGTCCAGTGCTTCCCGAAAAGGTTGCAAGCCGCGGCCGAACACACACGCACCGATTGTGAGTTGTCCTCGGATATGCTGGAGACGCCCGTGTAAGCAAAGCCTGTGCTACCAATTGTTCATTTGTGCCATGGGCCATGCCTGTTTTCCTTTCTTTCCAACTGGTTGCTGACTGCAGATTTGACTTGCAGCAAAGCCACATCTTGATGCTGATGCAGCCTGGTGCCACTCGACATGGCTGGTATTCTTTCAGTTGCACAGTGGCCCCTTGTGTTCCTTTTTTGAAGGAGTTGGCTTCCCTTTAAAGTTCACCAACACGAAAAGGGACCACTTGAGTGTTCAGGACCCGGAAACGCTGATCAATTTCGAGCGGTCCTTCCTTTCCCATCTTGGAGTCCATTCCATCTGACATGGCCATGCCATGCTTACGCTAATACATGGACATATCATGTAAGTTGCTTGGCACGGCATCAAAAATACTATCTCTGCCTGAATACAGAGGTTTGTTTTGATTTTGCTGGCATCGCCAGCCTCAAATCATGTGCAGAAATAGAAAGAGAGAGAGAGAGAGAGCAAACACAACCATTCAGTGATGAGCTGCTATCATTCGGGTTGGACCCCAACCCGAGCAACAAGAAGGGTTTCAACGATGTTTATGCGTTCCTGGCTATGAGTACACACCTGGTGTCATTTGTTGGAACATTCTTGTGGGACCCGCGTTCCAGAAACCTTGGACCCACTTGCTTCATTCATCACCAGCACAAAGGTCCAGTTCTAAGATGGGCTTGCAACACCAGGTTAGTGGAACACAATTACAACCACTATGCAACCATGGAAATAAAGTGGACACATACAAGATGTTCCGCTGAGGCAATTTAGAAAGCATGTTGGTAGGATAGAAATTCGGGAATCCATCAGGAGCACTGTGTTACGGACAAGCCTGCTCGCCGTTTTGACGTGCGATGAGACCATGCTGGGAGTCTCTAGTTAGGGACCAGCTGCGAGGTGAGGCAGACGTCTTTGGGGTCAATGACCGCAAGTTACTGTCCTTCTCCGCAGGCAGGATAAAAGCCTTGAGCCGGCAATGAGAGATCTGGTGTTCGCAAGATAAACAAAAATATCTACGAAACTATTGACATCGATTGACATGGGATGGCTTTAAATGCAAATGGCCAAATCTTGTAAATTCTCACAAGAGATGCTGCCAGGGAACTGCTTCGGGCTGTTTTTGAATTTCAGCCCATGGGGTGTTGTGCACCCCGATCGCTTCTGCGCCCACGAGGCGCACACGATTGCGAATTGCCTGCAGAGATTTGCAATCATCGTTTAGAACTTCAGAACGCCTCATGAACCAATGACATTGCTTCTTTTTTTTGGCCCCCTCCTGCATCCTGTTTAAGCAGCAAGCATCGCGGACATGTTCCTTCAACATCCAGAAATTCATCTTGTCAAAAGGCATTTCATGACATATGCTTGCGCGTTTGTCAGGGGTACGGACAGAGGTGGCGCCAATGTATGCAGTCACCTTCAAGTGGCAAGTGTTTGCCAAGAGCAATCGATCAGTGTTGAACCCACTTCTGGAGCCTCGTTTTCTGGTCGCTGCTCTTTCTCTTGCAGGGGTGCACATCAAGAATCCATAGTAAGGTTACGTGAGTTTCGTCCAAGTTTCCAGTAGGTTTCTTTTGGGGAGTCCCTAAAGGGCCATGGGAGACTAAGTTTCAACCAAGCCAGGGTTCGGGAAGTCAAGATTCTTGGGAAAAAATGGGCGTGGTTGTCGAAACTGGTACTCATTGTGTTTTGCTTTGCCTGGTAAATGGGTTGCAAAGGATTGAAACTTGCGGTGCAATTCCTGGTGGTTTCATCTTAACCCTCGTTTGGACACGCATTCATGTCTTGCAATGGCAGCTGTTTTAGCTTGAAGGAGCGCAGTTTGCCCACGGTCCTAAGCACTCACCTGTGATGTTGGGGGGACAAGGTCGTCCGGAATGTGTAGACATCTTACATATACCTTGTCAGGCTAGTATGAAGGG
Organism: Effrenium voratum; assembly: GCA_963377175.1. NCBI lineage: Eukaryota > Dinophyceae > Suessiales > Symbiodiniaceae > Effrenium > Effrenium voratum. The sequence goes on from CAUJNA010003321.1 coordinate 571,153, forward strand.
AGATTACAGAAAAACATGTTTCATGGCGGGTTGGCTTTGCACGCATCCAAATGGCCATGGGTCAACACCAATGGCACCATTGTGGGGTAGGTGCACCACCCATATTAGTCTATTTTAGCGGGGATTGGGATGTTCATTGCGGGTACGGGGCTTTGACCCATAGCCAAATCATTGTGTCAGAGAATTGGAAGGACAACACAGCAACTGTAGCCCCCCAAGTGAGCTTTAGCAATGAGCCTGGAAATATCTGCAGCCGCCTCACGCTCAGCCCTCCCAGTTTCTATGGGAGGAGACTCATGCAAAGTTCCATGGCATCCAGATAGCCGTGCAGCATGCAAGGGTTTTGACATCACTTGCACTGACCAGAGCATTTTTTGCAGTCAGAACTGACATTGCTACACTAATATGAATCACTTGCTGTTGCTTCAGCCCTGGGTTTACCGTTGAAACGAGGGATTCATCAGCTCATTTGCCATGATATCAGTAAATATGCCAGAATTTTGGGGCGGAAGAGAAGTCGGAGGTGCCCTGTTCGTTTTATGCATCTAGGTCATCCAGTAGTGCCCTTCTACCCTTTTTGGGGGGAGGGTTCCCCTACTAAAATAGACTACCAAAAAAAAGGTTGTTCTAACCTCTCTACTGTAGGACCTAGGCATGCTTGCCCAGCAATCTGGGTACCGCACGGCATTTCAACTGCTTGGGCTGCGCAAGGCCGTCCGAGAAATTGCACAGCAATGGTCCTAGGCCACGGCAATATGTAGTTCGAGCACCTCTTTGATGCATGCTCAATGTGTATTGCTGCGAGCGAGGGATTGAGTATCTGAGCACATGACAGCAGGGTACCTGATGGTTGACTTCCAGTCAGCGTGTGCTGGCAGGTGAAACTGCTGCTAGCGTCCGGCTACTGTTTTCCAATGATTTATCAAGCCCCCTCAAGGTCTACACGAAAAGCACAAAACGAGATTGGCGGATGAATCTGGAGTCTGGACCGCTGTTTGGCCAATGGGACTATGACAACAATTGGCGCTTTTCAGAGTGACGACCAGCCTTGGTGGGCACCCTCTATGCGCTTGCCGATGGGTCTCTGGAGGGCATCCTTTTGGGTTTGGATAAAGGGATACCAAACAGAAACCACCATTTTTGGGGAGTTTGTATCATTCGTTGACAATGGCATTGGTACTAGGTTTTTCGGCTTTTTGTTCCGTAGTTGTCTTGGGCTGGCGCAAATGAAAGGACCTCAGCGATTGAAGCGCGGGTCACCCATGACGGTTTCTCTCTCGCCCAATCACCTCGTTTGACAGCTACAAATGTGTGCAACAGTTGTTAAACGGGTGGTTTCTCAAATTGCGGAGCCCTTGTTTGAGAGCTTTGCGAAACCAACTTTTCGTATTTATGACTATGTTTATCCTACCTATCTCCCTACCCTGCCCTACCTTACCCTATACCTTGCTTTACCTTACCCTACCTACCTACCTTAAGCTATTCACCTTACCCAAATTGGTATCCCACGAGTATCCATGGTGTATTGCCAGCAGTGCTTTTTCTCACCTCTTTCTCAAGCGCTGCGAAGTAACGCGACCCCGCCAGAGCTTTGGCCAGTCCCGTTACTTGCAACGCACACGCCTTGCAGCAAAGCCCTCGACGCCGGGGCGAGGCGTCGCGAGTTCCGTGTCTCAAGAGACATTTGCGATTCGCCTCGTGCCCATTTCAGTTGGTGGAGACAGTTCCTGGGCAATGAGTCGGAGCTAGTTGCATTGTGATCGATCGAGCATTTCAATGGCATTTGGCCATTCCTTGCATGCCCTGCTGAACTCCACTGACCTTGCTCAACGTTCCTGTTTGAAAAGCGAGGTGTAAACTAAGTTCTTCGGCCGGCAATGGCATATGTCCGTTGCACAGTAGATCTTGGCCTTTGGGATGCAGCGATTCTCACAGCGGCAACCGACCCCAACAACAACATAGGTCCTATGGCTTTGCTTTGACCTTTGCAGAGAATGGCACATTCTGTATGTGTGTGTTTTGCTTTTTGGGTTTGTTTAGCATATTTTTTCTGGGGGGGGGAGGACCCCCTTTTGGTTGGTTGTTCAGGACTCCCTATGTCAAGACAAACCCTTAAATTCAGTCTTGGGATTCCAGGTTCTGGAAAGACACGTGCATTGATCGTGTGTTGCTTTCAGGGTTAGCGCCGTGTGAGAGAGCGAGGTTGTCGTACGCTGTTTGCATTCACAACGGGTCTTGAATGAAGGTTTTGGGGGCCCAGTGCGGTCACTGGTGCGGAAATGTGCGAGCTCGTGATTCTTGGCGGGGTTTTGGGTGGACCCCTGTAGTTCCAGGGCGATTATCTCAGTGACAGGGTGACTTGTCTCGTTTCAGTTGCCGCTGTGATTGTTCCAAAGCGAGGGCCACTAGATCCAGTCTCCATGGCCGGACCAGATGACGTGTTCCTGCGATCTCGCTCTGCGATGTCAGTCAAGATGCTTTCCTGGGAAAGTGAGCGCAGAGTGCGGAGTGATCACCCTGAATTTGGTCGCAAGGGTTTCGGGTTTAGGGTTGATCACCTTGGGTTTGTCGCAAGGGTTTTCCAGGCATTGAGGATACAACATGCAAGCCCAAAGCAAGGGATTGTTTCCAGGCCAGCCAGTGTAACGTGGCCCATACGTGGGCCTTGTTTGCATCATGTCCTGGTTCATCGCGCTGACAACTTGATGAACGGAACTCATTGCTGGTTGGTGCTTGGTGTAGGCGGGTAATCACAGAAGAGAGGCAGTGCCTTGTTTGGGCGACGTCCAGCCCGAAGACCACATGAAAAGCGACCTTTCCAGACATGATCTTTTTCAGTTTAACAGGTCGGCCCTGTCAATAGGATGGTAAAAGGAAATTGCACTTGTTCATTTTCCGGGGCGGGAGAGGGCCAGGAGTATCAGACAGTTTTGAAGGAGGCCAGGCTTGAAGGTGGGTATGGTCACCCTTAAGGGCCGCCCACCCCTTCCCCCTCCCTCAAGGCCGACAAGGTTTGGACAAGTCTGGAGGACTTTCCTGATGAATTTGGAGCTCTTCGGTCGTCCTTCTTCGCCAGTTGGAAGACTGGGAACCTGGAGATCCTTTTTGGTGGGCCCCAGAAGGGGGCAACACGACTTTAAATGGCAGCAGCAGTTTTTTCTGTTTGCTTTGAGCCGGTCCTGATTTATCGTGTTTTTGTTTTTCTGTTAGTGAGGGGGGACTGGGTTGCAAGGGGGTCCTCTCTAAGAGCTTGAACACCTTGCCATATTAAGCAAAGTGTGTAAGAAAAAACACATTTTTCGGAAACACATTTGTTCGGAAAGGTTGCGGGGGTTAATAGTGGCTTAGTATTGGTGGGTTTAAGCGCAGACGAAGCAAATACCAAGCAAAGGGGAACGCCCTTGACTCTAGTATTCTGTTGGGAATCTGGGAGGCACCAGCCTTTAATCGAGGGGGGTTGCTAAGCGTGCACCGACATGACCCTTTTTTCCGGCTAGCGATTGTTCTTTTCTTCTGGAATGGCAACCCTTGAGACTACAGTATGAAAGGAGCTAGCGTTGGCAACAGTATTTGACAATAGCTTTGGTAATTTAAACTCGGGTTTATGTAATCTTGGATCATGGGCCGGAAAGCATTTTTCAATCAAAGAAGGTTATGCTAGGTTCCGACAAATTGTTTCGCAGGGCTCTTTTGGCCAAACCTTGTTGCTGCCTATTGGCCAGCAGTCGGCTCGAAACAATGGGCGTCTTTAATCAGAGGGGGTTTATGAACCATGTGCCGACATGGCATTTGTGCTTGTGTATATTATATATATAACAATGCGTAACGGTATGTATATATATAATACTATATACATATATGTATATGGTTTATATATATATATATGATACGATACATACATATTTATACACACATAACACTTCAGACGGCACTCTTTCCAAGTCTCCCAGGCGTCACTTGACCAGCGGATTCGAGGCAGTCCAAGCTGAGGCGCGAATTTCGCGAACTCGCGAACTCGACGTCGGAGCTCCGGTGGAGCACTACGGGCCATGAGTTGGAGGGTTTTTGTTGGGAGAACGTGGAACCCATCAGAGGCTCCATCTCAACCTGGAGAGGAAACAACTTTAATTTGTTTTTTGCTGAAGTCTTTGGGGTCCCATTGGTTCGAATCAGTCGCGGGCGCGGGCTTTGGAATGATTGGTAGGTCTCTGACTAAGCCGGCGGATCGCTGAACATTCGGGCTTTGCTTCTTGGACACATGGCAATTCTGAGTCGATTTGTGGGTGATTTGGGGTAGACGGGTGAGATTATTTGACTGTCTAGCTGGCTTCAGAGTGCAACAGACGGAACGCGAGACCGTGCAGTGGTCACGACCTGAAACAATGGGCCCCAAAAAGGAGGCTCTTCTGATGTTTGGTTTGTTTTGGTTCCGTCAATCTGTAGGAGTGTGTGCGTATCAACAAGTTCACTAAGATTTGGAGCAGCTGTCGGTTGCTTGGGCTTCCTTTTGTTGATTCACATTTGTTTTGCTTTTCCCGCGACCCTTGGGCGGTTCCCCCAAAAAGAAAGGCACCGACCAAGCAATTTGATGAACTCTCGGGCCCTTTCCTGCAGCCCTTTCCTCCATTGAGTATTGGTTCATTGTCCCTGTTGGTTTCAAAGGGAAGCGGTTTCACCGGTTTTTCTGTTTACTTTTGCCCAGGGAGCTGAAGGCAAATGAAAGAATTGCTCGAGAGCCTCCTCCAAACATTTGCCTCGAGCCACATGGAAGCCAACACCGCGTCTGAAGCCGGCTTTCAATCATTGTTTTTCGTGTTGAATCATTCAAGTTGAATCTGATCACTTTATCTTCCCGAAAGCAGGCGCCAAATCGTGGCAAGTTGCCCGGATTTCTTACACACCGTTTCAATATCTTGGTGGCTCTTTGGTGTTTGGTGGTTGGATGTCCATGTAACTCACTAAAAGTTAGTCACTTCTAGCGGATAGCGGGGGATCAGAAGACGGACAGCCCAGATCTGTGATCGCCCCGTGGTTTTTTTCAGTCGCGTTTGCGTCCACTCGGAGGCCATGGTGAGTTGCTTCCGCTGTGGCAACACCTTTGCCCCGGAGTCGCGCCTCGGCCCGTTAAGCGGACGCTTGGATGAGGGCCCCGCAGCTCCGGCACCCCGTCAGGTTGGTGGTTTTGATTGGTAACTCGGGATTTGAAGCCCTGGTGTTTGTAAAGGGGAACAACCATTTGCTGAAGAAGATCTTTTATTTTGCCTTGGTTTTAAAGGGAATCTATTACTGGAAATAAGGTTTTCTTCAAGGGGGCTTAGGCAAATAGAAGGTAAATGGGAAACCCGTCCGTTTCACCACCAAACCACCAAGAGGAAGCTGAGTAGGCCGGAGGGTGGGCATGTGGGCGGCGTACGGCGGAAAAGATTTGTTGGTCCATCCCGTATGCATGGTTGTTGTCGGGAAACATTTTACGTATTTTTGCTTATTGTGGTTTAGTGGTTGAAATCCAACCACTGATCTGCTAAGATTTGATAATTTGTTGCTCCCCTTCCAACGTCAACCAAGTATATTGCCCTTTCGCACAAATCATGGTGGATGATTAGAGCCAGACTCAAACCAGTTCTGTTTGTCAACTAGTCTGATCTAAAAAGGACGCTGTGGATGGACGAAATGCTGCACCACTTTGAAGCCACAGCTGAAATCTCGTTTGTTGGTATTTTGGTTGGGGAATCGAATCAACAACCAGGGTTCGAAATGGATTTTTGAACCATCCACAGTATATTCCATCCCGTCCCATCTTGAGGACCTGTGCCGTTCCGTTGTTTTTCATGTTTGCAGCCGCGCCACAGCCGGCTTTGAGGTGTTCTGAAAAAACAGTTCCCGTTTGGGAGCAGTGCTTGAATAATTGGCCCAGGCCGTGTAGATACAATTGCTAGGCTTGTGTAAATTCGAATACAGGTGCAAGCTAGTCTTGACCCCATATTAATCAGCCCCAGTGTAGTAATAGGGGGCTGCTTCTCCCTGGGTGAAATGTGGTTGGAATCAGACCACTTGTGCAGGGGCCGAAAACCACCATTTTAACTTAATCAACCGGGGTTGATTAATATGGGGTCAACATTTATTTAAGTTGCCCTTGTGGCAAGGAGTTCTGGGGCTGCAGAAGGTCAGGGAGTTGCTTTCGGGGTGTCAAACAGACACATGTTGAGGCCAACCAAACATATCCATCGATCGGACCCTTCGGCGAATTCCGCGGGTCTTGCTTTTCGTCCAGTCAATCCTGGTTGTCAGCTGTCTGCGTCGGCTCCGGGATGGGGCGGGCCTGGCCCCGAACAGGCGAACCTTTGGTTGAAGTCTGCCTTGAACTCAACGAACTCAACCGGGATTTGTTGAGCCAAGCTCGCTTGCTGAAAACCTGTTATTTACCTAGACCCCGAAAAGCCAACTGAAACGCGTGCTGCATCCATATTACCCAGGGTCTTGAGAAGATAGATTCCAATCCTGGCATTGATCACTTGGTAGCAGATCGAGCTTTGTTTGGGTACAATGAAGGCCAATGCCAAAAGGTGCAACTATTTTTCTTAATGTGCTGGGGATCAAAGGAATCGAGTAGTTAAAAAAAAAAAAAAAAAAAAAAAAAACGGTGCTTGGACCCTGTGTGGTATTTTCTGAGCTTGTCGGCGAAGCCGTGCAGCGGAATGGTTTGCGGGGCCCTTCCTGTGCGATTGATATCTACAAGCAGCCACTCATTGCTGAAAAAACGTTTGAGTACTGCCATCGAGATGCTGACTAGGTTGGAGGAACAATCAACTTCATTTTGGAAGCAGAATGTTTGGCCATTCGGCGGGGCTGACCACTCCACACAGATAGGTCACTGCTAAGTTTTAATGGTAACCCTCGGTAGTTGGAGACGTTTGAAAAGCCAAATATTCTCAAGCATGGCTAGTCTGAGCGTTTTTAGCAATGCCCGCGAATTTACACACTCCACCAAAACTTGTAAGAACCGATTCAGCCACAACAAACCTTAAACTTGGCTTACGGCCCAGTTGAGCCCAATTTGTAGCCCATGGCTCAAGAGCCCGTACGAACGCCCGCGGCTCATTGCAGGCGTTTCTGCCGCTCCTGTGGACAGAAGCGTGGGGAGGTGCAGCTAAAGGGACCGGCTGCGCGTTACAGCTGCCACCAAAGGTGACCTTTCGAGGGCGAGCCCTGGTTTACCTGATTGACAAATAGACGGCCTTGGTGTGTTCAGAGCTGGGGGCTGGGGGCCACAGGTGTTGTTTTAGTTTAGTTTGGTTGAACATAGATGGGTTCCACTAGATTATATAGGTTTTTTGTCAACCTGTGCCGGGGAAACCCATGTATTTTCCAAAATGGACCCGAACTAGACGCTGGGCCTTTCTATGGCAAGCTTGGTTCCGCTGAAGTGATCCCTTCATACCATCAACTTATTGGAGATATATTCTGGTCAGTTCTCACTTTGTACATTTGAGTATTTGAGTGGCTTGTAATCGAACATCCGCGAGTTGCTTGTTGGTCCTTGTTGCACTTGATTCATACCTACATACATATGAAACTGGGGTCTCCGAAGTTATGTCATATTTCAGGACAGTCAGAGTTGGGCCAGGAGGGTGCTTGACTTCAGAGCGAGCTTGCGTTGGAATTTTTGGCGCTGCGATCTTTTCCTCGACCATGCGTAGCTTGACAGGGGTCCCTATTGTTTCCTTCTCAGCCCTTTCAACATCCGCAACCGTTGCCACTTTTAGATGTGTGTCCGTGGGGAGCCCTGTGTGGCTTCGCCAATGAGTTGTATTGATTACTTTCCGCGAGAGATGAATCTATCAGCCTGCGGAGACAGATTGCATAGCATGATGGACGCAGTTGTTTTGCATCTGCATCCCTGCCGGGGCATGGAGTTTGGAAGTCTAAACAGTCTAAACATGCCACACCCTCGCGAAAAACCATACACTCGGAAAAGTTCAGAACCTTTTGGCCCAGCGGTTCCATCTATCTTGGGACATGGGCCTCAACCTTTTTGTGTTTTAATGGTTTTCTGGAGGTCTTTTACACTTTTCCAAGATGCGACAAAAACATCGAAGGAAGCAACACATAAGCTCAGAGGGGAGTGGTGGGGTCTGGGACCTGGGTCTGAACTTGATTCTTTGGCTTTGTCGAGTTGTTGGTTGCATTTGTTGCCTTTTCCCGTGTTCAAATCACTTGTGTAGTTTACAAGCCTCGGTACAGTATTGAATGTTGTGTAAAGACAAACCAGAGTTGGAAAGGAACTCCGGTGTACCAACGAAAGTGAAACAAACTATTATTTCAGCTAGAAGTTGAAATAGAAGTTATGGTTTGATGCGTTCCTTATGAAATTGTGTTACATGTCAGTTATTATTTGAGTAGAATTTGATTAAGTAGCATTCATATGGAAATAATTCAGAGATCGCACAATTGTTGAACAAATTGCGTGGAAACATTACCTGATATGTAAGGACAATTCCATTAGACACGGAATGTTGTAGAACATTTAAAGTTGAACTAGAAGAGTTATTGTGTCAATTCTATTTTACCTTTTTTTGTCATTAACTGTAAACGCTTCGCGTTGCCCGCCTCGGCCAGAATGTTTTTGGCTGGCTTTGAAGTACTGGTGTGTTTTGGTTTGCCTTGAAGTGTTGTGCTTGTTTGAGTGAGTGAGTCGGCACCGAAATGCGCGAGCTGGTTTCCAAGATAGAGGGTGGGTGCATGTTTCCACATAGCCTCAAGGGCTATATAGATAGAAAGAGCCGCAGTCAGAGAGCCACAGAAAACCAGTGGAGCCAAGCGAAGCCTGAGGGAATGTGCAGGAATTTAACCGGCTTCTAGGTTGGGCAGGCTAGAGGGATTTGATTGGCTGACCGGTTTCTAGGAGGGAATTTGACCGGTTTCTCCTGCGATTTGGTCAGGGTTGGAAAGGTTTTTAGAGGACTGGCTGGCTTCTAATCGGTTTCTAGAAAGGGGGATTTGATCGGTGTGTAAGAGATTTGACCGGAGATGGGCCGGTTTTAGCGGGGATTTGACTGCCTTCTCGAGGGGATATCTGGAGTTGGACGAGGGGAGTTCGTTTGGTTTCTAGGGGTTTGATCGAATTGTATGTAGCGGGACTTGACCCTTGCACTGCATTTTGACTGGCTTTTAGAGGGGGTTTAGCCGATTTCTAGGGCGATTTGAGTTGACTGGGTGTAGGGGAGAATTGTTGTCCAAGAGGGTATATCCTGCCAAAACTTGTTATGAGCATTGTGCTGAATGCCAGCTTTCCCAGGCTTGAACTGTTTTGCTTGTTTTCCGGGGCAGCCCAGTTGCTTGACCACAGCACACACGGAGGTTTCCTCCCAGATCAAAATTTACTAGGTACTTGAGGGGGGTTGCAGGTCGCGTCCTCTGGGCGCTGGGGATGCCACTGGGTGTGTTTGAGGGTACCCCTAGGGATGGTTGGGAAAAAACTATTGGACAGTGCCTTTTGGAGCTGAAAAAAGACACACGCGTAGTTTGGTCACACAAGGCTGCCCTTTTACCTTGCCAGTTGCTACCCTCTGGTCTGGGACCTCCAACAGGGGTGTGTTTCCAGGACTGTCCCCGTATGCACCAACCCCAAACGGGTACCCGCAAGAAAGACACATCCTACAATGATGCCCTGCCGAAGGCAATTCCCACGCCGGCAAGAACGGCACAAGCGATGCCCATTTGCGATGACACGCCAGCCGCCGGCGTGCCGGGATCCTGAGGGAACGCGATGTAGTTGGATTTCCCGTTTCAGGTTGGTGATTCCTTTCCGGAGCCACGTTAGGTCCAAAGGGGAACTTGAGACAGCGCAGGTCGCATGCTGTACATGAGCGCTCAGGGCCCGATTGCACTACTCACTGTGGATGGACAAGTTTACGCACAAGTTGTTAGATGGTGTGTCCCGGCATGTCCCGGTATTTTTAGGACTTCATACATCCCAACTGGTGCGCAGCGAATTTAACCATCCACATATAAGGACGTAACCTGATGTTGTCAACCCTTTTAAGTGCATGAGTTCAGTCGTAGCATGTCCCGGCTGTTTATGATTCACTGGGGCAAAAAGGGAGACTCACAAAATGCCCAACTGCGAAATCAAGTGAACACGCTCATCCTATGTTGTTTGACCATGACAATATGATTTGGAGGTACTTGGACTCCTTTTATCCAAGTTGAGTGGAAGAACCTTAATAAGGCGCAAGAAACAATGCCATCCACCCGTCAGCAATTTGCCGACGCGAAAGGTGAAGTTGACAGTTGAACATATTTTGCATGGGGTCAGAAATGCATTGTGGACTCACTCCCTGAGTTCCTGGACTTTAAACTTGGTTGGAAGACAATTTGAGTGGTAAACAACAAGTACGGGACATTCTTTGGCCAGTCCACTCGATCGGAAGTGAGTGGAGTTCTAGCACTTGCCCCTCAACTGTGGCTGGAGAAAACCTTCCATTTTCTGAAATTATTTTGGTTTATGTTTATTGTCCCTTTGGTTCTTGCAGAGAATCGATTTTGCTACTGGGAACAAAATGCTCTTTGTTTCAAGAGGCCCCTAAGCGCCAATGGACGAAACCCGCGAATGAGCGCGGGGCACTTTTCGGCGGCTTGCGAGGGCCTCAGAGTTCTGCCGGACAGCACCTCCCAGGCAACGGGCGCGGGATCAATCGAAGGTCAACCCAGGCTGAATCAACCCATCTAGTTATTGAATGCTATTGATTCGGCGGGGTGCTTCTGCTTTTGTCCTTTTGTGGGGCTTCATCGCTTTGAAGGGCAGCACCCCGACATTGATAAGGCAGGGGCTTAGTAGTCCAGGGTCAGTACGGCCCTCCAAGTACCGTCTCCTTTCAGGGTGTGATGTCAACCCCTGATTCAGGGTGTGATGTTAACTCCTGACCAAACAAGAATCGGATGTATCATGGAAGACAACTCGGTGTAAAAAACATCTGATCTCTACTGCGAGTGTTGGATTTCCAAAAATGCGTCTTGGGAAGGTAAATCCCGCTTTCCCGTAAATGTAGCCCCAAACCGCGAAAGGCCGTCCGGATAAGCCATTCGGAAATCCGACCTCTACCGCGAGTTTTTTTTCCGAGCAGTTCTTGTTTGTTAGTTCTACGGCCCAGCCTTCCGAAGCGGAGTTCGTGTGGGTCGCCGGCTCTTCATCTTTGGCGTCCAGGTGGAAAAAAATATTTCGGTCTGGTTCTCAAACCGCCGGGTGCCCACATGTCCCAGTGGATTTCACCCACGGGGGTTCTACCAACCAGGAACTTGATGGATCTCGAGTCACGGGGCTTGCTCCGAAAGTCCCAGTTTGGTTCCTTCAAAGTGGCAGTTTCAATGGAAGCTAGCAATAAATTGATCAACTGAAGGGGAAATGTCTCATGAATCGGTTGGTTCTTCAGCGAATTCTGGATTCGAAACCTCGCTAACCATCGAAGCAGTTGCCCCATGTCTTTTTTTTGTTTGTGTTTTTTCGGGGTAAGTGAATCATCGCAACAAAAACACAGGCCTGCAATTCGAGTCCCCAAGTTTCCAATGCCCTTCTGTCCTTCTTTCAACCTGTAGGCCCAAATCATTGGAACGGAGTTGCGTTCAAAAACCTCAGATTTAGTCATCTCAAGAGAATCGCGTATTTCAGTTATGTAGTCCCTATCAAGCAAAAGGAGCCAGCAAAGTCAACCATCACTTTGGTGCATTTTGCTTGGATGTTAGGACTTTAGGACTTTAACTTTTTGCCAACTCATGGGTTTTCCGTATTAAGCCACTAAAAGTTAGTCACTTTTAGCAGGGGAGCAGAAAGCAACCAAGATCAAAAAAGAACAACAACCAAAGGGTGCAGTGGGCCCCTTGTTTGTGCTATGGCTTATGCCATCTGCCACCGCCGCCGCCATCGGGCGAACATGGTTGGGTGGTTTTCTGGTGCTCTGGAGCTCACTGCGGAACTGGAAGTGAGGGGTCACATTGTGGGCCCTTTTGGTGGTTCCCAGCCATCCCCTCAGTCACTGCCAGCAGAACTTAGAGCGATTTGATCCTACACCCCGAGTCCCAAATCTATCCAATGACCGGCATGTGTGGCGTTTTTTTGGCTTGGCGCGGCTGAAACCTAGCTGAAGACATAGTTGTTCATACCATACAGGTATTACACCGTCTTATACACAGGCGTACGCCGCGATGCATCTTCCCAGCTCCCTTGTCTTTGCAGTGTTACAGAATGCCTTCCGGACCGCTCCCCGGGGCGGCAACGGAAGTCGGTGGTTCTGGGTGCTTTAGTTTCTGGCGTTCTCCAGTTTAGACCGCCATTTGCCATGCGAAGCGCGTGCATAATGCGTGTTGAGTGCGCAGAGCAAGCTTTGACAAGCATTGGCGTCCAACATGTGGGAACCAGGTGCTCGGAGGAGTTTTGTGCCACGTCCCATCGATGTGATCAGTCGCTACCGGGGTCTGAGCTTGGTCGCGGGTCTGCGCAGATGTCCGCCAGGTATGACCGGCCCAAGATGTGGTGAGACGCGATTGGAAGCTTCGCAAGCCCCGGAACTCGGGGCCGAAGGCCCATCCGTTGCGAGGTTCCGGAAATGAGCCCGCCAAAGCTCGTGCGATCAAGTCCTGCTTGCTCCAAGTGCTTGCGAAGAAGGTAAAGGAAGGTACTTTGGACTTCAGTGGGAAGCCTGGCAATGGACTTGGAGAGCGACAGGAGCTGAGAAATTCGGCGCAACGCCGGCAAGGGGAGTGGAGCCTCTGACAGAATGACATTTGGGAACATAGGTGTCCTTTTTGGCTGTTTTTGGTAGACAAATAGATGGCCCTGGTGTAGATAATTACATCCCGAGATATGTGTCAGAGGCTTCCGAATTGGGTGCTGTAGGTGACTGAGCAGGAGTCTGTTTCGGAACTCACCAGACTGGCGCAATGCTTCAACTGCTTTCTTGAGCCGAGCAGCATAGCTTTTGTAAGGACGCATTTCCCGGGAGAAAAGTGAAGAGTGATATAATAGTGACTTGCTGCAAATATGAACTCACTTCCTGAGTTCCTGGGCTTGAGTCGTTTTTTTTGGGTTTGGACCTTTGGTCAATCACAAGTTCGATACTTTTGGCCAATCCACTGGATCGGAAGTGACGGCCCATCCGAGGCTTATGGGACCTTTTCATCCCCACATCCCCATTTTTTCACCGGATTCACCATGCAGCAAGTAAATGCCATGTTGGCAATATTTATCCTCCAGTGAATCCAACAAAGTGTACATGTGTCCTCCATTTGTTTCTAGGCCCGCCAGTAGTGCCCTTTTACCCTTTATTGGTGGAGGGTTCCCCTACTAAAATAAACTACAGAAAAAAGGGTACCCTTATTCCAACCTCTCTACTGGAGGACCTAGCTTTGAAAAGCTCAACTTTGCTTGAGAAGCTCAACCTGCGTCCAGGCTCCTGCCGCCTGGACGCCATGCCTAAACAAACGCGGCTGCCAGGCCGTCCTTGCGCGCCGTGGGGAGCCAGCTGCGCCAGAAAGAAAAACGCGTGTGTGGCGCCACTTTAGTATAAGCACACCTTTGTAAAAAGACATATCCCCGTGTTTTCCTCCAATTCAGGTGTGGTTCGCCCCCTTTTGGTTTAGTAGGGCACGGAAGGACCTTCTTTAAACTCACCTTCAGAGGGTTTGCGTTTCTCGCTTGAGCAGCGAGTGCAGGTAGCAAATCGCGCAATACAAATCGGAATGAGTCAACAGGAAGGTAATATCTCGTTGTTGCTGTTGTTGCTGTTGTTGTCGTTGTCGTCGGCGCCGCCGTTGCTGTTGTTGTTGTTGTTGTTGTTGTTGTTGTTGTTGTCGTCG
>CAUJNA010003321.1:595000-625000 GCA_963377175.1 Effrenium voratum
CAAGGGAATCCTTCTGCCTATTTTGCAGCGAGCTCCCCTGGGGTTATAGCGAGCTCACCACGCCTTTACTTGAGGATCCCTTATTTCAGCTTTTGCAACAGTATTGTAGATCCTTGCAAAGTTTCAAAGGGTATTGCATGTGGGGTGACAATTGTAAACAAACTACTTGGCGGCCTAGACTTGCTACTTGGATGTTTGGCCAAGTTGGTAAGTGGTTAGCCAATTGGGGTGTAACCCCCCAAAAAGCAAGGTTAACCCCACTTAAGGGGACTTATAAGCGGGTTATGACCTAGGTTACCAACAACCTACATTACTAGTCTGGTCGAACACCCAAGTAGTGCAATGTAGGATTCCCCCTCCTTCTTTGTTCCAGCAGAGCCTCGGTGGCGCTGGCCGTGGTTGGTCGCAAATGTGTCAGGGGCATTTGTTGCTCTTGGTAGAGAAGTATATAAAAACAGTATGGCAAAAGGCTCAAGTGTATACTATATATATATATACATACATACATATATATATATACATATGAGGATCAAGTCTGTATTTGGACTTTACCCCACCCCAATCCGAAGAAGTGGCCGAAACACAGTATTTTTATTTTACCCCACCCCAATCCGAAAAAGTGGCCGAAACACCATATGTGTTGTGCAGCCAGTATGACAACACCTGGCTGCTTGAAAGCGCGGGCATGCAAGTCGCCGTCAGCTGTTTGTTAGCAGATGGGGATTCTGTGCGTTCTTCCTCGGGTCTTTGTAACATGTCGTAACCCCCCGCCCCCGCTACACCCAATGCCGTCGGTTTTACACGTTTTTTTTGTAACCCTTGTAAAGGGAACGTCTTGGAATCACGTGGCCACCCCCCAGATTCGAGGCTCTGGCAAGAATTCGGGCACGGGTAACAGGCAAGGAGCATTTCTTGTGCCCACGCCGGCTGTCGGCGGATAAAGGTCAAACGGGATGACGAGAACATCTCGCGAGTTATTTCGTGCATCCTTGGCTGGGCTCTTGGATCTCCACGAAAAAACAAATCCGGCCTGCACCGTGAGACCGAAGCTTTCTTCAGTGGTGCGATAGGTAGAGAATGAGCGTTCCGGGTGTGGAATGAACCGGAAGGGATGGCCACGGAAGCCACCAGTTGGATGGCTTCTTTCTGGTCCGAGCAGCAAGTCCTAGGATTCTAGTTTAGGATTTGGGTTAGGATTTTGGTCTAGGTAGGATTTTGGATTAGGTGTTGGTTTTTCTATGTTTTTCTCGTTGGACCTCCAAAGTTGTTGGGGCCGGAGTTCGATTCGAAGCATTCCTCTCAGGTGACCGAGGTGATTATCCGGGAGGCTGGGTGAGCTGCGGAATGTGCCCTATGCCTGACTACATTTGGGTGCGTCTTTTTGTCGGGGATCCCTTTTCTATTGGTTGGCTTCAAAGGGAAACCAAAAGGACAAATGCAAATTGTTTGGGGGTCCCCCGCAAAAACGACACACCCATTTGAATATCCGCTTTTTGTTCTTCACACTTTTTGGAATACCCCTGCGAGTTGACGTGCGTCGTTGTTGCTCAGATCTTCCATTTCGAGCACCAGACGACGCCATGGGGTCCAACAATGGTAGCAGGGGGTCCCTTTAGCTTGGCGCGATAGGTAGAGAATGACCGTTCCGAGTGTGGGAATGAACCGGGGGATTCCCTAGGAAGCCAAATCGGGAATGGTGTAGAGGGGTCATTCCATTTCTCAATGCCTTGGGAGCCCTCAGGAGAACTCGGGTGCCACGTGGTTTGGTCATATCCAGTCTATGGTCGAGAAGGGACTTGCTAAGTATCAACCCCCCAAAAGTCAGGCGGATGAAACCTCATTTTCATTCCCATGCCCTCTTGGGGAAACATCCGTGGTTACCTGGCTCAACTGAATCTGCCACGAACAGTTTGCCCTCGTCACTGAGCACACCAGATTCAGGTTGAAGCCATAAAGTTTCACTGGCGTGCGTGGCCGCCTAAGAGTTTGACGTCAAATTTGCCGGCATTGCTATGAGTCAAAACTGGAACTTCTAGCAGCATAGGCAACATAGTTGTTTCATATCAGAGTCCTTGAACATAGACCACAATGTTGACCCCATATTAATCAACCCCGGTTTATTCACGGGGGCTGTCCCTGGAATTCGTGGGGAATCATCACTTTGGAGGGGAACTCCCCCCTGTTGTCCACTCCAAACCTTTAGCATGTTGTGATAGTTTTAGTATGGTGACGTGTGCTTCGCGGGAGCTGCAACTATCTCATAGCCATTAATAAAGTGGGGTTGATTGATATGGGGTCAACACTACCTAGGTCCCCCAGTAGTATGGCCCAGTAGCACCCTTTACCTTTTTTTGGGGGAGGGTTCCCCAGTAAAATAGACTGCAGAAAAAAAAGAGAATCGGGTACCTGTATTCTAACCTCTCAAATCTGGAGGACCTAGTTACTCACATGTTGTTTGTCGTGCATATCCAGAAGACTTTCCAGAGCCCGAGTGCCTGGCCCTTGGCAAGCCCGGCTGCAACTAGGTCTCTCAGTAGTGCCCGTTTACCCTCTTTTTTTTTGAGGGGGGGGAGGGTTCCCCTACTAAAATAAACTACACACAAAAGTTGGTACCCTTATTCTAACCTCTCTACTGGAAAACCTGGGCAAATTCAAGTTTCCTCAGTACTCACTTGCAAGTTTTTGCACCATCTTCAATTTCACTCGTAGCAGCCCAGTTGTTGTTGATCTTCTTGGGGCTCTTTCGCAGCGAAATCTGCCTGCTGCGCTCGGCGCAGGTCTTCGCAGGTTGCGATGCGATCGAGAAAGTTAGCTTCAGGCCGGAAGAAGAGCTGGGGTGCGTTCTTCGTTTGCTTAGTCACTCCCGACTAAGATGAGAGCTCCCAGAAGCATCTTCAAATCTTGGTCGGTTCCTTAGCTTTTAGGCTTTTTAGCGTTTTGTGGAGATTTCCATTTAACCCACTAAAAGTCAAACTTTTAGCGGAAGATCTGAGGACAGCTTCCAAAAGGGTCCTGGCAGCTTCGGTTTTAGCCTGGGGGAGAGTAACTTTGAAGTTGCTGTTACCAGGTTTGAGCCAGCTCCTTGGTTTGACCATGGTTGATTTTGGATAAAAAGAACCCGTCCTGAAAATAGGGGGGTTCACTCACAAAAGTGATGAAGTCCCACTAAAAGGGACACCCCCTAATCAACAGGGGCTTACTAGTTCGGGGTTTCCCAATGGATTACTCTTGTAAAAATTGGTCGTGCTTCTTATTTCACCCGGTGCACCTTCGTCAGAAGTGCTACGCAAAAGGAAAAACATCGGTGTGCGGTTTGCCATATTCAGCCAGACCCAAACGACAGTTCCCCACCAAGGCTTTGGCCTCGCGACAAAAATTGAAGCCGCTGAGGTCAAAGATTTCCATCAACTGGAGTCACCCTGGGAGGGGGTTGCGCACCAACTTCCCGCGAAGGAGATGCGAATGTTGACGAACTGGCTATCTCAGCTTGAGACCCGTTAAACGGCAAGATTAAGGTCAGCTTGAGCCGCGCAAGGAGCCGCTCAGCTGTCACTTGTTGAGAAGGTTTGAGTATGACCACCCAAAACAAAACGGGGGCCCTTACAAGGAGGGTGTTTCCCCCCAAAGAGTGCCTAAAGCACGGAGCTTCTGGGACAAACCAGGCCTGCTGTTACAAACAATTCACCAATCTTCAGGAGCATTGACTCTGGCACACACGGCCAAGAAAAACCCGTCGCATGTTCTGCTTGTAAGGCCAAAGGGTGTTTCTCTTCAGAAAGGCGAGTTCTGGCACTTCATCCAGCATAGCACATCCATGCGACGTGTAGACACCTAGGTGTAAGGAGTAGGAACACTGGTGCTGAACCGTCACAATCGAACGCTGGGCGTTTCTTTGGTCCGGCGTGTCGTTTTTTTGGGGCCCCCGAATCTCACTTGCCCAAAGCCGACCTCAAACTTTTGGTGTCCCCTTGTCGGTCCATTTTTTGTGATGGCCCCAAAAGATCAACCCTTTTTCCCAGGTCGAAGATTTCTTGGTTGTCCTGTTGGTTTCAGAGACTGGGGTTTGTTGCAAATTCTGGAGGATTGCTGTGGCTCTTCAAGCTGTAGAATGGGGTTCCCAAAAATCAAGGACTCACCCAGAAAATTATATATATATATATATATATATATCGTGGTTTTGCCGTTAGTTTCCTTTACAAACCAGCTTTCAATAGTGGGCTTCCTTCAAAACCAGCTTTCAATACAGTGGTTTCCCCTTGGGTTTCCTTCAAACGCCAGCTCTCAACAATGGTCTTCCCTTTGGTTTCTCAACAAAAAGAGCTGTGATTGTTTCCCTGTGGTTTAGAAAAAAACACGTAAACATGCCTAACAAAAGCAGCTGTGAAAACAATACCCAATACATTGTTTTTTTTTTTTTAAAAAAAAAAGGAAGAAACAAAATAAAATCGCCCAGGCCCTACCCCAACAGCGAGACCCAGTTCTTCGCGCAGATCGACTTCAAGACGCCGCGCAGTTCGCTGTCGGTTTGGGGGATAGAAAATCCAGGTGCCGACCCGTCGGAGCCCCGTGCTCCATCGGAGCACGAGCTCGATGTCCTTTTTTTTAAAGGACATGTCCGATCTCCATGATTCTCCAAACGGTTTGCGTTTTTGCTGTGCAGAGACTTCCAGTGCTGAAACGCATCTTTTTGTTTTGACTTTCACCTGTTGGTTTTGAAGGGAATTGTTTCTACTATTGGAAAGGCTTTCTCATTTGTTCCGGTGGACAAACACCTCAGGAAGTTAGACATCGATGGCTTTGCTGGTTGCACCGGACATGGCAAAAAAGCACCTGTTTGGGGGTGGGGGCGGGGGGGCAGGTTAGATTGGTTCCAGGGAAGCCCATCTATTTCTTCCAAAAGGCCGCGTATCGAGTCTGTGCAGAACAAGTTTCGAGACGGCCTTTCGTGAAGGCCAACCAATTCGTGAGTTCATGGCCTGTTTGTCTCAGAGCATGGCCCACATAGCCGCATCCAGCTTCCGTTTCGAACGTGTCGCTTGGCCATCCAGTCCAGCTTTTCTCCCCACAGGGGAATCTCCGATGTGGGGATTAATGAATATGCTTGTTGACATGAACAAGGTTTGCTCCTTTGTCAGAGTACGAACAAGGACGGCAGGCTGGGGGCAAACACATATCGACGGCAATGGATAAAACAAGAGCTGTTGCAACAAGCGGACAGACATGAGCCGTGTTGTGGGGCAAGGACCGCTCAGTGTTTGTCCTTGTGATTTTCCTTTAAAATCAGCCAACAAGGGTACCCTCAACAAGACCCACCCAAATATGCTGGTAGAACAGGCAGGTTGTTAGGTGAGCAAGTCTAGTTGAGGCAGCCAAGTTGTATGTCATGGTGAAGTGGACAAGGGGTCAGCTAAATCAGCGAAACTGCGCCAAACCCCTTTTCAAGTGCACGTGAGCAACCAACACCTGGGTAGACAAAGGTTATAGCCAGTCTCAACCAAAATGCGTCGAAATCAGCCCTTTTGAGTTGTTAAAAGGTTTTTGGTCGACTCCTTTAGTCATTGCTACCCACGTGTTTTTTGTTTCCGACTCAGGTCCGGCTCGGTGGGTCGGTGGCTCGGTGGCAGGACCTCTGCGGGTGTGTCGGAGGGCTCCAAGCTCAGCGGTACCAAGATCCTAGGCGCGGGGAGTTGGGGATTTCAAGGGACCCGCGCTCACTGCCCGGAGGTTTTTGGCACATATATATATATACATATGTATATACATATGCATATATCGAATATCATAATATACATATATATATATGTATATATTATACATAGACACCTATATACACATATATAATACATCATATATGTGAATGACAGCAGCAGGAGCATCTCTAGTAGAAGGTGATCCCTGGGCGGCGGGGGTGACCACCCGCCAAGAGGGTTGAGCTTCCCTCATGGTGTCCCTACAGCTCAAGCAGGGAAGCCTTTGCGTGTTTTGTTTGACATCAGATGCATCGACCTTTGGGTTTTGTACAGGCAGACATGAACCGAAGAAGGAGCCGCACGAGGTCCCGGAGTTCTTGCGGTGTTGGGCAGTCTCTCCCTTTCTCTTTTATCAACATTTGTAGGACCCAGTCGCAGCCAACTAGTGCCTCTGGCAGCGGAACCAATGGTCCTGCATTTTGCAACGGGTTGCATATTGCAATGCTTAAGGAAGGAACCATACCATGGATGGGCGAAATAACACCATTTCACATGAAACCCTATGAAACATGGGACACGCCACCTATCAACCCCGTGCCAAGTGGATTTATGTTCATCAACAGGCACTGGCGCGACAGTGGCTCTTTGAAATGCAAACAGCCATTTTTCCCCATCGGGGCCCAACATCATGGACTTCAAAGGGGGTTTGTTGTAAGGCCTTATCAAAACCTAATCCTTGGAGAGGCTCCGGGACTGGAACTCTGAAGGAAGTTCGTGCGCATGAATGGAACCAATGGGCTTGCTCGCTTGAAATTCGCATTTCTCACGAGAAAATCCCAGGACATTCTCCACAAATGATGTTTGGTTGGGGTTCAATGTTCATCTGCGCAATTCCCCAGCCTGAAGTCTCCTTAGCCTTCGGTTTATCCTGCCAGGTGTAGCATGCATGTGCGGCGTCATCGACCCAGTGCGACAGGCTGGCCTTTGTCGAGTCTATCGCTCGGTTTTTCATGTCAACCCCGGGTTCAAGTTGTCCGATTAATACATATATATATATATATAGATAGATAGAGGGGTGTTCCCTCCAAAAGTGATAACCCGCCAGTAAACGGGGACAACCCCCTTATTCATCAGCCAGGGGTTTATTAATCCGGGTTCCCATTGTGGCAGATGCTGGCTACAGGGTTCGCAGGCGTTTCCAAACTCAAGCATGATACTTGTTGACCTTTTGTTTTGTGAAGCCAAGATGTGTGTTATGTTGTGTTGTTTTCTCATGTTATGGTGCTTGTGTTGTGTTCGAAGGTATATTATGTCTATGCCTGATGCAAGCGTGTCGGAGTGTGCATGCACGGCGTGATTGTGATAGTTGTTACGTTCTCAACCGCCAGAGTCGCGGCTGGCACTGACAAGTACAATGCAGCTAGGTATCGATGGTTTGACTTTGTCAATCATTTTTTGTTTTGTGCGCATACCTTGGGCAGTGTTGAAACCAAAGGGACACCGCACATTGCGGGAACCAGGTTTGTCATTAGTTCGGGAACCCCGAAGATGGTGATTGTCCTTTTGGGTTCCCCCTTCTAGGTCCCCCAATAGTGCCCTTCTGCTCTTTTTGGGGGATCTAACTTCTCTACTGGAGGACCTAGCCTTAACACCAAAGACACACCCTGCCATTCCGGACAACGCCATGGGATGCGCAGCTGTTTCAAGCCTCAAGCGTGCCCAAATTGGCGTGGAAGGAGCCATGCCAGCCTCCATTGCTGTGCGCCCGGATGGCGTGGGCGTGATCACCCTGGACAGTCCACTCCCCCAGAATCAGCTCCCCTTTCTGTTGTTTTGCTTTTTTGGGGGTCCCTTTGTTTTCCACTAACCAGGAAAAACAAATGCTGGGGTCCTAATTCCAGCCTAGGACAAGGGTTCGCGTTTGGGATGATGTTTCCTCATGCCCTCATGAGATTCCCGATACTTCTTACAAGTCTTTTGAGTCCAACTTATTTCCAAAGCGCAGAAAGTATATTTGTCCTTGGAGATCTGTTGAGACATTCATCTGGAATGGCCATTTTGTAAAACCCAAATGTTTGGTTTTTTTCTGACCAACCAAAACTCAGCACGTGAGAGATAGGAGCCCTATTCCCCTTGAGATCTGGCTGTGGGTCAAATCCAATGGTACCATTTTGGGGTAGGTGCACCACCCATTTTAGTCTATTTTAGTCGGGATTTAGATTTTCACTGGGTGTACGATTAGGCTTTGACCCATGGCCTCTTAGAGATCGTCTCGGCACGCTTGCGCTGCGCGACTCCGCGATGCGCGACAGGACAGCCCCCCGGTGAATTCCCTGGGCACGGAGTTGGTGACATCCTTCAAGCAGGAGTTCCCGAAGCTAGCGCCTGGGGCAAGAAGAAACTAGTGGTGGTGTGTTGGTGGTTTGGGTGTTTGTGTACTTTTGTTAGCGAAGTGCCCAGAGAATTGCCTGGCTCTTGAATGTTGAGCTTAAGTGACTGTAGGTTCTTTACTTTGAGCTGTGAGCAGGATCATGTTGATGCCACTGGTTTGGTTGGCTTTTCTGATGGTTTTGGTTGAAACAGGGGTCACAAAACGGCATTTTCACTTTTCGCAGAGGGGTCAGCCGCCAGCCAGAGCTTCTCACTTCCGTTCTTGGAGCTTTAGTCACTCTTTGGGGTGGAGCTTTCTTTGGGCCAGCTACGGAAGTGCTTTGGTTTGGCGCTTTGGTTGGTTTGGTTCTTCGTGATGTGCGGTGGTTCACGAAGAGTTATATATATATATATACACTAGGTCCCACAGTAGTGCCCTTTTGCCTTTTTTGGGGGTAAAATAGACTACAGAAAAAAGGGTACCTTTATATATTCTAACCCCTCTACTGGAGGACCTAGTTGGTATCAACTGGGTGACCTCGCACAACCGAAATGTGACAATCTGTAGCGGCTGAGCCTCGGAATGTGCTCAAACTGCCTTGCCTTGGTGGTTTCCCCTTAGCTTTTTAGCTTTTTAGTTTTTTAGTGGGGATATGTCCGTTCAACCAACGAACAGTTATAACATTTAGCGGGGGATCTGAGGACAGCCCAGTTGATGCACTGCACGGCTGCAAAGTGGGAGAGGTATCAAACTGAACGGTGCCAAACAAGCAAGCAAGCCCAAAGCTATAGGACTGCGGATGCTGCGCAATTGATTACCTTTCGAATCGTCGCAGCTCATCCTCACTTAGTGCGATTTTGCGCAACAACTCAAAACCGTTCTCCTGTGTTAGGAAGTGGCATCGCAGTCACCTAAGCTTCTTATCAGCGGACAAAGGCCTCAAGCCCAGATAGGGGCAGCCACCGCGCGGGACCAGAACCTCCCAAAGCCGACCCAGCCGACCTGTGCTGCGCTCGCTTCTGGCCTGTTTTTCCTGCAAACAGCTTTGCATTTCGCAGTTAGACCACAGGTGCACAGGCGCACAGGCTTGGCGATGTTTCCAGCCAACACCCACGTGCTTTGCTTGCCGAAACCGTGGTAGGCCTGTAGATGGCCTGTGGACACTCTGTTTTTCTCCATGGCTTTTCAAGTCTGTCCCGCCCAAGATCGCCAATCAAGTTTTGCTAGAATTTCCCGAGACCTCCAATAATTAAGATGTTAGCACGGGTTTGTTGCTTCTCCACAACTCCTTCTCGGAAATTTGCTTAAAAACGAGATACAAACAAAAAAGCACCATCAAAGACAACGACCAGAAGCTCTCGCCGTGCGAAGAAAAATGGGCTCAGCGCGCCGAGAGCCCAGAAAACGAGTCGCCCCGAGGTGGCGGACGCGAAGGTGAAGGCCATCGTGGTCACGGGCAAGGGCGCCATGTTCTGCGGGGGCGCGGAGATCACGGAGTTCGCGGTGATGGTGGCCATGGGAGCCGAGAAGATGAAGGAGCGAGAGGTGAGGCCCAGACGTGGCAGACAAGCGCGGCCGTTTGGAGGGTTGGTTAGTTTAGTGGTTGGGTTTCCGATTTGAAGCCACAGTGATCTGAGGAGTAGAAAGAATGAGAGGGATGCCCAGAGACTTCCCAAAAAGGCATGTTTGCTGTTTATATCCTTTTTTCTTCTGCGGGGAAGGGTCTCCTTTGATATAATTGGAGGTTGGTTGACAGCTTTCGCAGAAAAAACAGTGGGGGTGAATTTGATGCACTCCACCAGGGTCAGAAGAGCTTGATTTGGTTTGCTTCTTCATGAAGACCTACCTCCCGCCGCTGCTACTCGCGGTTTTCTGCGCGCCAGATTTCCCGCAGGTTCACGCATTGTCCGCCTTCCCCGCATCTCTCTCTCTCTCTCTCGCAGCTGAGTGGCGGACAAAGTCTGCCAAGCTGAGCGCTCTGAACACAACTAAAGGCCCCTTGCCTGCCGTCCTCCTCCATTTTCCCCGGTCTTTCGCTGGATGTTGGGACTTTAACTTTGTGCCACCTAATGGGTTTTCCAGTAAACCACTAAAAGTTAGTCAGTTTCTGCAGGGGATCAGATTTCGCAACCGAGATTTCAGTGAGGAGAACAACCCGGTGGCGGCTCTCAGCGAGATGATGGACCTCATCGACGCCTCGCCCAAGACCACCGTGGCAGCGCTCAATGGCCCAGCCCTGGGCGGGGGCTGTGAGGCGATCCCATCGCAGCGCTCGCGCGGAGCAAATCAATGGAGGGGCTGAAGAATCCCAGACCAAACCCTTTCTTCTTCATCCATTTGCTGAGATGAATATGTGTTTCCCATCCTCTTTTCATCATCCAATTGCTGAAATGAATGATTATGATGTTCCTTTCCCCGGTTGGTTTGAAAGGGAATCTGTCACTAGAAATGTGGCTTCTTCCAGGGACTTAAAGCAAATCGAAGAATATATATTGGCCCAATTGGAGGGTAAATCTGCGGTATGTATTACCTACATGGATTGTCCGGGAATAACACCCCCCCCACATGCAGCTCTAGACTCAGTGCTTTTGGAGGGGTGCCCCAAAACGTTGAGCTCACCATGCGATAATGTCCTTGCTGGTTCGGGAATTCAAAGAGTTGGGTATCTTTTTTGGGGACCCCCCGCGAAATGGCTGTTGTCCTTTTAGTTTTCCTTTCAAAACCACCAGAAAAGCAGTACCCTCACAAAAAGACATGCCCATGTTGGGAATGAACACCACTTTGTACTCATGAGTTTGCCCGGCAAGTTACAGAGCGATATCTATTACAACTGTACTTTGAACTTGTTGGATTAATCAACCTGGTGGGTTAATAAGGGAGGATTGATTTCTGAAAGTGATCTATATCGCCTTGCAAAAGGGACACCTTGTGATCAAAGTGAACCGGAAACATGTTAAATCCTACTGTTATCACCAACGTCCCTTGAGCTGTTTCACCTTTCTGAACCTGGATGACAGATCCTGAAGTGGGTTGCAATTGGGACGTGTTTGAGCAACCAGACCCTGGTCATTAGGGGAACCTGAGGTGTCACAAAGCGAGTGACTTTCCTGGACTGCGACGGCGTGAATTCTGACACAGCCTCTAATGGAGTCGTTCCTGCCGTGGCTTCTGTAAACTTTGTCACGTTTGTTGATCAACTAGATGTTTTGGAATTACCGTAGATCTGTTGTGGCCTGGTTTTGTGAAGTCAGCCTGAGGCTGGATCCTTTAGGATACTCAAAGGAGGTTCAAACAAAAAGCTGGAAACACGTTTCAACCTTACCATGTTCGCAGCCCTCCAACGTCTGCGAATAGTTTTCGAAGGTTTAAAGTTGATCCTGGGACCCCTACCTTGAATATGCAGGCTCAAAGACCCCATATTCAGGTGTTGGATCCCTGCTTTAGCAAAACATGTTGTGTTATTTTCCTTGAGCAGAATCAGAAAGAGGTTGAAAGACAATTTGGGAACCCCGAGCCCCTATGAACCACCCGCCTGTGGTTTGCTTCAAGGGGAACCCGCAGTTAGGTGCTTTTCCAACCAAGCAGATGCTTCCATCCACAACCGCAGGGTGATTCTGTTAAAACCCGCAGGGTGTCCATCGTGGCAAACCGAGATGCTTCCTTCAGCGTCACCCAGGAAGTCTATCAGATCGTTTTGTCATTTGTTTCGATCCGTGGTTGTTTAAACTGAAGATTGCTCAATCAAAATGTAAACCATACCAAGGTTGGCAAATTAAATATATATATATATAAACTGGAGGTTGTTTTAAACCGAAGGTTGGTAAATAAATTCAATCCAACGGTGGAACAAAACAGCACACCTGGGAGGTGAGTTTGGCCTGCCACTACCGGGTGGCTGCGAAGAACTCCTCCGTGGGCTTTCCTGAGGCGGAATCGACTCGTGCCGCCGAAGCCGAATCAACGCGTGGGAAGACGGTTTTGGTGAGAGACTCTCCCGGGAGGAAAACAAAGAGGTAGAGCAACTTATAAAGCAAACAAAATAACAACATTTCGCCAAACACATCCGCACCCCCTCCCCCCCCATTGCCTTTTTGGTTGCCGTACACGTCCTCTTTTTGGTTACCGTAGGGGGATGTCGGAGGAGGAAAAAACCGCTGAACTCCAGAGGTGAACCTGGGCCTGCTGCCTGGGGCGCAAGGCACTCAGCGCTTGCCCCGAGTGGCGCCGTTGCCTACGGCCATGCAGATGATCCTGCAGGGCAAACCTTTGAAGGCAGGGCTTGCGAAGCCAAGCGTGGGCGGGAGGAGGGGAGGCCGTCACTTCTTTTATGGAAAGGCAGCTTGCATTGGGAAAAATCACCGAACATCTCCGATTCGCTTCTTAGTGGCTTGCGTGTTGCCATGATTGGACTGGAAACTTTTTGGGACTATTTGAGTAACAAATGCAAAATGTTGCCACTCAGGAAGTGAGAATCCCTGGCGCCCTTGGGGAAACCAAACGGAGCTTGGTGTTCGATATGTTTCAACCCAGGGTTGATTGCCTTCAAAGGCTTGCATTGGCGCAGGGCGCGCCCCGTTGTGGCCGCGGAAAATAGGGAAGGGCTGTTTGTGACACCCGCGCAGGCAACTTGGTCAGCTGAAAGAGGCCTTCAAAGCACCCCGCAAAAGCAGCGCCCCGAGTTGGCGCTGGTTGTGGGTTGGCTGGAATCAATTTTACCGGAACCATCATTTTTCCGGAAGGACCCCTATGGCAGGGAAGGCGTCGCAAAACGAGGGCAGTGGATGGGGGCCGTAGGATTCTTGGGCTTGGTGTCCTATTCTCTTCAAACCATCATAACAGCGAACACACAAAAGGGTTTTGTGGTTTTGTCACCCCACCCGCGATGAAGGCTCCTTTCACAGGTAAACTTGAGATGGCGAAGTCTTGAAAAAACACTAGCTGCTTGTCTCGGGCGTTTCTCGTGGTTTTCGGGAAAGAAAGGTTCGTAAATCGGGGGTGGTACCTGTAGAAGAATGGGAGGGGGTGGGGCAGTGAATGGTGGCCAATATCTGCTAGGTCCCCCACCCTTTTTTGGGGGGAAGGGTTCCCTACTAGGATAGACTACAGAAAAAAAGTTGGTACCCTTATTCTAACCTCTCTACTGGAGGACCTAGTCTGGGACTGTTTCCTCAAGGCAGACCCCGCGCGTCCCATCGCGTAAACCAGCCCAGTATCATTGTCGGCGGTCGGCAACGTGCATTTTTTTCAACCAGCCTCACATTTAAAGAATTTAAAGAGAAACAATGGTCAACACCATTTGGGTCGGTCTTTGTTTCTGTTGTTTCTTTGCTTTGAGGGGTTCCCCCTTCATGTCTTTCAAAAAGCAGGACAGACAGATCTTCAACTTCACTGGGGGGGCCGCACCCCTACCATTCCTTGCGGTTACGATTCCGAGTTTCACCTTTCTCGCCAGGCTGTGAACTGAAAGACGCTAATACACACACCCACCCACACACACACACACACACACCGTTTGCCTATGGCGAGCTGAACTTTGGGTAGAACGAGCTCTCTATTTGCAGGTCACTTGGAGAGTCCTTATGCTGGTTTTGGGCTTGCGTTCGCTGGCAGGCAGACGCGGCTAAGAAGAACGGGATCATTGACCTGGTGGCTGCCAAGGACGTGCTGGAAGAGGCGGCGGAGTTTGCTCTGTCGCATCCACCCAACCCCATCTCCAAGCGAGAGGTGCCGAAGACCAACAGGCGGGCACTGGGCCAAGTGGCTCTAGGAGCATAAAGGGAGGGCTCCTTTCTTTCTGGTGAATTACAGGGCTTCCCGCCCTCAGAGATTTTTGATGAGAACCCCGCCAGGCAACATGTTCACTTAAAGGGGCCCGGTTGGTACCTTAGGCCAATAGATCGCTCTTTTTGTTTGGTTCCTTTCATTCAAAAGTTGGATTTCGACAAAAAAAATGCTTGTTTCAACCGGTATGCATTTCAATTATATATTGTTTCAACAGGTTGCTTATGTATCCTTTTGGATGCCGTTCCACCCGGCCTATTCGGTTGGTTTCCTACTTTCCCAATTCGCCCTTTGCTTCCAGCATCTCCTGGGGGCGAGGGTTACATTTGTTTAGCCCAAGTCCAAGAACCCAAAAACCCATCTTCGACTAGCAGCCCCCCAACTGCTCGTTGCAGAGTACCAAGGGGATGGTTGTCGTGGGGGGTTGCTGGTAGAGAAACCGACCCCTATGGGAAGCGGATCCTAAGAGGGGTTCCACTTGCATTCGTTCGGGGAAGAAACACAAGTCTTGGGCCCCATGTTAGACAAAAGTCCTGATGGCCGATTCCCCAAAAAACTTCCATCTGCTGAAATGAATGAATATGAGTTATGTTTCTCTATTCGTTTAAAGGGCATCTATCGCTGGAATCTAGAAAACGGTTTGGGCGCGGCGTTTGTCGATCCGCCCCTGTAGAATATTGAACGGGTACTAAGAGGTGAAATCAATCCGCAAAAAGCGCATCCAGACCGTTTTCTAGCTGGACATATGTTCTCTTTTTGTGAAAACACAAACGGCGCCTTGGGCTGTGCCCAAGAGAGTCGGAGCCTCCCTCAAGGTTTATGGTGGCGGCGGGGGCCTTGGAGTCGGGGCTGAACACCGCAGTGAAGGCGGCGCCGCTGATGATCGCTCCGAGGTGCGAAGGTTGGGGGGGTTGGGTGGAACCCTTTTAGCCCCAAGTCAAAAAGAAAGGATTCAATACGAACGCTCGTTTGTGAGTGGGTGGGGGAGTTGGGTTGGGGCTGGTGGTTGGTTTGGGTGTGGATGTTGTGACACTGAGTGGTCACCAATGTGCTGTTTCGGCTCCATCATCAGGCACGTTGCGGATTGAGAAGAACAATGGCAACAGAGGCAGAAAACGCAACAAGGGAGCTTTGTGTTTTGCCCTTTCTGCGGCCGGCTCGTCGAAGGTGGAGCATTTCCTGTTGCTGACACCCGCTCAAATCTCTTGACGTTCAGTACGAGTGTAGCACTGCAAGGAAATTATTGTGGATTTCTCTTCCGACTCAATGCAAACCAGACCCTGGGCTCTCTTGGGCTATTTCAGATGCGGCAAATGCTTCTGCCTGAATCTGCGCAGTCTATGACTCTAAGCAACAGCAAATGTTTCTACTCTATGCAGAAAGGATTCCATATCCCATTTTCACGCCTGTGCTCCAGAGAGCCAGAAACCATCATAGGTCCCAGTGCCGCGGCGAGGCTGCCGGGAGGGGTTCTGGACTAGGGCTGTGTAGAGGGGGGGGGGGGCATCAATAATTTTCAATATCTCGAGGCGCCTCTTCGCACTAAACCTTCCTATACAGGGAACCTTGCGGTGGTTGGTTCTAAACTGCCAAACGGAAGCTCGCTCAAAACACACACCCGAAGGGAAATCCGCCAAGATATGTGGGGGCCCAAAAAGCAACAAACGCGAAAAAACACAACGCTGAAACACGGAGGGAGGGTTGGATGCAGCAGCGGCTGCATGAGCTGCAAAGCAGGGCGTGCTAAGTTTGCAAATCTATCGCATGTCTTTGTCATGGAAACGGCAATGCGCTTCACTGATAGCACGCTGAAAAAAAATATTTGCGAAATACGCCGAGCTTGAACATCTTCTTATGTGGTTGGGAAAGGGGGGTTGATCCTACCCAACAACCAGTTTTGTTTTTTCACTATGACGTGGTTGGGAGGGGTTCCAAGCAGCGAGGCAGGCGCCTGGACAGTTTGAGGGGGAGGAGGGCGGGAGGGTTGGGTGTGTGGGGGCTTTGAACCCTGTGTGGCAGGTCCATCATCAAGTGCTTCGAGGCTGCCTGCTCCAAGAAGAGCTTTCGGGAAGGCCTGCGCTTGAGATCGAAACTGCAGTCTTGACTGGGTGCTGAATGGGTGTATTGTTTTGGGCGGCATATATAGTACCCTCTGATTACATGGAGCTGGTGAGTTCGGCATGTTGACCGCTTGAGGAAGATTACTTGCGGGAAGAAGTGACAAGTGAAGCTTCACGAACGCGAAAGGTTCTGAGACATGCACAGGTCGGCTTGCAATGCCAATTATTCACAATGTAATCTTTTGCAAGGCGCCTCAACGAATAAAACAAGAACATAATTAGTATGGTTCTGGATGTCCCGAAGGGGGACCGAATTCTCATACAACAGTTATTGAGGGCACGGTGCATTTTGATTGTTTGTCTTGTTCAAGACTTGGCCGCACCACGGGCCGGTGGCATCTCCCACTGGTTCTTGAGTGATTTTTGGCGGGTGGGACAGCATCTGCCCCTGTCAAGTTTCAGGTTAGGATTCGATTTATTTGTTTGGGTGCGCATTGGTAGCGTTGTTTGTTCGCTCCGGCTCCCTTTCCTTGGTTTTGGGAAATCTTGGCATGCCAAGGGGAGACTGACTGTTTTTTTGTGGAGGCAGCCTTATATTGTTCCAATAAGAAAGTTTCAAGGAACAATCCTGGTTGCCACTACGGTTCAGGCCTGCTTGAGTCGAGTCCCAACAGAAATTGCAGGTAAACCACTACAAATGCATAAGTTCAACACATACATCATGTGTATTAATGAATATGATATGTGTATATATATATATATGTATATTTATTTGTACATACGTGTCAATATGTACACACATGTGTGTATATATATATAACTGTATTTATCTATGTATAGTTCACAAGAACATGTGCTCTTGGGACGCCATAGGCCTCCAGGTGGAGATGGAGGAGTTCACCAAATTGGTCTTCTCCGTGGAGTCGGCGGCCCTGCGGCACTTGTTTCTCTCTGAGCGCCTCGCGCAGAAGGTGCCAGGCATTGATGAGAAGCCGGCGCCACTGAAGAAGCGCCTCGGCGACCGTTCTTTTTAGTTTTTAGTTTTTGGGGCGCATCAGAACGGAGAAGCCGGAGATCTCTCTTTAGAGAGAGGTTGTTATAGGGCTGTGAATGAAAACCCAATCGTTTTGGGACCTCCAAAAGTGGCAGGAATGAAAAGCAAGGGACAATTGTAATGTTCACCCATCATGAATAGTCCCAGTATTAGGGGGTGAATTCCCTCCAAAAGCAGTCTGAATCCCCACTAAAAGGGGACACCCCCGTATTTATGAACCAGGGGTGCATGAATCCGGGGTTAACATGAAGTGGTTTGGGAAATCCAGCCCTGTCCTACTTCCCACAGTCTCGAGGATTGGTATCCTGGGCGCTGGGCTCATGGGCGGCGGCATCGCCATGTGCTTCGTGCAGAAGGGCGTGCCCGTGGTGCTCAAGGCGGGGCTTGGTTTCTCGTTTCGGGGAGAAGGGCCTGTGCACATGGCTGTGGGTCAAAACCAATGGGATCCCATTTTGGGGTAGGTGCACCCCATTTTAGTTTAATTCAATGGGGATTGGGATGTTCACTGGGGGTGCGGGAATTTGACCCATGGAATGAGCCGGACACCTCAATGTTGATCCCATATTAACCCCAGTTTGTCAATAGGGGGAGGTTTTTTTTTTCTCCCTGGGTTTAGTGGGGAATCAGACCATCTTTTGGAGGGGAACACCCCCCTGTAAATAAACTGGGGTTGATTAACATGGGCAACATTCTTTTCCAAAGTGCCTGAGCAAAGAGGTCCCAAACGGAGTTTGTCCATTCTGACAACATGGCTATGAGCAAACGGAAGGGGTGTGTTTGTCCTCTAAAACGGCTTGGTGGACTGTTCCATCCCCACACAAATGATGTCCGCAGGGTGCCCCAAGTATAAAGAAATATCACAGGAGGTTTGGGCAGCCCGTTCAGATGGTCCATTTGAAGTCTGCAAAAACTAGGGCTGAAACCTATTTTCCCATGTCCTCTTCGGGAGACATTCGTAATTTGTGCTTTGCCTTGTGTTTGGGAGACATATGCCTACCGTCTAACCTGGAAAGTTGCGACTGTAGCCGTAGTGTTTTTTCTTTTTGTCCTGGGTCCAAGACCAAGCCAGAAAAAGAAACCCTCAACATCCCTCAAGAAGCTTACACGCCCAAAATACGGAGCACAAAGGATTCCACCGATGTTCGTTGAGGTCAGCTTGGTTGAAATTACCTGGAGCTGGCGTCAGTTTGCCTCTAACCATATTTGCCAGTGCCATCTATCTTTGCAAAAAGACGCCTAAGGGTTCAACATCGTACTAGTTTCGATAGCGTTTGTTGGGCCAGTCATATGTAACTACTTCTCCCCCAATTTCATCTGTCAGTTTTGCTCAAACCAGATGTCGCTCGCTGCTAGAGGCGGTCGGCTGTCGAACTCTTCGCGAGAACTTGCATGCGATCTGAACAAAGTATTCTGGCATGGCTGGCCCGGCTTCCTTTTGTGCTTTGGCGCAGCCTCCTCCGGACGGTCCAAGTTGAAATGTTGGTTCGCTTGCCTGAAGGCTTCAGGTGAGCTTTTAAATTACCCTCCCATCAACTGAACACAGTAGTGGCTCGCTTTTAGAGGAATATTTTCCAGGAAGCCCAGTCAGGTTGAACAGCAATGTGGGAGGGCAAGCTTTCGAGTCCTGTCCGCCAACCTCCGGAGGACGCCCAGCAGGACTGGCTGGATGCTGGCATGAAGAAGATCGAGTCATTGTGGGCCGGGCAGTTGAAGAAAGGCAGGCTGACTAAGGACAAGTGCCTGGGACTTATCAGACCTCGCCCTGCTTCCATTTTCTGAAACGAATGTTCGTGTTATTTTCCCCGGTTGGTATTAAAGGGAAGTTATCACTACCGGACAGATTTGAATGTTTGTTTGTTTTTTCCAGTGGACTTTTGCAAATGGAAGCGTAGGTGTCCTTTTGATCAGCAAGTTTGTTTGAAAATCAATAGGTTCCACTGGAGTCCCTTTGGTGCTAACCATTTACCACTGCCGTCCATTTTTTGCAAAAGGACAACTATGGCTCTACTGTTTCCAGCCTTTCTTACGCACACCCACCCACCCACCCACCCACCCACCCACGCACGATCACGCACGTGTGAGCACAAAGACGGCCAGACACACATGTAGACACAGAAGTGACGACACCCCGACACCTAGGTACACAGACACACCTAGCTACACAACGACACACAAAAAAGAGAAAAAGAAAAAAGAACAACCAACAACACACAAAGACAGAAAAGGTACACACGCGCACGTGCTGAAGGCCAGGGATTCTCGAGTCTTTGGCGTGTTGCTGGGATTAGAAAAAAACAAAAAGACAAGGTACCAGCAGTACATGAGTCTGCTGAAGCCCACGCTGGACTACGGGGACTTCCGAGATGTGGACATGGTCATCGAGGCCGTGCCCGAGATCATGGACTTGAAGAAGCAGGCGAGTCTCATTTATCTTTGGTGCATTTCGCCAAGGGATGTTAGTTTTCCATCAAACCACCAAAAGTTAAACTCCTAGCAGGGGAGCAGAAAGCAACCAAGATATGGCGGTTTGTACATGGCTGAAGGTGGCCATGGGTCAAAACCCAAATCGTTCAATCCAACGACTCAAATGAGCAGCGGTGTTTCATCAAATGAAAGGGTTTATACAAAAAGGGAACTGCATGTACTTTGCGGAGGCAGTCCTGGTTGGGGGCGTAGGCTCGCGTAGGCTTCAGCGCGTAGGCTGTTGTGTGACCCCTCGCGTAGGCTTTTCGCGTAGGCGTTTGTTGAACAAATCATGACTCAGTAGTGCTGTTTGCCAAATATAAATGAATTTGCTTCTTTTGCCTTCCTTCTGATTGTTCTGCAGTCTTCGCGTAGGCTCCGCATAGGCCCCGCGTAGGCATTCGCGTAGGCTTTCAAGGCATTTTGGGTACGTAGCCCTTTTCTGGCAGCCAGATCCTTGGACAGATGCGGGCTTCTCACTTGTACTGCAATTCTGATCTTAGAGCCGGAGCTGCCAAAACTGCACATGTACTGAACAGTTGCGATTTTCCAGCTGGAGCTGCCACAGTGCACTTCGACACTTGAACTCGACATTTGCCCGCGTAGGCATTCGCGTAGGCACCTGGAGGCTGACTTGTGCTCGCGTAGGCGCCCCTCGCAGGCCGCGTAGGTTTGCGTAGGCCTTTGTGTAGGCATGCAAGTAGTGTATAGGCCTCGAACCACCCAAAAAACACTGCTCAAATAGGTTCTAAAACGGGTGGCGCACCTATCCTAAAATGGTACCATTGGTTTTGAACCGTGGCTGAAGGTGTACACAAAAATGATATGTATCACTCGGTCCCCCACTAGCGCCCTTTCTCACCCTGTTCCCCTACCAAAATAGACAGAAACAGTTGGTACCAACTTATTCGACCTCTCTATTGGAGGACCTAGTGTATCATGTGGATAGACTGACAGACGGACAGACAGACACACACGCGGACAGACACAAAGACACACACCCACCACACACGCACGCACGTATTGTTAACGGAATCCTTTGTTCCAGAGGAGCCCCCCTGACTGATAACTCGGGGGTTTTATTAATCAGGGGCCAACAACAGTGACTGTTCGTCGCCAATGACTGTTACCCTCCCACCAGCGAACATGGAAGTGCACAGACCCCTGTAGAAAGACTACTTTCCACTTGGAAAGGGCCTTTTGGCACTTCCATGTTAGTTGGTGGGAGGGTCCCCAGTGACCAGACGTAAAGAAATCTATGCGCCATAGATTCCTCCATCGTCTATGGTTCGCCATGGAGCCCTATCCTTCGCTGGGATGGGCGATAGACCGCTTGCGGCTCCAGGATTTCTGAAGAAAACAGGGGAAGCCACTGGTCTCCATTTGAACCTGTCTCCATTAGGGAGCCCTTTTTTTTGGTTGATTAAAGGGACACCAAAGCCCTTTTGTTGAGTGGGGGGGGGGTGTCCCCCAGAAAAGGACACATCCATTTGGAGACAAATCTCCATGACTCCAACAAGCCACGGGTCCGCCGTTTGTTTTGTTCAGGTCTTCTTAGACATCGAGAAGAACACGAAGCCGGACGCGCTGATTTGCACCAACACCAGCGGCCTGAACATCGACGACATTTCAGCGGTTTTGAAGGAGCGAAGGTCAACACTTGGAAGGGGCAATCGAAAATAGGAATCGGATTTCCCAACAGGTGGGTCAAAACCAATGGGATCCCATTTTATTTTAGAACCTATTTTAGTGGGGATTGGGATGTTCACTGGAGGCACGGGCTTTGGACCCATGGCCATGTGTTACCCTGCCAAAGAACCTGTGGTCCTTTGGCTCTTCAATTTTGAGCCCCAGTTAGGAGGAACCAGAATATTTGTGGCATCCAAAGCAAGTTGGGTCCTTCATCCAGGAATTAGTCCATGTGCATGGTGCTTTCAGGTCGTTTGAGCGGACAATGGGGTCTCCACCGATATGATGTAATACAACACTAGTATCATAAATCTGAACATATCAGGTTTGAAACACCCATAGAGGGATTGGAAGACCCCCTCACCCCAAAAAAAGAGGAGGCGTTTCTTTGCTTTCCCTTCGAACAACTAACAAAACGGGTACCGAGTGGTGCCGAGCGCCGCAAGCCCCTGTGTTGGTGGCTTCTCTCTTTCACTGGGGTGAAAGGTGAGGCCCCAAACGTTTCGTAACCTTTGTTGATGGTGGTTTGTTATTTCGCTTTCGTGGCACTTGGCTGCTCGCGCATGTTATCTTTTTCTTGGAGGATCCCAGCCGTGTGATGGGCACTCACTTCTTCTCGCCGGCCAATGTCATGCAGCTCTTGGAGAACGCGCTGTGGCTTCTGTTGAGTCATGTTGACCTCGGATTCACAAACCCCTGTTTATTCATAAGCGGGGTGATTCTCCCTGGGGAAACTGGCGATTCAGACCACTTTTGGAGGGGAACACCCCCTATATTAATAAATTGCGGTTGATTCATTTGGGGTCAACAGTAAGCCTCGGTTGCTCAGGCACCCTCTTGGTGGTTTGGAGCCCAGTGGTCTGGATTTGGCGTGAAGGGGTCCTGCTTCTTGTAGAGGGTGGATGTGAAACCACTCCCTAACCACCAAACTACCAGGCGGCGAGCCACCAATCAGAGGGAAGCTGAGCTGGTTTAGGTTCCCTCGCGAATGGGCAACCGAGCTCTGAAGCACAAAATTCCCAGGCGAATCTCAGAGAGAAGCCGATCTACTTAGGCCATCTTAATCTCGTGGTCCTGGAAGGCCATCTTCCGTGAGGATTTAACCTGGCAAGTTCCATGTTTGGTAGGAGGGTGCCACTAAACCCTCGAGGTGAGCGAGAGAAGCGCCAGAAAGCCTTTGGAACCTTTTTCGGAGAATGTTACCTCCAGCCACAATAGGATTCTCAAGCGCACCATCTGAAGTTATGCAAAAGTGCCACGGCAAAGGCCTTCTCTAGGGCAAACACCCCTGAGGACATGGTAGCTATTGGTTGCAACCCTCATGGATTCAAGAGTGGGTCACCTAACTTCCATTGGCCGAAAAGGATAGTTGTTAGTTTCCGTTGTTGGTTTTAAAGCGAGAGGCGGCTTGAACACATGGAAGTAGTGGAAGTACAAATAGAATCCACTACTTTGGATTTGTGGCTCAAGGATTCTCATCGGGGTTCACCCATCCCCGCCCCTGTATTTTGTTGTCTATCGGTATGCAAAGTGTCACATGTCGGTGTGTGAGGCTACCCTCTTTTGGCTGTAAAGGGAAACCAAAAGGACAACCGACACCATGTTGGGGGCTCCCACTCCTAAAACAAGACATAGCCCAAAAGTGTCCAGCCTTGAAACAGACATTTTGGGCGTTCAAGGTCTAAACGACACATACCCAAGTGTTGCATTTTTTGCGGCTCTGATAATTTTTCGTCCCCAGGTGCGCACCTCCAAATCCTCCACTCGGACTCTGTCCACCGGCATGGCGATGGGAAAGCTCATCAACAAGAAGTGCAACTCCGACCCGAAAAACTTGGCGGTTCCCAGCCATCCGGTTCCGTAGCTTTTTGGCTTTTTAGTGCTTCGTGGTTGGATTTCCATTCCTCCGTTCAGTGGGTAATTATGCTAACCTGGCAACGAACATCCAAGTTGAGGGGGCCTACGTCTTGATATGCCTGGAATAGCCCAAGGACACGCCCCTAAATCCTCAAGGGATTGCTAAAAATCCAGCCCCGCCCCCTCCCCCCCTCACCCCACAAAACCAAAACAACAAAAACGACGCCGAGGATGCCGAACGGGCGGAAAACCTCGCTGAAGATCCAGAGCTCTCTCTCTCTCTCTCTCTCTCTCTTTTGCAGGGGAAATAACTTACTCACTTGGCAGAACACCCAAGTTGAGGCGCATTTGCCTGGGTTCAATCATCTACCAGAGCCATCTATTTGCCAAAAAGGACGCGAAGGAGCAGTCGCCGTCATGGTCGTCGCCCTTCTCGCCCGCTTAACGAGCAGGACCATTTGCCCACAACGAGCGAGCAAAATGGAGCTGTTCAAGTACCAGCTGATGGGGTGGTTGTTTGTTTTGGGTACCGCCTTTTGGGGTTGCTTTCAGGGAATCCAACAGGAAAGGAAACCGGCTATTTTGAGACAAACCCAGATGATAAAAAAAGTGGCCGCCATTCTTGTCCGACGTTTTTTCTTCAGGGTTGCTCTTTTCAGGGTTCCTCTGAAGAGACAGATTTTGATCTGAAGAGAAATTTCCGGGGGGCAGCCCTTTTGGGGTTGTTTTGAGGGAATTTAACAGGAGAACTGAAGCGGTGCCGCTATGTTGAGAAAAAACAAAAACACGTGGACCTGAAGAAACACATTTTCGGATCTAGAGCGACACCTTTTGGACCTGGAAATCCACGCAAATCCAGAATGTGGTCATCATTTTTGCATGGAAATCTATCATTTTGATCTGAATCGAAAAACTTTGGATCTAAAACGACACATGTTGGATCTGAAGACAGGAAGTTTGGATGTAAAGAGACACATTTTGGGATCTAAAGCGACACCTTTTGGATCCGAAGAGAGGCATCATGGTGGGCAACTGCGACGGCTTCGTGGGGAACCGCATGCTGGCGCCTTACGCCGGGGAGGCCAAGATGTTGCTGGAGGAGGGCGCCACGGTGGAGCAGGTGGACCAGGTGGGGGCGGGGGGTGGGGGGGGGGGGGTGATTCAGCTTATGGGGTGTGGGTTTCTTCTGGTCTAGAATATTTCTTCTTATTTTTTTGGAAACACCCGTTTCTTTTGGATTTTCTCCTAGAATCCATACAAGTATTAGGCAAGCCTTAGCGTTCTTAGGTACGAAAAGGCCTAAGTGGATGGCCATTGGCAGGAGTGTCACAGAAGGTGAGTCAATTCTCCATATCCGAGTTCCTGAAATGGGTGTGGCTCAAAATTAAACAGGAGTGGTTACGCAGGTTTTGGTCCATGTTTCCACTTACCAGGGCTCCATTTGGTACCGTTTTTTTGAGCCTGTGCACAGCCAAATGTGTTCTTGGGAAGACGATTTCCGGGCTTAAGCCAAATAGACATGTCCTGGTCAATATGCTTGAGGGAGAGCTTGATTTTGACGGGAACACCAAACAACTACAAGCCTGCTGGTTCGATCCCTCATCTTGAGGGAGGGCATGCAGCTTTTGTGAGCCAATTCTGTGATTCAATGAAGGGCCGGGGTGATTTGCTTTCCCTTTGCAATAAATCGGTAACAAAGGAAATGCTGGGTGTTCCAGGGTCGCACAAACATGCAGATTTGCGGTTGAGGCAACCTTATTGGCGGTTGTTCCCTTTCAACGAAGGGTCCAGCCCCTCTGAACAACCTTGGGCTGGCAAAATCAACGCCGTCAACTCGCCCGGTCCCCAAGAAGTCCAGTCCCTTTTTGTTCCTTCCACGAAGTCCACGACAGCCGAACCGGCAAAGGCCCAAATTGGTATCCCCAAGCCTGGAACCAAGAAGTAGCCTCTCGACCATGGAAATCAGCAAGGGGCCCCAGTTACAAGGAACATGGTCTTCCAGGCTCCAAAAACCTGTCAGTTTTCATGTGCAACGCCCCCTTCGAGCTTTTCTTCTCCGCAAGAAGCGCTCCTTCAAGCGCCTTTGTACCTACATTAGACAAACAACAAAAAAGTTGGTAGCCTAAGCCCTCACCTCTCTGGCGCAACCTCTGGCTCCCACCAGATCCAAAAGCCGCGGCTCGGCGCCAGAGGCGGCGGTTCACTTCGGCATGGCCATGGGCCCCATGGCCCTCGGAGACCTCGTGGGCCAGGAGATGGACACGGCCACGGTGTGCCTGGTGTGTTTGCCTCTGTGCCTGCTTGTTTCGTTGATTGGTTGATTGGCTGATTGGTTGGTTGGTTACTTGAAGACTTGGTTGCTTGGCTGCTTGCTTGGTTGCTTGCTTGGTTGCTTGTGTCTGTTTAGTGTTAGTCGCGTGCTTCCGTTTCGCGCCCGTGTTTTGCTTCAGGAGATCTTCTGGAAGCAGCGCAAGGCGGCCAACGACATGAACAAGCAGACCAAGACCTACTACGGGCCCTACGAGCTCACCGATTGGCTCTGCGAGCAGGGCCGCTTCGGGTTGAAGACTCCGGACCCCAAGAGCCATGGCAAGGCGCCGGTTTAAAAACAAAACAAAACGAGGGGCGCAAGCACTCCACATAACCTCGGTCCCCCAGTAGTGCCCTTCTCTCCCTTTTTTTGGGGAGGGTTCCCCTAGACTACCAAAACAAGGGTACTCCTATTCTAACCTCTTTACTGGAGGACCTAGTAGCATTGGCTCCCTGGTTGTTTCCTTTTAGAAGCAACGCTTGAAGAGGTACCCTGAAAAGACATACTCAGTCACCCCTTCTGTTGCATGCCCCATGTTCATGGTTCCTGCTGCGACTGTAGATCCGTGGCTGGACATGAATTTGCTGTAAGCGAGTTGAGTGACGCGATCTGACCTCCTTGGTTTCCCCACGGTTCAGGACGCAAAGCCTTCACCTAGATCCTGGCAAGGCCAATCATCGCCAAGTGGTTCCTTCGGCTCCCTGAGAATGTTCGGCAGAGGTGCAACCTGTGTTTCCCGCCATGCTACCTGCAAACCAGCAAGCAATGCCACAAAAATGCTACGCCCAGGAGAAAGGCGAGGGGTATTGAGGATATCTTCCGCGGGCACAAGTGTTGCGTTCGGCGGTGTTGCTAAGTCTCATTTGCCCAAAGCTTATCGGCCTTGTGACCTGTTGGTTCCTTGAGTTTGGTTCATATGTTGTCATGGCCCGAAGGGTCCACCTGTTATTTCCCGGTCCTTTTGGCAAGAGAGAAGTTGTCAGTACTCTGGCTTAATTTAATGCTGACCCCGGATGAATAAACTCCTGTTTATTAATGTTTATGCATATGGGGGTGTTCCCCTCCAAAAGTGATAAATCCCCACTAAAACCAGGAATACCCCCACATTAATAAACCAGAGGTTCATTAATCCGGGGTTAACAGTATTACCCACTCATACAGCTTCGAGTGGGGTTAAGCCTGGTGAGTGGCAAGCAAGCCGAGCACCAAACTCCGAGCATGGTGTCTTTGTACCCACTGCAGGTTGGCTTGGGAGACCGAAAGGCAAGCCGAAACCTACCAGGAGGTCCCAGTCCAAATCATTTCTTGCTTTTGACCCACACACACACACCCAAGTTAGAAAGCTCTTAGTCACCCAGGGTTTTGATGACAGTGGGAACATAGGTATATATTTTTTGGCCGGAGGTCAGCTGCTTTCCAAATGGATCAATCGGTCTCCCCGTTTTTTCGGTGCCAAGGATCAAGGCGAACGGCCGGGGCATCTTCATCCACCGTGGCCGGGACCGCAGCGTGGACCCCGAGGTGGTGGCGAAGCTCGACGAGGCCCTTGTAATGATGCTTCCCCCTGGAACATGGTTGTGGTTATGAAAAACATGTTACGTTCTTGCTTATTGTGGTTTAGTGGGACATCCAACCACTTAACTGCTAAAATTGGGTCCCTTTCCCCCCCTGGCAGGTTCCATGTCTAGGTCCCCCAGCTAGGTGCCCTTTCTCACCCCTTTTTGGTTGGGAGGGTTCCCCGACTAAAATAGACAAAATGAAAAAAGTTGGTACCCTTTTTCTAACCTCTCTACTGGAGGACCTAGATGATGCTTCCCAATGTATAGTACTAACACTGGCGTCGCATGGTTTCCAAGACTTGAGCCACTTGCTCAGAGCTCGGGTAGATGACAATCCCAGCCATAAATGGGCGGTTTTGGGCAGACCATTTGAATATCGGGTTCTGATACTGACTTAGGTAAACCGGTAAGATACCATGGGTACAAGTCTTTTCGGAGTTGGGTTTTAAAGAAAAACCAAAAGGAACAGCCAGCATATTCTTTGGTGCATGTTGCTTGGATGTTAGGACTTTAACTTTTTGCCAACTAATAGGTTTTCCATTAAACCGCTAATAGTTAAGCTTTTAGCAGGGGAGCAGAAAGCAACCGAGTCCAATGTGTTTGTGGGTCCAACCAAAAACCACCAGACCACCGCCAATTGGAGGGAAGCTGAATCCCATTCGAGGGGAGGTAGAGCCCCTTTCGGGTTGCATAGGGTTCCTTAACCCCCCCTCGTTCCCTTGGAACATCCCCCCCTTAAGGACGGATCTTTGGACTTTAACTTTTTGGTCGAGGCAGAGAGTTTTCCATTACACCCACAAAAGTCAAACTTTTTGCAGAGGGGTCAACAGCAACCACGTCTGGCAGTTGGAAGGGAGCCGTGGAACGGAGGCGGGGTAGCCAAATTTCTTTGAAGGGGAGCCGGGGAGTTACCAGGTCTTGTTAGGTGTTTTGTGTTTTTTTGGGCCAGCGGGTGGGGTGGTTGTAAACATCAGGGGTCAACGTCCAAATTGTATCCAAGTTTGAAACAAAATTGATTGTTCTATGGTGCTAGGCGA
Source organism: Effrenium voratum (assembly GCA_963377175.1). Lineage (NCBI taxonomy): Eukaryota > Dinophyceae > Suessiales > Symbiodiniaceae > Effrenium > Effrenium voratum. The sequence continues at coordinate 622,873 of CAUJNA010003321.1, forward strand.
GTTTTCATGATAGTCCCCTTTAAAAACATACGACAAATGCAACAAACACGACAAGAGGAGGTCCAAAGTCAGGATGGAGCGTTGTGTAACTGCCGTCCAACAAAGGTACCTGTTGGACCTCTGAGTCGGAGAGTTAGGCCAACAAAGGGATTGCCGAAGAGGGATGGTCGAAGGGGACGTGGGCACGTTTGTTTTGCAACTGGCCCTTGGGGTTCACCCCCGTTTAAAAAAAAAAAAGAGAGGTAAAGTTGACGCACTTTGGATGATGACAAGTCTTAGGTAGACCATGGTGGTTATATGAACCGCCATTGTTTTGATGGAAGTTTGAATTTTAGGGCAGATGAAATAGATGCTGGGACCCCAAGGAAACCCAAAGAGTGTTTGAACCATGGTAGGGGTTGATTCCTTCCAACCATTCTGTTCAACCATCGTTCTTTCCACGGCCGGTTTCTTTGGGTTTCAAAGGAGGTTTTCTCGAAAGATTCGGACTGGAAAGAATGGAAGCGGAAATTCGGTACCAGAATCTCCATACGCCATGGCAGTTGGGATGGAGTGTTCGATTCATGAACCCGGAGATCGGGAAAAAACAGAGAAGTACTCCGGAGGCGGAGGACCCAGGAAGGTACCCCTAGCATGGTTTAAGGCCTCGCCTCGCCTCGGACCCGTCGGAGGTGCGGAAGATGAAGGGCATGGTGCCGCGCCAGGTCTCCAATGAGGAGATCGCGGCCTGGCCGGACTAGTTCCGAGGAACAACACGAAAATTGGCTTAAGAGCATGGTTTATATTTTCCCTTGCTGGTTTTAAAGGGAATCGATTTCACTACTGGATTTGTTTTATTTTGCCAGGGGGCTGAAGCAAATGGAAGTTGAAGGATACCTTTGGGCCAGACCAAACAAGGTGAAGAGCAGCACCCCCCCAACTTACCTTCTTTTTCCCATCTCCAACTGTCCAAAAAGCGGTAGGGTTGTTCCTGGTAGCCGATGTTTCGAACATCTCTTTGTTCTGCCGGAGGATTTTTGGACGATTTCAACCCCTTCGAGATGGAGAGGTCGGTTTTCACTGGACTGTGAAATCCCAATATTTCGCACTTTCTGAATTCCTGGACTGGAGTCCTTTTTGGGTAGACGAGTTTAGTGGTAAACAAGCAGTTTGGGAGTTGTTTTTTTTTGTTTTTTCTCTGACCAATCCACTTGGGAAGTGAATTTTATTTGCTGGGTTCTTCCTCTTCTTTCGGGTCACCGGGCAACTAAGGGTCCAAGTACAATACGGACATGCTTGACGGGCCAAAATGGGGTCAAAATATTGGTTGTTCTTGAAGGTCCGCTTTCACCAGCGAAAGTTAGTTGCTTTTCTGGCATGCTTAGGTTCCCTTGTTTTTCCTTTTTGTGTTTTCATATTTCCGTTCAGCCAGCAAAATGTCAATCTTGAAAGCCGCCCCTTAGGAGATGAGATCAACCCGTTTTCCCACTGTCTTCGGAGCCCGCGGGTCCCCCGCTTGCTTCCATGGAACCTTTCCTCTCGCATTAGCCTGTCCAACGTGGACGTCTTAGTGTCCAGGGCTTCATGTGCGCCCGTTTCCGTGTGAGAGACGAGCCCATGACACTCTTTGCCAGTAAGTCTGTCTCTCACCGCCTCTTCGCCTCTGCCAGCACTCTCCACACCCGTCTGATGCACTTTCTTGCGGGACAATTCCACTGGTTTGACGTCTCAGCACTGCAACTGTGAAAGCGCAAACCTGTTCCTAGCTTTCTCTCTGGTTAGATGCTCCTCTTAGACCATATTTTTTCTATCAACCATGGTGATGCGTCTCCCGCAACATGTCGAGTTCATGTTGGGCTGGGAATTTCAATCTCTCCGGCCCAGGTGGAAAGGCTCTTCTACCCATTGAGCCATGGCCGCACCCATGATTTATTTTATGCGAAAGGTGGCGTTATGTCGGTATCATCCCAGTCATAGGACTTGATCGATTCAAACTGATGCAGGAGATTGTTCATCCACTGTATGTACTCTTATTGTAAACGCTGCGCGTTGCCCAGCCGAGCGCGCAGCGTCTGTAGTTCGACTGCAAGCAGTAGAGCTGGTCAAGTGGCGATTCAGGCATGGACAGGTTCTGGCGTCGTTGGACCAA
>CAUJNA010003321.1:630000-694103 GCA_963377175.1 Effrenium voratum
TGTTGCCGCTGCTGCTGCTGCTGCAGCTGTTGTTGTTGTTGTTGTTGCTGTTGCTGTTGCTGTTGCTGTGTTTGTTGCTATTGTTGTTGTTGCTGCTGCTGTTGTTGTTTTGCAGTTGTTGCGGTTGTTTTTGCGGTTGCTTCGTTGTTGCTGCTGTTGTTGTTGTTGCTGTTGTTGTTGCTGTTGTTGTTGCTGTTGCTGTTGCTGTTGCTGTTGTTGGTTGTTGGTGTTGCTGTTGCAGTTGTTGTGATTGTGGTGGTTGTCGTTGTTGTTGTTGTTGTTGTTGTTGTTGTTGTTGTTGTTGTTGTTGTTGTTGTTGTCGTTGTCGTTGTCGTTGTCGTTGTCGTTGTCGTTGTCGGTGTCGTTGTCGTTGTCGTTGTCGTTGTTGTCGTCGTTGTTGTTGTTGTTGTTGTTGTTGTTGTTGTTGTTGTTGTTGTTGTTGTTGTTGTTGTTGTTGTTGTTGTTGTTGTTGTTGTTGTTGTTGTTGTTGTTGTTGTTGTTGTTGTTGTTGTTGTTGTTGTTGTTGTTGTTGTTGTTGTTGTTGTTGTTGTTGTTGTTGTTGTTGTTGTTGTTGTTGTTGTTGTTGTTGTTGTTGTTGTTGTTGTTGTTGTTGTTGTTGTTGTTGTTGTTGTTGTTGTTGCTGTTGCTGTTGCTGTTGCTGTTGCTGTTGCTGTTGCTGTTGCTGTTGTTGTTGTTGTTGCCGTTGTTGTTGTCCTTGTTGTTGTTGTTGTTGTTGTTGCTGTGCTGCTTCTGTTGTTGTTGCTGTGCTGCTTCTGTTGTTGTTGCTGCAGCTGTTGTTGTTGATGGCTTTTGTGCTTCAGGCGTCACAGAAAATCGATACAAGTCTTGGCTCCACAGTTTGCCGTGCGCGCTTCTGTGAACAGCAAGCATTAATGTCCGCAATATTTCATTGGATGTTATACAAGTGATAAACAGCCAACAGGGGATCAGCGTGTAAACGCATCATCTCGCGCATTGGGCCTTCGCATCCCAAAAAGCCAGCCAAGTCGGTCTGATTAAGAATATTATCAGAGGAATCCTTTGGCCTCTTGTCGTTGTTGTTTGTTGGTGTTTGTTGTCGTTTGTTCTTGTTGTTGGTTGTGCTTCTGCTGATGCTGCTGTTGTTGTGGTTGGATGGGTTTTCCATGAAACGCACTTGGTATCGAGCCCTCCCTGTGCATTGTTCCGGTGTTCGGCGAAGTTGGCAATGTTGAGAACAGATTAACCCGGAGGACCGTGCTAATCAGGGTTGGTTCCCCGTTGGGCAAGGAAATGCTTCTCTTTGGGGTTCTGACTAGTAGGGTCCTCCGGATAAATCCGAAGTTAGCATTATGTGAGTTGTAAGTCGCCTGGGCCACGAAGCATAGCGCCGCTTTTGCTGCCAACACTATTCAGGTGTCCCTGAACCCGCAGAGGACACCCTCATTAGATTTGCGTTTTTGTTGGGGGTGGCCCCGTCAAGTTGGCTTACTGTAAAGCCGAACCTGAACAAGGCAAACCGAAACCCTATTTGGGGTTCAAAGAAGGATTTCTTGGCCCTGAAAATGGTGGGTATTTTCGTTGGTTTCTCTTTCAAGTGAAAAGGGCACCCTCCAACACTCCAACAAAACGGAGCCCAAATTCCCATTGCTCACTTCCTGAGTTCATGGACGTTACACTGTGCGGGAAGACCGTGTCATTTTGGTGGTAAATACTTCCAGGATTTGTTTTGGCCCATCCATCGACACTTCCAGGATCAACGAGGGCTTCAAGATTTTGGAGGAGGGCTATGTCGCCCGGAGCTCCGACATCGACATTGCCTACATCTACGGCTACGGGTTCCCCCCCTCCAAGGGTGGGCCAATGTTCTTCGCGGAGACTTGTCCAGGTTTAGTGGCTGGATCTCAAAAACAATTCGGAGGGGGGTCCTTTTGGTTTTCCTTTAAGACCACCCAACAAAGGGGTACGCTGAAAACAAGACGCACCCAAATATCTTACATGTTTTTGCCCGAGCAGGACGATATAGTGTTGAATCCTAGGTTTGGGGCAAAATTAGTTGTTGATGCGCAGTTGTTTTTGAATAGACAGATTATGTATGTACATATATAGTGTTTGGACCTATGTTGACGGTTAACACGTGGTAGTACTGCTGGTGAATGACATTCACTCCAAACCAGTTGATACGTTTGTCCCACAGAGTTTCGTCCATCTCAGATGCAGGTGTTCACCCATCAGTATCTTGCATGTTTGCCCTTGACTATAGGGATAGCAGAGACAAAGGGAATGAGAGAGAAAGAGAACCAAGAAGATTAATCAACAGGATTCTATTTCCCCAGCCAATTAACCTTTCTCTTCTAGATGTCATTTTATTCACACGGTCAGAAGAGAAGAATTCCAATCAAGGACCTTCCTTGCCTCCCTTTCACCTTTGCATCTAGGGTGTGATTAAGACATAAGAAGGGGAGAAGGAAGAAGGAAGAGGAACGGGCATTATCTTATGTGTCCATCATTCGCTCAAATTTAGACCGCTGCTGTTACACCAGGTTTAGTCTTGGTTCCCATACACTAGGCCCCACCAAAACATGGATTTAGTTTCAGTGCTTGTACATACCCCTTGTACATACCCCTTCGACAAATGAACCCAAAAGGCCTGATGCTCATACCCCTCTCCCCAAAAGGGGTATATACCCCTTGTAAGTGGGTTGGAAACCACGGAAGCCAAGACATACTGTGGATGGATGAAATCCTGCACCACCTGATAAACATTGGAATGATGATTTTCCTGGCAATACCAGCCTAGAATGGTTTCCCATGGTTTCAAAGTGGTGCAGGATTTCGTCCATCCACAGTATGTACTTCAACCCGATTCAACACTAGCAAGGAGAACTACACGGGCTTTAAGAAGATCCTCGAGAAGCTGAAGGTCTTCGATGCCCAAGCCAAGGACCTTTCGGACACGAAAAACCCAGGGCGGTTGATAGGTGGATCCCAAGGGGGGATCGAGTACGTCAGGTAAGTGGTTAGTAAGCCTGGTGACAATCCACTGAACGGAGACTTATAACCATTTGTGGGTTACAACCATGATTATTGCCCACTTACTAAGTACCCTGCCCCTTTAAGTAGGGTGTCATCCATCCCAACTGGTGTAGAACTTTGCCCATACACAGCTCTTTGCGGATGGATCGGGAAGGGAGCGGGGAGATATGATGCCTTTGAGTCACATTTTTCACATGGACTGCAGTGCTCTCACCTTTCAATTCTGAGTTGAGTTTAAGTTTGCACCAATTTGGGCAGGAAGGTAAACCAGGCCTCTTAAGTTGCCAGGTTCCTCCCTTGGGCAAGCTGTCGGCTATGGCCCACTTAAAGGGCTGCCCACAGAGAGTCGCTCGTAGTTTGAAGCCAGGGAGCAGAGGCTCTCCTCATAGACTGCTCTAGGGGTTGATTCCCCATTCTTTTGGACTATCGTTCTTTTCAATAACCGGCTATTTCTCCTGAACTTTTGCTGGTTTCCTGAAAAGAAGGATCCCTGGAAAGAATAGGGAAGGTACCCCTAGAGCTGCGTGGATCTCCACTGTTTTTTTTTTTTTTTTTTTTTTTTTTTTCTTTCGGTACGTTGGGCTGACGGAGCCCCGTGTAATGCACAACTGTGCTCAGCATCTGCCCGGCATCTGCTCGGCATCCGTGCGAGCCCGGCGGTAAGCGCCTCACCGAGACCGCACACTATACTCGTGGACACAAACGCCCAGTTCAAAGCCTCAAAGCTCGCAGCTGGTTCTTTTTCTCATTTGTGTCGCTTTCCTTTTCGCTAAGTCTTAATTTAGGGATGATCATCCCAAAGTGCAGCCGCCTTTGTTTCGTTTTCGTTTTATGTTTCGCTAAATCTTTACTTGGGGATAGTCATCCCAAAGTGCCGCCGCCTTGCGCTTCCTCTTTTTCCAGGATCGTTTTATCCATCCCAAAGCGCCGCCGCCTTGCAGTTCTTCCCTTTTTTTTTCCAGGAGAGATACACGAAGAACTCCAAGTATCTGCCGGTGCACTACTTCGAGCCCTCCAAGCTGCTGGAGGCTTGCGCCGCCAAGGAGGGGACCAAGGTCTTCCCCGGGCAGACCTTGATCGATGTGGTGCTCAAGGACCTTCGAGTCATTCCCACGGAGCCACGTGCTCAAAACCCATTCGGGGATTGATCCGGTTCGTAAGGGGCACTCCCAGCCAGAAGCAGCTGCGGGTCTCCGCCTTTGTATTTCCTTTCATGGTTCTGGGTCGACCATGTTAATACCGAGTTTTGATCGTGACTCACGTGGTGAACGAATCCTTCCATTGGCGAAAATGACTAGTTGTGTTTGTTTAGTTTTTTTTTTTTAAAATATGTTCCCTTCGTTTGTTTTAAGGGAATCTATCACTACATGGGATGTGTCCTTAGCTTTAAAGGAAATCTATCACATGGGATTTGTTCTTTGGGCAAACTAGTACATGGAAGTGAACATCTCCCCGGCTTGGGGTGTGCTTGCGGGGCGATTTGGGGTGGACCCTGTACTCCATAAACTGTGAGGTTTCGGGGTGCTTGACTTTTTGTTCCTTTCAAAGGGACCCTTCTGGTGGGTTCCACGGCAACGACGGAGTAGAGTCTGAGTAGAGGTGAGAAGCTTCTCTCGTGAGGACTTCAGAAAGAGCGGCGCCGCCGGCCCTGGCCCCTTCTCCAAGCTCTGAGCGACTCGAAAGCGGTTTCGAGCGCCGGGAGCTGGGAGCGGCTCGCTTGGCTTTTGATGGTAACCCGCGAGAGACGCGTTTTCTCGGTTTTCGCGCGGTTACCTCTCTGGTTGACAGGAACGGCGGCTGTGAAGACAGCCACGCCGACGCTGCCAACTGAGTTTCGTTTCGGCATGTCTAGAATTTCGATTTGGCGAAGACTTGGCGTCTCGATCTCAGCTAATTATCTGCGATCGAGCGAAGGCTGATCCCCATGGGACCAGATCCTGTCATGTTACCTCCTGCCTTGGGTCTGGAAAGGGGACGACTTCGGCTTTTTGTGCGGCAGGTCGGAAGCCCACCGCCAGGCCCCAAGTTAACCTTTCCAATTTGTACAGGCTTTCGTAGCCATTTCAGTCAGAGACATCCAGCTTGCGCCAGGCGGCAAGAAGCCATGCTGCAAGTTCACGGATGATCATGGGCCTCTTCAAAGAAATCTAGAAAATCATTGGAAGGAGTTTCATGGGTGAAGCGGAGCAGTGGGCAGTCTTTGCCATGGATCGCTTTGGACGCCTCTGCTTTGCATTTGTCATTGTTGCAGATTCCAAATGGGTCTGTGCGAAATAGGGGGACCCGAACGTGACAATGTTTTGTTTTGGCTTCTCTTTAAAACTAACCAACAAGAAGTTCCCCAAACACTCACACACACTCACAACACTCACCCAGCTTCCTTAAAAAGTGCAAAATTTAGTGAGGCACCATTCAGTGAGGCATGTGATAGGTTTTAATGATCTCAAATGCTTGCAAGGCGTCCAAGCCCAACAAAAACGTGACATCCAGCTTTTGAGTGTGGTGACAAGTTGCCCTTTCGGCGTTTATCAGCAGGGGCAGCTGCGAACTTATTCCTGGCGATGTACAAACTCTACTTGGCCAGTATGACTTAGTCTAGGTCTCCCAGCTAGGTGCCTTTTCTCACCGTTTTTCTTCACTAAAATAGACAAAAAAGAAAAAGGTTGGTACCCTTATTCTAACCTCTCTGCTGGAGGACCTAGTATTGTTAACTGCTTATCAAGTGGATTTGGTTTCTTAGTATATCTTGCTTTCAGCGTGAAAGTAGCTGGCGAGTTCACATTTTGGCTTCACCTCTTTACCCACCGGGAGTTTGGTGGCATCCACTCTCAACCTGGTGTTCTAGATAGGGTCTTATGCCCCATTTACCAGACCCATGGTGAAGAAGCTTCCAGAGATCTGGTTTCATGTTGCCTGCAAGGCTCGAACGAAACCAAAAAGAACACCCCTCCTTTTGATCATCAATCTGCTTCTTGGATTCGTGGCCCACGCATCTTCTTCCTTTCCGAGCTTCCGAGCTGCGCTGACGCCAGGCGGAGCAGGCCAAGCAGGCCACCGGCCAGGTGGTTGCTGCAACCTTGCGGGGACACCAAGCGGAGCGCGCCAAGCGGTTTCCGTCGGATGAACAAAGTTTTCGGATGCGAGAGTTTTGCTCGTTTTCTCCGTGGGTGGCAAGCCCAGCCATCCGGTTCAACGAAGCTTGTTAGATCTTTTTAGTGTGGTAGTTTCCATTCATTTAAGCCGCTAGATGTTAAACTTTGAGCAGGGGATCTGAGGAGAGCCCAGCCTAGTTGTTGCTGTATGGGATAGTTAAGCATGAAGCATCTGAAGAACTAAAACGCCAGGCCAAGTTATTGGCAAGAGCTTCGCGGTCATACCAACAGTAGATGCCGCAAAACCCTTGATGTGGGCAAGTAGAAGGATGACCAGTGACCGACATAGAGCAATTGTGCAATCAGTTTGCCATCTGCTTTTTGCCGAGCCCGCAAGGGGTGCTACTGTGGATGGACGAAATCCTGCACCACTTTGAAACCATGGGACACCACTGCTTGTTGGTATTTGTGGGGGGAATCATCCTTCCAGGGTTTCTTGGGTGGTGCAGGATTTCTGTCGTTGGGAATCATTTTGCATTTTTGCTTGTTGTGGTTTAGTGGGAAATCCACACTTATATGCTAAAATTTATTTTTGTTGCTCCCCTTCCAACGTCAACCAAGGACAGAGGGGAGCTCTGGTTTTGTCACATGGTCATGATGCTTCTCCTGTCACAAGGGCAATCAAAAGGAACACCGCCAGTTTGGGGCCCAAAAACATGATATACCGACATGCCTCTGCATTGGCTGCTCGTGACATCTCGCTTACAAGCCACATCGAGCATGGAGCCACCTGCGGGATAATCTGTTTGCCACATGAGGTTCGGACAAACTGTCCGCTCTATAGCTCCTTTGAGATGGGGGATTCAACACAGAACAAACAGGGGACTTACTAGTTGGTCCATGCTCTTTAGGGAAATCACGTAACTTTGAACATGGCTTACATGACATTGTCAACCAACGCCGAGCTATTTGCAGCACAAACCGCCAGAACACATTTGTTGATCACTGCTATGTTGCTGGCTATCGTTTGGCGCTCGATTATTTCTCAGTTTATTCTGTGGTTGACATTCATCTGCAAAGAGCTCAGTGTACCCGGTTCTGTTTCTTCCTTTTGTGCCACATGGAACCCGTTTCTCCTATGGCCGCATGACAGCTGGGTCAACACGTGGGACCATCTTACATAACTGCCCTCGGCTAAAGTGATGAACAAAGTAAGGATATTCCCTCCTGTCCACCAACATGGAACCCGACGTTTCGGGAGAGCCACTAAGTTTCCTTCAAAAGGAACCATGGCAGCGTGGACAGGAGGGTAAATCCTCGGTTTGGGGTTGAACGCTGACCAAGCAAGTTCGATCTGACCACTGAGTGGCACCCGTCGAGGCCAACGGAAGAGGAGATGGCAGCAGAGGACCACGAGGTAAAGGCGCGATCCCATCGGCCGTAAGTGTCCCATTTTGTCGCCACGTGTGGTTCGTTTGGTGACGTGGCTGTAGTGGGTCGCAAAAGTTCTTGGAAGAACTAGCGGTTGTTCGCTTGTTCGCTCGAAAGGGAAACCAAAAGGATGTTGGTCCTTGTTTCTTGACTGCTATTGGGTTGGATCTTTAGACTTTTATTTTTTGGGAAATAAAGGTGTTGTCCACTAAACCCCCAAAAAGTTAAACTTTTTGCAGGGGGGTCAACAGCAACCAAGGTTTAAACCAGGGATTTAACCACTTCGTAACCACCAAAGCGGGCTCCAAAGCACCAAGTGGGAAGCTGATTAAGGGATTGGAGCCAGGCTGCATTGGGCTTTTGCCCGGAGCTTTCGGGGAACAGGCACCGGAAGAATCCTTCCGGTCAATCAATTCCACGGCTTTGTTTGCCCTATTTGGTGGTCCACGATAGTATCGTGCTGCTCACAACACGAGAGAGGCATCTTACAGTCGAGACATTGCTAAACATACACTTCAGGTTCGACTGCAATTTGAGTTTCGCGTAAGACTAGAGATTCACAAAAGGGCAACTCAACATTTAGCCTCCGTGTTCCCCGGCTTGTGCAAGTGACAATTTCAGCCATTGAGTTTGAATCATGTTTAGAATCCTCTGAACCACGGCGACTATGAATTTGGAGGGCACTTGGAATATCAGCATGGAACCCCAAATCAGTTGATCACGCACCCTCTTGCTTCCATTTGCTCAAGAATATGTCTTTTATTTTCCCTTGTTGGAAATAAAATGAATTTATCACTACCAGACATATATATATATATATATGTTTTAAACAAATAATAGCGTCTTAACCAAATTGAACGCTTGGTGGTTTGGAGCTGGCGAACCATTTCAACGGCGAGTGGCCGTTTCATTCTGCGAGATTCCAGGCGGAGCACCTCCGCAAGGCAAAGGAGGCGGCTGAGGACCCATGCGTAGCCAGAAATCGAGCGGGCGGGGTGACAATAATGGAGGACCAAGTATGCGTCCATTTGCTTTTTTTACCGATAATAACAACAATAATAATAAAGCCTTGTTGGTTTTAAAGGAAACATGTCACTGTTGGACGTGTTTTCTCCGATGAAGCAAATGGAAGCATGATGCCCCGGATGAATTCGAAGTTAACATCAGCCGAGCTTCTCAATCTGTAAATGTGTTTTTTGTGGTTTAGATTAGAGCTTGTTGCGCTAAAGTGGGTTTCTCTTGGCGTTCATAAGAAAATACTTAGCTCTGGGCAACGTGTAACGAGCTAATCAATGAGAAGGTAAGACGAGCGGAAGCCCATCTTTATTGCAAGGTACTTGCAGATGCCTTCTTATTGTAATATATCTATAATAGGTAATATGATACAATACAAATTACGGAGCAGGATTAGGGATCCCCCGATTTTGACAACCCAGACAGCCAGCTGACTTCAGACGGGATGAGCCAATGGATGGCGTTGTTGCAGCTCCACGCTCCATGTGTACACAACTTTATGTTCCCGTGAACCTTGAGAGGCTTGATGCGCGGAATATTGAATTTGACACATTCACTTTCCCAACTCAACACTTGGTCTTGCACTCCACAGCCAGAAAGTTCCTTCAATTGTACATTGCTCGGTGCCCCCAAAAACAAACAACGCCATGCTTTGAAAGTCCCCTTCTTCTTACGTGACAATTGGGCGAGATGGGATGGCAAAGATAGGATGTTTGTCTTTCTGTCTTTGTGCTCCGTCTCTTCCATCAGGATTCAATTTGTGGACTACAAGGAAAAAACACAGATCTCCTTGTTCACAGAGCGACTCATCAGGGCTTACGTTAAAAATGAAACGGATTAACTCGTGATACAACATGAAAGGGACAACAATAAATCGTTGAAGATACTACATAATTGACTTCTGCATCATCCATGCAACGATACTAGACAACAGTAAAGGTAAAGGAAATGCTGAAGACAAATAGCTGTTTACATGGAAGAAACAGAGAAGTCACAGAGAGATTAAAGCCGGTTCCCCTTCGTTTCCATGGACAAGCTTGTCTTTTAGTGTTCTCTCCTAGAATTCAGTTTGATTTCGTCTCTTGTCCATGACTCCTAGTGGAGGATTTTGTTGGATGTAGAATGTAGCGATTGGTTTCCGGAAGTTACATGTCTGGCCGTGGAAAATTCTAGAGCCTCAACAGATCATCATTCTCCGTTATGCCCCTCCCGTCTACCGGAGAGGTGTGGAGGGAGAGATGAACGGAAGAGATAGGAATTGAATGGGAATTACACGCTTTTACCAGAAATCACTTCCTTTAGAATTCCAAGAGATAGATTGTAAAGACTAATAGAAGTAGAAGACAAGAAATGTGAGAACAAGTGGGAATAAAAACTCGAACAGACAAGAACGGAAATGCAATATAGAAAGGAGACAAACAGATGTGAACATGTATAAATAATGTTGTAGGTGTTCTTCTTTGCTTTTGCTCTGAAGTGAGGAATGAACATTGTAGAATGGCAAACGTATGAAAACTGATTGGATCTGATAAGAGATGGCGCAACTCCATCCAGTCCCTGTGTCCATCCAATGTGGCAAAGGAATTGTGTAAAATACACATGAATAACAAATTAAATACCAATTTGCTCGGGGGGTTCCCAGCCATCTGGTTCCTTCACTTGTGTTTCTTCTTTTTTCTTCGGATTTGGTGGGGATTTCCGTTTAACCCACGAAAAGTTTAACTTTGAGCGGGGGATCTGAGGGCGGCCCAATTTGACATGTTTCTTTTAGCTAGCCTTTCTTGCATGCTTTTATCCACCATACAGGACCCCGTTCTATCTCTAGGAACGTGAGAATCAGACATGTTGGGGAGGCATTTCACGAAACCTTGCACATTGATTCACGAGAATCCACTGGCCTAGATCTGAGCTTGTGCGAGGCCAGCTTCCGGGCTTCCCAATTTACGCCCTGAGTCCAAAAAAGCAAACCTGGTCCAGAAAAAAAAAAAAGAAAGGCGCACGGCTTCTCCAGGAATTCCGGCTCCGCACCTGCCATATTGCGGGTCTAGCGGAGGACACCAAGAAGGACATCGTCAGGCGGAAGCGTTATTTGGTTCCCCTCCCGTCCACGAACATGGAGCCCGTTTCGGGGAGTCCTAGAAGACTAATTTCCTTTAGCAGGCACCCTCTGGTGGGTTCCTTGTTACCCTCCCACCAATTAACATGGAACCTGACAGGGGACCCCTTTTTAAAGGAAAATTGTCTTGCAGGACTCCCCGAACGTCAGGTTCCATGTTAAGAGGGCACATCCGTGTTGGGGGGAGTAGGGAAATGGAGAACTCTATTTCTTCCATGTCTGGGAAGAGTGTTGGTCTTGCAGTCAACCAACTGATGGTCTGCTTTCAATTCAAAAGAACCAAGTGCAAGTCATCTCTTTCCATTCCCATCTGGCTTGCTGAACGAGCAATCCAAGGGACTACAGCGTTCCTGTACGCTCTTGTCATTCCAAGCCTCCAAGGCGGACTTTCAAGCTTTCTGCGTTTGACAGGACGCCGCGCAAACATCGTAGAGAAACTTTAACACGTTGATTCGGGAACAAATTGTATTTGGGACAACCATCCATTTGTGCATGTATTGGACCATACACCACAAAACAATTGGGCCATCCAGCTATTGGGGCGTGTCTTTTTTTTGAAGGGACCCTCCAAAATGGTTGGTGTTTCCTTTCGGTTTCCAATTAAGCCCCACATCACGGGTACCCCAACAAAAAGGAGGGATTTGCGGACGAAACTGGCAGGTCCTTGTGTGAAGGCTTCGGAGAGGTCGAGAACCTGAGGACGGGACGGGCCCAATGAAGGGGTAAGGGGACTCAGACCCAAGATGGTGGCTCTTTTTGGACCCTTTTTCAGTTGGTTTTAAAGGAGAACCAAAAGGAAAACCGTTGCGGCATTTCGGGATGTCCACGAATTCAGCAGACATACCAAATGGGTTGTGGGTTTCATGAGCTGTAAGGTGTAAGGGAGTATCTGGCGGGAATGTCGCTTGACAGCGCCCTGGTCTTAAGGGTATGGGATTTGACAAAACCAGGCTCGAGGCCTGCGTTTGGGCCATGTTGAACGGACACCACCCATTGAGCATCAACACTTCTCCGAGTTGCCAATCCCTCAAGACAAGTCGCACGGCTAGCTCACACATCTTTGCGGAAGAAGTTTCTGGAATCCCTCTCGGGTGTTTTCAAGCTGGGTCGGCCTACAGCGCATCACATCATCGGAGAGTGAATCGTCGGATCCCTTCTCCAGGATGCAACCAGACACCTCAGCAACTGCTTTTCTCCCAGGTCCAAAAGTCGCCTTGGCACGGAAACCAAAAAGCAGTGGTTGGGGTTGCTGGAAATGACGGGATTTTCGAAACGGCTTGCAACACGGTAGCTTCGGAAGCCCAAGCAGGGCTGGAGTTGTTTTTTCCGGGTAACACAACAAACCTGTGCTTGTAAAGCCTGGATTGCCATGTGCCCTTTGCACCATGCCTTTATTCTCAAGGAATGTTGGCCACCATCTTCTCCCAGAATTGGGGGGGCGAAGCTCTTGGTTTTGCATCTTAAGCCACCGTTGTTCAAGCAAGCTCCTTTTTCCATGCCCCACATCGTGTGGGGTAGCCGCACAATTTGACATTGGCTCATATGGGTGCATTCATGATCACCGCCAACACAAAAGTGCCTTCTTTTTGTTTCCGCCCAGCCCTGCGTCCCATCCTGGCTGGCTTGCACAAAGCGAGTGTTACTGGCAAACGTCTGGATCGCCAACCAGCTCTTATTGGCCGAGCTTTGATGTTTCAACTGCCCCACCAGCAGATCAGCAAAGCGAATGGGTGCTTTTTGAGGGTATCCTTTTTCTGGTTGGTTTAAATGGAAATCAACAGCAAAACAACCATTCTGTTGCTTCCCCCAGTTTGACACATACTTGTGTCATGCCGTCGAACCCTCTTGAATTTGGAATGACGCGTCATGCATGCGCTTGCTTTACCACATTGCCGGACCGACTACGCCACACGTACGCCACACCCGCAGAGATGATATCCATCCGTGAGACGAGTTGGCGCCCTGAGTCCTCAATCCGATCCGCAAATCTCGAACCCCCGTGATGAAGGCTACTTTCTTGGAGTGTCCCGTTCCGGTTGCTTGTTTTTTGTTTTTTTAATTCTTCTTTTTCGATTTCACGCTGGCCGCGAAAAAATCGCACAGGATAGATACCGCTGCAGATGGTGGGGCTCCCCACTTGCGCGCGCACAGCATGCGTGAACGCATGTCTTGCAGCCATGGGCATCTCCAGGGATACTGCAGCCAGCAGGGTATGGCTCAAAATTAAACAGGAGGGATGACGCAGGTTTTGGTCCACGTTTCCACTTACCAGGGTTCCATTTTGGGTACCGGCTTTTTGAGCCACAGCCAGCACGGCAATACAAGCCAAGAAATACAGGCACAAACCTTTCGTGTGGTTTGCTTTTTCAACGATCTCGAGACACAGATACTCGCGTCAGCAAATTGTTCTACGCCAAGTGAGCAACGCCCAGAACCGGTTCCTATTGGCCATGTGGATAGGTGGTTGTTCTACCCGGTTCCACGGCGGTTTACTACCGCAAATTTTGACCCATGCGAGAGCCCAAAGTCTGTTGGTTTTTGGGTGCTGCTCAAGATCTTTGGCTCAAGGGCGACGGAGGATTTGGGGTGCCAATTTAAGTGATCTGAGTACGGATTCCGTGCCATTCGGCCACCGGTTGGGCAAAAGTCTCCTACATTCTCCAGTTGCGAAAGTAATCCTCTCCCTTGAGAAACGCAAGCCCCCCCTTGAGAAAGTTTAGTTCTCCCAAATCCCAAGCCCCCCCCATCGTACAATAGCAACTAGGCGAATATCAAGCCAACAAAGCCAACAAATCACCGGCTGCAGTCGTAATATGTGAGGAAAGAGCGCCTGATTTGCCCCACCAGTTAGCAGGGAACTCACCTATAAGAGCCAATTGCTTGGAAGGGTCGTTTCAACCGAAAGGTTGTTTTCTAGGAAGCACTGAGTTGTTCCCGACGAGGGAACCTGGCTTTTTCGATACCCCACCAACATGGAACCTTCCAGGACTATGTGAAAACGGGTAGCATCGCACACCATTCAGACTGCCTCGCTGTGTAGAAAAAAAACACAGCTCGGAGAGCCCATCTGAACACCCTGGCTGTGGCCCAACGGTTCCGCTAAGCTTGGCGAACCATCCGTCGCTTTGCGAAAAGCAACAATTCGCTCTTTGTTGTCCATGCTTTGGCCCAATCTCGTCTTTGTTGCATATCCGAGCTTTCAATCTTTTTCGGGGAATTCCCCACACACGCACCCCCCCCCCGCCGCCGCCCCCACACCCCGCCAAGCTCCATCCAGCCGATTCCTCGGCTAAGGCACGACCTTCGGCCTGGTGGAGTTCAAGGATGGGCAAACCCCGAAACCTGAGCAGAGCTCCTTAAACGATACATTTTGCCAATTTAAAACATGGCTTTTTCCACCAAAACAAAGAGAAACCACCATTTACAAGTTGCAATGTTCAGGTGTATAATGTAAGGATCCCTGCTGAGCTCGAAAAGTTTTCCGGATTCCGACAGCAATTGGTCCCCCAATTGGTGCAACCTTTCTCACCGCTTCTTTTTTGGTTGGGAGATTCGGTTCCCTGCTAACATAGACAGGGAAAAAAGTTGATACCCTTATTCTAACCTCTCAAATCTGGAGCACCTAGCCACTGAGAAATCGATTCCTCTACCGGGTCGCAAGAGTCGCAAGGCACTGCTTGCTGGACACTACCGAGTTTTTTTTTGTTTTTTCTCGGACATGGAAAAGAACAGTTCTTGGTTGTCGTAAGGAAACATTTTACATTTTTGCTTATTGTGGTTTAGTGGGAAATCCCCACTTAACTGCTAAAAATTGAATTTTTGCTCCCCTTCCAACGTCAACCAAGAGTTGCCTTGGGGGGGGGATACTTGTAACCCTCTGACTTGGCGGTTCCCAGCCAGCCGGTGCCTTAGGTGCTTAGAGGTTTTTGGGTTTTGGAATGGGGCCCAACATATTTCTTCTGACCCGCCTATGTGGTACAGGGAATCATACCAAGCCCACCCGGAGAAACCAGCAAACCACACTCCAGCTATGGATCCATATGGCTGTGGGTCAAACCCAATGGTACCATTTTGGGGTAGGTGCACCACCCATGTTGGTCTCTTTTTTTTAGTGGGGATTGGGATGTTCGCTGGGGTACGGGATTTTGACCCATGGCCATATGCCAATAGATATGAACTTTGGTTGGGATCAGGCCGGTGATGATCCGAGGACTTGGCATCTTGTTCAGTAACAAGTGAAGGAGTTACTTAGCAAGGCATGACTTGGCCAACACACCGCTCAAAAATTGGGTTGACCTTAACGGAGGGACAACATGAATGCGTTCCCAAAAAGAGCCATTCAAAGCCTTAGTGACATGGACACTAATTTTGATTGGGGATCCTATTCGACATCAAACGTGCGTGAGGGTTTCTCAAATGAGTGATCGCCTAGAATGCATTGATTTGTTGGTGTCCCTGTATATACCACCCAACTCGAGCAACTTCGACAATGATCGCCATTTGACGTCCGCCAACCATTTAGGGAAAGACCATTGACGAACCCCACTGAAGTGAAATTTCAATAAACTCCCTTGCCTCCGTTGAAACCGCAGTTGAGTCCAAGTATTCTTACCCCTCCGAAAATTTCTCAGCCCCTCAGACCTCGAGAGGTTGCTGTTCCCATCCCTTCACGCCCAGGAGATCAAGGTGGCCCACGCACAGACCTCAGCGTCCTTCTGGGCCGGTGAGGGCGGAAATTCGAAGCGGAAATTTCAAGGGTTCCCAAGCCGCATAGCGATGAGCGTACCGATTTTTGAGCCACAGCCCAATCTATCGCTAGCCCACCGTGCAGGGATCAACAGTCTTGCTTCTTGAGAATCCACTGCCCACCAAATGTGTGTGTGTGTGTGTCGGGAGACGCAGTGGTTGCCATGCCGAGACCACGACTTAGTCGGTGCGCATTGGCAAAGAGCAGGGTGCCAGACTGTTTCCTCAGGATTTCGACATGTGTTGACTATCCCTGATTTCTTCTCATCCAAATGCGTCCTTTTGGCTTCCTCCAAGGCAATCTCCAGGTTCATCATTCCCTGCTGAGCACCAGCAAGTGTTTTTTCTCTGCGGGGAGAAGTGGGTCGACATATCCAAATCATGGAGTTGAGTCGTTTGTTGATTCCTTGGCAGAGACATAACATCGTATTGACAAGGGATATTTCTTGGGCTGGGGGTACATGTACCAAATAAGAGCCGCTTTTTCAAGGGGCAAAGGTTTTTGACATCCTTTCCCCCACTCCAATGGAGATGCCCCCTCTTTGCGGGGTCCTTCCTGCGAGTGGAGATTCGCTCACATGGGTGTGTCTTTTTGAGACTTTCCTTTTGGGGTGGGTTTTAAAGCCACCGTGTTGGGGAGTAACAAACAAACCCCGGCAACTGGAGGGTAAGGGACAATCCCAGCCACAAATATGGGTGCAGATATCCTGTTTCATTCCTGAACAATGGTTCTGGGCTACCATTTTCGTACCTCTTACGCTTTTTTAGTTGTTTTTTGGGTTTAGTGTGGTTTCCGAATTTCATCAAAAGGTAACCCACTAAGGGCGGACAGCTGCACCCAGGTGGTGAAGATGCAGCGCTCCTTCCTGGTGGAGGACCGAGTGCTCGTCTTCACCGAGGCGAAACGAAGCCGCGGCAAGCGCCAGCCGAAGAAGCGGCAAGCCAAGAGTTGTTTTTTTCTCTTCCTCAGAATTAGCTCCCCATTTTTTTGTGTTTTTTTGCTTTGTTGGGGTCCCTTTGTTTTGCACTCACCAGGCAAAACAGTTGTTTTTGCTGGGGTCCTAATTCCAGCCTAGCTTTGTGATCGCGCCTCCAGAGCCAAAGGATTTCGGGTTTTATGTCGGTGTCCCTTTAAAACCACAAAAGAGGGGTACCATACTGCACACAATCATAGTTTTGCAGCACCATGCTTTGGCTGACTTGAAATTCCTGGTGCTGGCTTAAAGCAAAAGCGAAGCCGCGGTTTTTTAGTTGGGCCAAGGGTGGATCTGTTTGTCTCTGTGTCTGTCCGCCTGTCTGTGTGTTTGTTTGTTTGTTTGTTTGTTTGTTTGTTTGTTTGTCTGGTGTACTGTTTGTTTGGTTGTCTGTATGCCTGCCTGTCTGTCTGTGTTGTTTGTTGGTTTGTTCGTGCGTTTGTTCGATCGTTTGTGTGTCAGTGTGTGTGTGATTTGTGTGTGTGTGTCTTCTGTTTTTGTTTTGCATTGGTTTAGTTTGGCTGTTTCTTTGGTCGTTGTTTGATTGCTCGTTGCTTGTAGTGTTTGTCTGTCTGTCTGTCTGTCTGTCTGTCTGTCTGTCTGTCTGGCTGCCTGCCTGCCTGCCTGCCTGCCTGCCTGCCTGCCTGCCTGCCTGCCTGCCTGCCTGCCTGCCTGCCTGCTTGTTGTATGTCTGTCTGTCTGTCTGTCCATGTGGTGTTTTGTTTTTTTGCTTGCTTTGCTTGCTTTGCTTGCTTTGCTTGCTTTGCTTGCTTTGCTTGCTTTGCTTGCTTTGCTTGCTTTGCTTGCTTTGCTTCCGTGGGTGCGTGCGTGTGTGCATGCGTGCGTGCATGCGTGCGTTTGTGTGTGCGTGGTGCGTGCTTGCTTGCTTGCTTGCTTGCTTGCTTCGCTTCGCTTCGTCGCTTCGCTTCGCTTTGCTTTGCTTTGCTTTGCTTTACTTTGCTTGCCTTGCCTTGACTTGCCTTGCCTTGCTTGCTTGCTTGCTTGCCTGTGGTGAGTCAGTAAGCCTGTGTCAACAATTCCTGTAGCAAGATATTTGGACATTCCGGTCATGTTTGTGGCCCAAGTCATCCCGCCAATTTGCTGTCGATGACCTGTATCATGTCAATGTGCCACGTCTTGTTTCGGGGTTTTCTGTGAGGCTTTGGTGTTGCGCGCTTCCATTCGCCAGACTCCACACTGTGATTCGATTTTGCGCCCTCTGGGGCCGTCCGAGTCCCAGCCACGCAGGACAAAACTACATCTTTAGTACCATTGCAACTGTCGGATGTTTGCAAGAATTGCATTGCACAATGCTCCTGCTTCAATGCTGAGGTGTTGCTATGTGTGGGCTCAACAAAATGATGTCACGTTGCCAGGCGAAGTCTCATGTGGACAATGCCAAGGTGCAAGAGATGCCGGATGCCCAGTTCTGGCATGTTGGGCAAGGCCTTAAACCTGTGTATGGTGAACCCTGAACTACCGCCAAGCCAGCTGAAAACCAAAAGAAAACGACCTGTTCTTTGATTTGTTTTGCAGATGTTGCTAGTTGCTGCTGTTCGTTTCACTGCAGTGGCAGACATTGCGGATCTCCGAGTGCATCTCTATGTATTTCAGGGGTTATATAGCTGAAAATTGCCTGACTTCTGCTCTCCGATTGCTTTGTGTCCTTGCTTTGTTGACCCAAAGTCCTTTGCTTCCAAGATGCGAGTTCGCCTCTGCGCAAACGCAGACGGATAACGACTCGTAGGGTCTGCAGACTGCAGCGTAGCAGGTTTCAGAGGGGGTACTGGGGCAAGGATGGCCTTTAGGGGTGTCTTTTTTCAGGGTACCCATTGTTGGTGGTTTCAAAGGAGCAACCGGAAAACCGGCAATTTTCTTTCAGGGGGGTCCAACCTTAAAACAGACACACCCCAACTATACTTGGATGTGTCTCTCTACACCAGCGCTCCGAATTCGTTTGACATGCCAGAGATCAGTCAGAGTCAGATTTGCTGAGGATGGTCCAGTTCCAGGCTGGCTTCGGGTCTGTACCCGTGGGTTTGTTTTAGGGCTACTCTCTGGTCCATAATCTTGGAACCGCACAGGAAAAAACGAAAACAATCATGGAACTTCCTGTGAAAAAATGAAGCTGGCACTCACTAAACATAGACCCTCCTGCAAGCCAGGATTTTTTTCTGACCTAGACTGCCCGTAGACCCGGGGCATCACCTATTCGCTCAGGTCTCCTAACAAAAGCCCTGAGATGCGTCAGTCAGATGTTGCCAAGTGGAACTTCTCCATGACTGTGATACAGGCAGCTGTGCCCGGGGAGATTATAGTTGGTTATGTCCTCAATCTTGGTTACCCTCCCACCAACTAACATGGAAGAGCAAAAAGGCCCTTTCCAAGAGGAAAGTAGTCTTTTACAGGGGTTGTATCTCTAGGGGTTGATTCCAACCATTCTTTTTAACCATCGTTCTTTTCAAAAAGCAACTATTTTCCCAGGTTTCCGGAAGTTTTTTAGGAAGAAGGATCCCTGGAAAAGAATGGAAATGGAAAGTACCCCTAGAATATCCTCAATCTTGGTTGTGTCCTCAATCGTTGAGGACATTTTCCGGTTGGCTTTACCCTCAATCTGAAAGTAGCGATGCAGTCCGGTACCAAAAGTAGGGTCTGTATGAACCTTCCATGGGACCAAAAGTCGACGGCTTCTCACTCACATGCCAGGCGCCCATCATCGACGCCATGGAAATGCGTTCTGCCTGGGCCCCTTTTTCGTCTCGAATGGATCCGGCATGATCCGGCAGCCTCTCGCTGGGGGTTGCTGAACTTGAGTCACTTTCCGGGACCATTTTAGTGGCAAACACTCAGGTTTAGACCTTTTTTGGGCAAAACACTCAGGAAATGAGTATGAGCGTCCGTTTGTTTGAAATATATTTTTGTTTGTTGCTTTTAGAGGGATTATTTTTCACTACTGGACATGGCCTATATGGTTAGTTTTTCCAGGTGGCTGAAGCAAACGCAAGTGAGTCAAGCTTGGTGTTTTGTGCTTTTGACCACTCCGACGGCAGTGAAACCGAGCTGGCCCATGCGAGAGTTGCACTGGGCACGAAGTATCGTCGGGAGATTCCCAATTTTTTAAGCCTGCAGGCCCGCATGTATCCTGTTTGTTTGTAGTGCTCTATTGTGTCCATAGCCATGGGATCGGGTTTTGATCGGGCCTGGGAATCCCCTTTAGCGTGATAAAGTAGTTGTGGATGGTTGTTCCAAGCGGTTGTGGGCGGGGGTTGTTGACTCGTTGACACGTCGTTGGGATGTTGACTCAAAATGGTGAGTGTGCCACCAGGCACCTGGGGTTGGCTCCCAAGGAACGAAACGGAGTGCAATCCAAGGCCTATTTGACCCCCATATTTGAAGGAAACCAAGTCAAGACAAAATCTATTGTTTGATTGCCTTCCCCCTTTTCACACCCGCATTTGGGGCATAGCGACGTCCTGCCAAACAGCACATCAGTTTTCAGTACATGCCAAGCAGCTAGATTCGATGCTTTTTCAGGCCCCCTCAGACCCCAGAACCCCCCTCTCCAGACCCATTACACCTGGGCCGGATGTATTTGGGTGTGCTTGAACACGTCTTACATGTGTTCTTCTCGTCTTTTTTTTTTAATGGCATCAGCCTTGGGGCACAAGACTCGTTTGAGGTCTCGGGGGGTCAAACGTCCTTACATTTGGGGTCCAATGGGTCCCTAATGGTCAAACATGGTCACCCCACCTCTTAATCCTTGCTTGAAACATGACCAGAGCTTGCCTACATGACATGTCAACACCTTTTTCTTCCATTTGCTCAGAAGATTTGTTGTACTTTCCTTGTTGATTTTAGAGGGAATCTATCACTACTGGAAATATGTTTAATTGTTCCCGGGGGCCTAAGCAAATGGACGTTTTCTTGGACCTCTTGGTTTCCCCAAGACCAAGCCTCCCCCCCAGACGTCCCAAAAGAGCATCGCGTTGAGGTCCTGGCACAGCAGGTGCCCCTCGCAGAGAAGCTTGCGAAGGCCGGACTCCCATGAAAAGAACTGGGAGCTCCCGGTGAATCAACCAGAAGTTCATCAACCAATTTAGAGACACCTCAAAGCGTGGTTTGAGTTTTTGTTTCAACAAAAACGTGGTTTTGTCCAATCAGAAGGGAGACCCGCAGTTTTTCTAGGGGTTGATTCCTTTCCCATTCTTTTCAGCCATTGTTCTTTTCAAAAACCTGATCCGTTTCCCCAGGGTTGTGGTTTTCTAGCAAGAAGGATCCCTGGAAAGAATGGAAATGGAAGTTACCCCCACGTCGCTAGCTCAACCTTAGGTGAAATCTTCCAGTACTAACCCTGGTAGATGGGCTGGACACACTCATCTTCCAGTTGCCGAAATGAATATGTTTTTCATGTTCCCCCTGTTGGTGTTAAAGGGGATGTGTCATTACTGGAAATAATGTTATGTTTTGGCAGGGGACTACAGCAAATGGAGGTAATGGGTCGCGATGACTTCTGCAACCCTTACACTTCCAAACAACAAACAGATCTCAAACCAGCACCAGGGTCCCAACCACTGCTTTTTGGACCGGGGAAAGATCGGACATGGGAAAACGCAGCTGGGAAGGGTCTCTCAAAACGGGGATCAAAAGCGAGAACTCTCCTAAAGCGTTCTCAGATCAAAAGAGAAAGCTTTAGCCCATGGGAGCAAGGCCGGAGCGTGCGAATAGATGACATGACTGGCAGGCCACCTGGCTGACTCACATCAGAGACCAGCTAGGTCCCCCAGTGCCCTTTTACCCTGTTTTGGGGGAGGGCTCCGCTACCAAAATAGACTACGGAAAAAAGGGTACCCTTGTTCTAACCTCTCTACTGGAGGACCTAACCAGCAAATGGGCAGGGATCACAAAGAAACGGGCACGCGCCAAAGAAGCACGTGAGATATGCCCAAAACATGTCTCCTTTGGGACCTCTACGTTCGTTTTGATACTAGTACGGCTGCTCTTCTGATGCAGCGCGGAGTTTTGCCGCGCAGATCAAAATCAACCAGGGATTTGTTCATCAACTTGTTTCCAATTTTGGATCGAAGTTTGGTCAACCCCAAATTGTTGGCTTCCCTTTGGTTCCCTCTAAAAGCAACCCCTCAAAAGAGCGTTTTTACTGGGACGAAATCCCACACCGGTCGGGATTCGGCACAGGCATTAACACACCAGGTGCGAAGTGGCAATTGACGTAGAAACATCCAGGACGTTATTCATCCACCTTCCAGCAACCCCCCCAGATCCAGATTCCCATTGGTACTGTCCAACAAATCAGTTGGGAGCCCGTTGCTGGTGGTTTGCCGACTTTTGATCCTACCTCCAAAAACGGTTGCCTTGGCGGTTCCCAGCAATCCCCTTAGTTTTAGTGGTAGTTTCCATTTAACCCACTTAGAGTTAGTCACTCTAGCAGGGGATCTGCAAACGGACAGCCCAGCAATGCTCAGCATGGCCAAAATGGGTATGATATCTCACAGTAGCCAGACTCCCAAACTAAAAGTATGTTTCCTCTTTTCCCTTCTAAACCAAGGTGAAGCTGGTATGCGGAGAAACATATTATGCATCAAAAGACGCGCCAAGTTTATTTTTGGTGCGGAGGTGAAAGCCGCCGCGATGGAGCTTCGTGCCCAAAGCTCGGATTGGATGTCCACAAGCTGGGTGTGTGGATCACGCAACTTCTCCCCGTCTAGTTTGGCTGTGTCGTGGAAATAGGGTAACCCCAAAACGGATTCAAACACATGAAGGCTTCCCCGGTGGTTTCATTTTGACCCATACCCATTTAAAGATTTATATATTTTTTGGGTAGGCTTGGGGTTGATTAGAACAAACAAAGGGAAACCCACCCATTCTGGGGTCTAAACAAACACACACCATGTCCGTTTGGTGGATTTGTTGCATCAACTTTCGGCCATCGTTAAAAAAATGCCCCTAGTGATGTTAAGGGAGAAGTATGTGAGCCCCACTCATCCCTTCCAGTTTGCTTGGAGCTCCAAGAAGTGACAGGTTCATGAATTGACCCTTTGGCAGTTCTACAACTTTATCTTTGTTGCATTCTGCTTGGCTGTTACTAATGGGTTTTCGACTAAACCACTAAAAGTTAAACTTTTAGCAGGGGAGCGGTGCTTGGACTAAACATCTTTTCGTTGGACACTTTGAGTTTTCCCTTGGACCCACAAAAAGTGAACACAACTCTTTGGGTCCTCGCCGGTTTGGGCAACCTTGGGAGGGCACCCGGTTTGTCTCCTGGGCTTCGGGATCCGGCGAACGAACCAGAAACGTCAGCTTGAATGAGACCCTTCCAGCCCGCGACGATCGCTTTTTGGGCACTTGGGAGTTTGGACATGGGAAGAAGCCGTTGGGAGATGTTTTTTGTTTCTTCGCAGGCCCTTAAAAATGAATGACCCGAAAAAATGTGCATTGTTTCCCATGGAGACTGGTTGTTTGGGCGAACAAGTGAAGTTTGGGCCGAAGTTGGTTTGGCCCCTCCAGCTAATGTTTTATGATGTCCAGGATCAATGGTTTGATAATTACCCTGGATCCTAGTGCCCTTTTTCACCCCTTGTTTGGTTGGGAGGTTTCCCCTACTAAAATAGACCACAGAAAAAAGGGTACCCTTGTTCTATCCTCTTTACTGGAGGACCTAGTACCACTGACCGACCGGCACAGTGACATGGTTGATGGCAGCATGTGACCCAGGCACGTGGGTTGCGAGTGCACTAAGTGCCTTGTGTAAGGCATGGCGCCAGTCACTTGCACGCGAAATCGTACCTTTTGAGAGAAACTCATGAAATTCGGTTCACAGGAGAATGAGTTTCCCACGAGCCAACATGGATCTGCACGGACCACTTTTGGAGCCTCACTTTTATGTTTGATGGTGGGAGGGTAGGACCCCTAGACGTTGTTGACAGTGTCCATGCATGGAATTTCCTGCAGGACTCACCAGTGGTCTCTTAGGTGAATATCGCGCCTAGCACCGTCTAAACAGCAGGTCAGTCAGAGTTAGAGCTTGCCAGATACAAGGTCATAGGTGTTCTTTTCAGGTCAGTTTTGCTGAAATTGATGGCACTAGTTTAGATTGGTGTTATTCCATTTACCAGGGCCGTCTATTAAACCAGAAGGTCACCTATGTGCAAGCTTTGCAAGGACAACAGCGATCACCACCGCGGCCCCACCGATGGTGACATGCACACACCTCTGGAACCATGGCGCTCGCCGCGTTCTTGCGTCAAGATTCGGTGCATGAGCTGGGGTTTATCTTGCTGGTGCGATAGGCGCGGAATGAGAAATGGAATGAACCGTTTTGGGCATCCCGAATAAAGGAAACCACCAGTTGGGTCTGCTTTTTCTTGGGGTCATTTTCCATTCCTCATTCCCTGCAGAGCACCAGCACGCGCAAGTTCTGGACAGAGACTCCTGGAGCTTGATTCAAACTGGCGGGGAGGTCGGGGATGTCGTCCAGGCGGACAATCTACAGGAGGGTGCCCCAGCAATTGGTGCCCTTTCTTTTGCCAACTTCTTTGGTTGGGAGGGTTCCATACTAGAATGGACCACAGGAAAAAAATAGGGTACCAACTGATTGTAACCTCTCAAATCTGGAGGACCTAGTCTAAGACTAAAAACCCCCAAAATGGCCTGAGGCCAAAGAGCCCGAGAAGAAGAAAAAGGCCGAGTCTCGCGTCGCGGCATTCGACGACCGGCAATGGCAATCCGGGCGAGTTCTCCATATGGCCGTGGGTCAAAATTAATGGGATCCCATTTTGCACCCATTTTAGAACCTTTTTTCGTGGGGATTGGCCATATGGGTGTGGCTCAGAATCAAAGAGTTAGAGCTCCGCAAGTTTGAGAGTTTGGCTCCATTGACCAATGCCAAGGTACCATTCTGGTGCAGTTTTTGGAGCCACAGCCATGTGAAGATACGGGACCAGTGTTCGTTTGGCTCATCGAAGCCAGATCTGTTCAATCTATTGTGTCCAAAAGGACTCCTTGGGAGAGGATGCGGCAGAACACATCGGGAGGCTTCCTCGCATCAACGTTAGAATCTTCGATCTCTGCTGAAAAGTATGGTAGAAGAGATACGCTCGCTAACACCGCCAGCGGCTCGCTTTCCGGGTGCCCTCTGCTTGTTTTTTGCGAGCACATACTCAAGTTGGAACATGTCCTTGGTGAATTTGGGGTCGGGTCATGGCGGGGGACGACTCTCTTATTGGAACGCTCACTGAGACGTGGCGGTGTTGCCGAGTCTTGCACAAGTTACCTTTTGCCTTGCTTCCGAGTTCCCGGACTTGAAACAGTTTGGGAAGACCAGTTTAGCGGTAAACAAGTTCAGACAGGTTTTCTACCAATCCACTGAATGAGTGAGTTGCAGGTAAATCACTGGGTTTTCTTTGCTTTATGTAGCGCCGCGCTGGGATCCCAAAGCCGCATCCAACCTGGTTTGATGATAAAAAGGCCTATATGAGTCAGTCTTCGTTTAAGGGGAGCCCCCAGAATGGTGGTGTTCCGTTTGGTTTTCCTCTCACACCACCAAAAAAAAAGGCACCCTCAAAAAATACAAGCCCATATTGGTAGACCTAGAAGTCCATGGGTTGTCAGCATTGGTCGAGTGCATCTCTTTGTATCTCGGCCAATGGTTTCATAGCGACTCCCTGGCGTGGTTTGGAAGTTCCCCTGCGCAAATGGAGCAGAACTAATCGGGCTCAGTGCCAGGACAAGAAGGACAAGAAGGAGAAGAAAGATAAAGTGAAAGACAAAGAGAAGAAAGAGAAGAAGGCGCACAAGTTGTTAAGCTTTGCTTGGCGTGTTTTTGCTTGTGTTGGACAGGCATCAACCCAGTTCGCCCGACACTGCGCAAATAGCTGCTTGCTGTTTGGTCGGTACATGGTGCTGCCACTTGCACTGACGCTGTTGCAGCGGTTGGTGGAAGGGCTTTGGCCATAAATCCAGTCGCTAGTTGTCTCTGCAGGTCTCTGCACTCAGTAGAAATCTGTTGCAGGCTGCTTTTTCCATTGTGTCATATGGATGTGAGCTACTGCGTTTTGTTTTTGTTTTGAGAGCGCTCATCATAAAATCAAGAGCACGGCTTCACGTGCTGTCACCATAGCAAATCCTGTTTCACATTAGCGACATTGAATTGCCTGAGCCTTGAGTTGCGCAAAACATTATGGTTCTATTTGCCGACATATGGAATTGATTGAATTGCCTCAGCAGTGTTTGTTTCACGGGTGGTACCAACGAGGTGTTGTCAATTGCCAAAACAGACTTGCGGAGGCACTCATTTTGGACGGTTCCTTTTTCAGACTCAAACCAAGATCCACGAACCCACAGGGTCCCTTCGATACAGTGGGTGCACTTGACAAGTCATGAATCATGCTATGATTTAGAGGATCCATTGTTTTGGATGAATTCATTAACGAACCCTGAACCATGAACAGGGAGATCCTGTGGCGACATTGCCTGGAAGGAGAAGAAAGAGAAAGACAAGTCCAGCGAGACTCCCAGCACTGCATTGCTCCAATGGGGCACGAGCGATCTTCTAGGGTAAAACGAACGAAAACCCATGTCCTCTTGGGGATCCAATTCTTAGCTCATGTGTTGGAACATGTTGGAGCTGTAGAATTTAGCTGGATTGCGCGGCAAACGTGATGCTTGGGCAAGCCTTGGCAACAAGCTGCATGGCTTGGGTGAAGGGCCCTTTCGGAGAACTTGACGTGGCAGCTAGGTCCCCCAGTTGCGCCCAACCTCTCACCCTTTTTGTTGGTTGGGAGATTCGGTTCCCCTACTAAAATAGAAAAAAAGGAGAAAAGGGTACCCCTTGCTCTCACCTCTTTACTGGAGGACCTAGGTAAGGTATTTGTGAAGTGAGAACCTGTAGTTGTGCTTGACTCGGAATTTCTTTCTGAACAGCCGGACCCTCCCTAGGGTCTTCTCCAATTGCTCCGAAGTAGACGAACTACCGAGCCAGAATCCGAAGACGTGTGATTGTTACCGTACCTCAGATGTACCACCCTTTTTCCTTGTTTTTTGGTGGCTGCTCCACTAAAAGTGGTCTTCCCCAAAAAGTGTTCCCTGTTTTTTCCAGGGTCACTGAACAACTGAGTGTAGGTTACACCGAGAGTTCGCCCAAGGAAAAGCGGACAAGAAGGAGAAAAAGCCTGGCAGCCCGGGCGGGGTCCATCCACCAGACTTGCGACTGACACAATCTACATCCATCCACAGTGGGATGGATGAAACCCTATGAATATTGGGATAAACCACTTGAGCCACTTGCTCAAAACCCGGGTAGACGAACGTTAGGGACAATCCCAACCATAAATGGGTGCAGGCACCTTCTGAATTCCTTACATGGTTCTGGGTAGGCCATGTTAATACCAGGTGTTGACCATGACTCACTTATGAAACCCGACTGGCGCTTATGTTCTTGTCCGTCTGCAGTAGTAAGTGGCAGATGTGCAGCAATGTGACCGACTTGATCAGAGTGACCTGCAAGGGCTGGCTCTTGCCTTGCAAGAAGCTTCCCTGTTCTGCAATGGGCAGCCAAGGAGGCCGTTGAGAAATTACACGGCCCAGGATGCTGGCCAACTGCAACAAAGCAGAATGCAGGGGGCCTTTCGCATTTTCACTGCGTGCTCGCGCTAAGGAAGGAGAAGGTGAAGGAGGTAAAGGGAAAGGCCTGACACCCAGTCGGATATGGCCACCTCGGTGTGGAAAGCACCGAGGCCCATGGCAGCCATGATTCCCCTTTCAGAAGGTAAGAGAGTTTTTTTTTTTTTTGTTTGATGCCAGCACTGATTCCAGCAGGGTCCAAACTTGCCAGCTTGGTCCCATGTCCAACATTTTTTGGCTACAGAAACCAAGAAGCAGTGGTTGGGGGGGGGGTGTTTTTTTCGGGAAGACGTTTACAGCCAAGTTTGTAAGCTCGAAAACCTCATGTCCACACCATTCCAAACTGGGGTTGAACGTTGAGGAAGAAAGCCAGCCGAAGCGACCAAAGGATGAAGCTGAGGCACAGGCAGGGGGTTTTGCCGTTGGGCTCAACTCGCAGACAAAGGGATGGTCGGGTGCATATGAGGACGGAAGCTTGTTGCATATGACAATCTGTCTGCACTTTGATGCAGAACTCATGAAGGCTTTGCCTGGTTTGTTTGTGTGGCCGTTTGAAGTATTGAGATCTTGCGCTGCCGTGCCTTGCCATTCCTGTTGCTCCATGGCAGGCAATGCAACATAATCACAGACTGTTTGTGCTGAATATGGAGGGGGTCCGTCACAGCAGTGGCCCCTTTTTGGACCAAGAGTTCCTTGCTTTGCCAACCCCCCCATGTGGGGCAGTGTCGCAAGTCGCTTGATGGTTTATCAACATGGGAGCACCTTACCGTGGAGACAGCATTGGCTAGCTCCCGGTGCGAGCTGTTGTCCAACGGCATATTGCAATTGCATGTTTGGGAGTTATCCAATACTGCATTTCCTGAAAACCCTCCAATCGCCGACTTTTCGTGCTCCAATCGCGACCACGGCGGGGCCAGTCGCGGAGCAATCTTGGTTGCTTCTTCCCATCTTACCAGCAAACATGTAGATGCTACCCAAATCGCGGCCCAATCGCCGACCTTTCGCGATGCAGGTTCTACCAATCGCGCATAATTAACAAGTTACCCGACCAATCGCGCATAATTAACAAGTTACCCGAGTACATAAATTGAAGACATGCATTTGCGGACGGCCCTGTCCCAAAATAGGGAGATTTTGAAGCATCACGAGAGCCAGTCTCTAGAGGAGACCTTCTGCCTGAATTTCTCACGGAGAGTGTATTGATGAGCGGGCTTTGGGGCCCGATGGCGCTACATGTTGGTCGCGTCTCAGAAGGAAGGCGCACGGGACGCAGATTCAAACCGACTGCGCTTCACAAGCTGGATCACGCGCCTGCTTTTGGACGCCTGGACACTGAATAAATGGCCCGGGTGGCTTGAGGAATCTGAGTAAATACAAATGCGCCAAAACTACCACCCCCCGAATGAAGTTACATTAATGGCCATATAGACCAGGACCAACTTTGCGGTGATACTTTCGAGCTTTTAGGAACATCCGGATGCCTTTGCCAGGCTGAAGATATGGAAGAAGAGGAGGAGGCTGACGGGTCCTATGTTATCAAGCTAAACTTCCTACTCATGTGTGGTTGCCAGTTGCATTGTTTGCGGAGCTTGGTTGCTCTGAGGGTAGTTGGCTTAGTTTGCTTTTGTGATGTCGATCGAAAATGATGTAACGGTTTAGTAGCCATGTTACAGCTTGAGGTGGCCTGATTGGATGGTCCGGTTTGACAGACATTGCAGTTGCCCTTGCTGCGAGACGCATTCACCATTTATTGACTTGTTACATGAACGTAGGCCATGTTTCACTGAGATTTAGTTTGGCTGTGCTGCAAGCATACAGGACCCTACAACCCCGGCAAATGGGGGAAGCATCGCCCAACAAGCTATGGCCCCCATATTAAATAAATGGGTGTGTCCTTGTGCGACGGTACCCTTAAGCCCCTTTTGTGCGTTGTTTAAAGGGACACCAAAAGGAAAACCACCAATTTGTGTGGGTTCCCCCACACGGTAGGGGTGGTTTGGGCCAGGAAGAAATGGTGGATGTGGACGAGGAGGTTGAGGCGTGCCCATGGGAAGCCCAAATTCACGAGCTGAAACGGCCCGCCTTCTAGGGGAGGAGACGGATCTCACTCCCTGGGAAGCTTTTTGGCCAATCCACTCAAGTGAGAGATAATGCCCGGATGAAAAATCGAACCCCCGCAGTAATCAGGAAAAGGCTTCCCTACTAAAAAGGGACCTTGAGGGGGGGAGGTTATTAATGAGGGGTCAGCATTGGTCTTCCAAAACCCACTTACCCATCATTGGAAAGAGGGAACCGTGGATGCACAGAATCAATTCATGCTTTGGATTTGTTTGTCAACCTGGATGGGCGGGATTCCATTTGATTGCATGGATGAATGCAAGAGGCGTTCCCAGACTCTGTTCTTGAAATTTGAGATTCTGCTCTGTGTCAACCTGGAAGCCTCCCCGGTTACATGAGCGCATCATGCATATGGCGTGTTGGAGGTCAGAATGTCCAGGCGCAAGCCACGCACATGTCTTGCATGATACGATAGCTCAACATGGCACAAATGGTTTCTTGGATTCCCTGTGTGAGCAGACGCTATCCGTTTGACATGGCTTTGCAAAGAGTAGAGGTACGCGAAGAAGATGTTAGATTTCCCCGTGATCCAGGTGAAACACTCATGTCTGGAAAACATGTCATTCTTTACTTGCACTGCAAAAAACCACGTGCTCAGCTTTTTTCGTTTCGCCGGGGTGTTAGGGAACGCAAGGAACACCGATGTGCCCCGGGAGGAGGCCAATCTTGAGCCTCCTCCCTTTGGCAAAACTGGACCCATCAATGCCTCGCTGCCGAAAGGCTCTATCAATGTCAACAATTCTTGGTGCAGTGTCCCTTCAAAGCAGCATTCACTAGACGGTTTGGAGGAGGTGACTTTGCAAAAAAAAACAACAACCAGCAAACCGTCACACCGAGTATCCCTGGGGCAGACTCGACAGCTGGCCATGCCGTAACCGGGGCTTCGTTTTGAGGCTTCGGGTACCTTCCTTCGGTTGCTTGAAGCCATTTTTTGAAGCCATGTTTTTTTGTGTTGTATGTTTTTTTTTCGGTTTTTTCTGGCGGGGGGGGGGGGGGGGGGCGGTGAGTTGGGCAGGGGGAGGGGAGGGAGGGGGGGGGAGCGGGGATAAGCCTTTTTTTTTGTGGGGGGGCGTTGTTTTTTTCAGGGAAAAATGCTCAGCCCCCCCCCCCCTCCCGCCTCTTTTCCCCCCGCCAGGTCCTCGAGGGCGAGGTCGTCGGCCTCATGGGCAGCTCCTCGCCGCTCGGCGAACCGATGTCTCAGTTGCTCAGTGGCACCCGTTTTCCTTTTGTTTTCTCCTGTTTTCCTTTTTTTTCCTTTTTACTTGTTTCCCAGTTTTCCCTTTTTCCCCCTTTTTTCCCCTTTTATTTCGATTTTTCTCTTTTTTCCCCTTTTGTCCCCTTTTCTGTTTTTTTGTTTTTCTCGGTGGCTGCTCCAGTAAAAATGGAAAGGGTTTCCTTCTTTCAGTGAGATGTCCGACTGGCTCCTTCGCTTCAGCTTGCAAACTCCGCTTCGGGGAGATGCAGGTCCCTGCCCGGTTTTGAGCCCTTGTCCTTTGTAGGTTTGCTGAAAACCGACGGCTTACTTCAATCAGGTTGTTTTTTTTTTTTTTCTGGTTCTGCGGCGTGTTGGGTTTTTGTTGCTGTTTGTCTTTTCTTTTGTATTTGGATCTGTTCATTTGTAGGGTGGGGGTGGGGGAGCTGCAAAAAATAGAGCTTGTTTTTTGCAAGCCCAGAAGAGTTGCGAAGTTGAGCCACTTGCGCAGCTTGCTCAAAACCCTCCATCTGCTGAAATGACTATGTGTTTGAGTTTCCTTGTTGGTTTTAAAGGGAATCTATCTGGAAGCAATTGTTGCTTTTCCCAGAGGGCTTAAGCAAATGGAAAAACCCCGGGCAGATGAAGCCTAGGGATGGCCCCAGATGGGTGCAGCCGCCTTGGATACATTCCTTGCATGGTTCTAGGTTGACCGTTTTGTTTGCCAGGTTTTGAGTGTGACTCAATTGGGGTTGATCCAACTGGTAAGGATCCTTAACCATAATGATTGCTATTGAGGGGACTGTGACCCAATCGGCCACAGGAGTCACTCCACTTGGGTGGTAGTGTTGACTGGTCGTCCTTTTAAGAACAAGGGGTGGGGCCCCTCCAAAAGTGATACCCTCTAGTAATGAACTGCAGTTGAGTATTCTGGGGTCAACATTGGTGGGTTGTTGGAAAGAACACGATGAGGACCCGATACTCCAGCAGAATTCCCTCCTATCAAGGTAGATCTCTACTGCAACGCCAGATCTAAGGACTCGTTGATTTTGATTGGGTGTGTCCCTTGAGGGAATCCGGATCACTTTTGCAGAGAACACCCCCTACGGGGTTTTTACGATCCGTTAAAACTTTACCCTTTTTCCGACGTGGCAGCCGACAGGGGTTGATTCTTGTTTTGTAATATTGGAAGGAGGGTAAGTCCCCTTTTGGCATGCTAGGCTCCCAAAGGCGTCAAAAGATCCCCCAGGTCGGGGAAATGGGTCGACCCTGCGACCCTGCGATTTTGTGCCTTGCTAATGGGTCCACTGAGCCCCTGTTCTCGTCGAAAAGAAGCGGGCCCCCACCGGGTAGCCTCTTATGGTTATTTGGGTAACGGATGTTTGGACTTTAGTTTTTTTGTTGGAAACAGTGGGTTTTCCATTGGACACCACAAAAGGAACAGCTTTTTGCAGAGAGCAACAGCAACCAAGGCGTCACACCAACTGACCGGGGGTTAGCAACCCTGCTCAAAAGTACTGCAGGGGACCCAACACTTGCGGATTCCTGTTGGTTTCCACTTTGCCAACCAAAGGGTGTTAATCTCAAAAAAGACACCCAAATATGAATCAGGAAAAGATGGGTTTACGGGTTTACCCCAGACTTGGACCGAAAAGATTCTTTGTTGACACTCCCGTAAAAACAAAAAAAACAATGCTCGAAGCGGAGCGGACGTGTCCGTTCGCCATGGAATCTGAGGTCCTCCAGCTCGAGCGTGCCTCGCTCAGTTCGATCGGCTGTAGACCCGTGGCGCTCTGTTCGCCCCTCGCTTTCTTCACATCGGTGTCCTTTTTGGTTGGTTTGGTGGAAAAATAGATGGGTTTCGATTCCTGGTTCACCTGGTGGTTTAATCATCTACCAGGGAAACCCATCTATTTCCCCTAAAAGGACACCTATGATTCTTCATCTTTTGTTCCTTTGCAGCAAATCGTGGGACTTGACCAGTTTGGGCCGGCTCAATGGCAAAAGAATCGACCCGGCCATGCTAAACACACTCCTTGCCCTATGCTTGAAGAGGACTTCGACGCGATCGTTTCATAGATGCCTCGTGATTGCTGTAGTCATATATCAATGTGTGCGCGCCGCGCGCTCTTCAATTTGACCATGGCATGCTTGGAACACACGGCTCTTCAAAAACAAATCAGAAGGATACGAACATGCGCAAAGAGGACAGCGTTGGCAGCTCTCATCGGTAACTCATGAACGCCTATTGGTAACTCATGTCGATTAAGTCGGGCTGAGCCAAGGCGTGAGGGCGTTTTTGTTGTGATGTTTGTTGATGCGCTCTTTGCCAGGGTATTGAATGCAGCCTGCCTTGGATGCTTTTGGAACGCGTCTCCAGCACTTACATCATCAAATAAGCTCAGGCGATATCCCCAACAGCATGCGGTGCTCTTTTGAGTGCTCGCACCACGCCACAGCCTTCGCAGAACCTCGTGGAACCCTCATGGAACCCTGGTGGAACCCTGCTGGAACCCTCGTGGAACCCTACCTCAAGGCCGCCCCGGACCACCCCGAAACCCATCTGGGCTGAGACCCCAAAGCTTTCAGCTGTTGGGGAAAAAGAATTCCTTTGCTCCGTGTGTCCAGTTGCCCAATTGACCAGAAGTCAAACTTCGGCAAACAAGTCCAGGTCTGAGGAAACTCACCGGGGTTCCAGGTCGGATCCTGAACATTCAACCTGGGTTGCTCAAAGCTGCTTTCCTGGGTCCCCCAGCAATTGGTGCAACTTTTCTCAGCGTTTCTTGTTTGGCTGGGAGGGTTCTACTAAAATAGACTTACAGAAAAAAGGGTACCCTTATGCTAACCTCTCTACTGGAGCACCTAGGAGCACCTAGTTTCTGATTGACGTTGGTCTTTGAGTTTCCATTGTGACAAGTGTTCGTCATGCAATGTGCAGGGCAACGACGGAGGGGGCATGATGCAACATGGCCAGAACCCTGGTGTGGTCCAGTGCCTGTGATACTAAGGAAATCCTCAAAGTGACAAGTAGTCATTGGAGTAGACCACCTTGATATCACGGAAAGAGATGTGTTATTTGGAAGACAACTCTACCGAGGACTACGGCGCAGACGCACTGGTGGAGCTACCAGTGGACGTCTCCAAGCCGGATGAGGTCTCAGACGTCGGCGGCCCGGATTTAGGTTTTACCTCTGAGGCTCCACGAGATGCTTCACTTCCATTTGCTTAAGACTGTTTGTTTATTTCCCCCTGTTGGTTTTAAAGGGAATCGATTTCACTACTGGAAGTATGTGTTTTCAGGGGTCTTAACCAAATGGAAGTTCACTGTTGGTGGATCATGTTGTTAGTTGTTTTTAGGGTTCGGGTGTTCCGCTCATTTTTAGTGGGCTGCAAAATACAGAGCTTCTTTTTGTTGCAAGCCCGTACCAACGGTTGTGAAGGAATCATGTGTTTCATCCATGAGAATCATGAGTGAGGATCTCAGTTGCCCAAAGCGAATCGACCTTTTGAATCTGTTCGTAACCGCTTTTTGTTCTTCTTGTTTTTTTGTTCTTCTTTTTTTTCCGGTCATAGCCCCAAAAGGTTAGCCCTTTTCTTCCAAGGCCTTTGGGCAACCAAGTAATTGGCGGCCCCTGCGTTCTTTCTTTTTTTGGAACGGCACGAAATGATACCGGGTTCCAGTTGCCTTGATGCCTGGAAAACAGGCAACCCAGAAGGGGTTCACATGAGTCCATGAGAATGAGGAGTCACGCTTGGAAGTATTTTGTGATTTTGCCCGACCAAAATAGACCAAAAAGGAAAAAGTCGGGTACCAACTTCTTCTAACCTCTCAAATCTGGAGGACCTGGTATAATTCCCCGCAGGGCGGCGTGCAAAGGGGGCTGCGTCGCGCGCGTGGGCATCTGCTCACTGAGGGCGACGACGTGCTTTGTGATGCGCGCCGAGCTCAGCTCGGGGTGGACGCGGAGGTCGTCTTCAAGTCGTGGACCTACCAAAGCGCCTTTTGGTTTCCATTGATATGGGTGTGGGTCAAAATTAAGCCACCAGAGGATCACAGGTTTTAGTTCATGTTTCCATTTACCAGGGCAACCCATTTTGGGTACCTGTTTTTGACCCACAGCCATATAAAGACGCCAACCAGAATGGGTGCTTGCTGAGCGGGACCCCATGTGAAGCAAAAGTAGAGACCTGACTGGATGGGTAAGCCTGGCCTTCACCCCGCGATTTGCCGTGCCCATTCAGCATTCTCTGCGAGCGCCCACCGATCAACCTATTGGTCATTGGAGGTGGGTCTACCTGGCTTGGGTTTATATCGAGGCCCATGTAAACCGTTTCAAGCGGTGATTGAGCCTAAAGTCAAGAGGTTTGCGCTGAAAGTCTCAACCACGAGGTACGGGCGGGGCTCTGGAGACGACAGATTTGACTTGTGGAGACTCTCCTTACGGGTTTTTCGTCGGGGAAGGCAACAAAATTGGAACGAATGTGTGGATGATTGCGCTTTCTTACCCTGGGGGTGTTTTTGAATGGACCAAAAGGACTAAACAGCCCCAACCAGCGTGCCCTCGCAAATTCGCACACTCATATGTACCATGGTCGAAGCGCGGATGGTCATGGACCCCGGCTCGATCCTTCCGGGGGAATCTGGGAATCCGCCGGTGGGCTCAGGACGCCACTCCGGCCCAAGGGCAAAGCCAAGGGCAAGGGCAAAGCCAAGGGCAAGGGCAAGGCGACAGATTTCGCCGAGTCTCGAGTCAGGGTTGTCGACTCGGTCCCCCAGTAGCCCTTTCTCACCCCTTTTTTGGGGGAGGGCTCCCCTACTAAAATGGACTACGGGAAAAAGTTGGTACCCTTATTCCAACCTCTCTACTGGAGGACCTAGTCACAGTCTGTGGTATTCACTTTCAAAGGTGGGAAAAGACAAGGCAGCACCAGGTTCCAAAAGCGGCCATCCTTTTGACGGACCCCATGTGTTGGTGGGCATGCGCAAGGCGAACACCTCAAATACCGAAACTCAACATTGTTCATCAATCTCTGTGCAGGCTTGGTTTTGGGGGTATGTGCTGTTGTTATTGGGTTCTGTCGCTGCCTTAATGTATGTTTTGTCGATTTTGTGAGCACGCCGACGATCTCTCGAAGTGACATCCCTCGTTTCAGTGAACGAGGATTCGTGAAGAGAGCTTTATGGGATTGATGCAGTTAGCAGTGAGTTCAAGTTGCAAGTAGTGTACAAGGCGGGAAGATGCTGAGAGTAGTGAAGCAACACCCGAGGGTTGACAATGTGAGGGGCTCCTATTGAATGGTCCTATTGAACAGTTGTTTTGCTGGTGCGCTGCTCATTAAAATGATGCTTGTGAAGAGTCTTTGGGCAGCCCTGCTGAGACACACAAGATGGCGGGGTAGAATGCTCAACCAGGGCTTGTGCTTGATAGGTTTCAACCAGTGCCACGACCGGGGCTCGGGGCTTGTGCCACACAAAGACGTCCAGACCTCTCGGGCATGGTTTAGTGGTACATGTGCTTGCCTCTGAATTGGAGTATGTGAAAATCCCGGCTTGGGCTAGATCTTACATACCCTATTGGCAAGCCATAGGGCAGTTTCATGATGTGGAAGTTTGGTGGTTGGCTTGGCGCTCTCTGTTTGTAAGTACATGCTCAGCTTGAGGCGCCAGATCAATCGGAGGCCATGCCACGTCCCCTTCCCACGCCAGTGTTTGCCCCTTCACGCCAGATGCCCCTCCAAGCCCCTCGGCGGTCGGGAACCCGGGAAGCCAGGTCTGCAGCTCCAGTGGAAAGTCAACTGGCGGAGGGTTTGAGCCATTGTTTGGTCAGGTTGCTTGAAAACAGGTGGGTTCCTTCACTGTTCTTGGCAAGTTGTTTGGTTTTTCAACTGGCACTTTATGAAATAAATTTGCCCAACAAAATGAGCCAAAAGTGTCCCAACAAAATGAGCCAAAAGTGTCCCAACTAGCCTAGCAAATCAATTAGCCACTCTTTTCCAATGAGCCTAACTAATTCCTTTGGGACAGCCCCAACTGAATTCGTGAAATCCCCCCCGACCCCTGACACAGATGAGCCAGAATCAAAACCCGGGTAGATGAAGGTTAGTAAGGGACAATCCCAACCATAAATAGCTGCGGATATCCGCCTTCTTAATTCTTTACATGGTTCTGGGCAGACCATTTTAATACCGGGTTTTGAGTTTATGACTCATATAACCACCATTGTTTAAGGATTGTCATCATCCAAATTGGGTCAACCATTATTTTAATCATATAACCGTAGTGACAATTACCAAACCACCATTGGATGAGCAAGTGACTCAGATGTCCAAACTCAGATCCTCCGGCACGAAGAATCAGATGGTTTGACGAGTGCCTCAGGTTGCCGCGCGCCCGAATGGCAGGCGCGAGAAATGGCGGGTTAGCGATCACAGGGCAAGTCGGCAACGTGTCTCCGGTTAAAACCCAAGGAAAAGGGGATGGGCTCGCTTGTGGCTTATGGGGGGTCAAAAAACCGGAAGGGGGGTTAAAATAAAGAGAAATTGGGGCTCAAAAAGCATGTATCCCCCATTCCCCACACAGGGCTCCTTAAAAGACTTTGTACTCTTGTGGTGTTCGGGCTCGGCTACGGTGTTGTATTTCTATATGTTTGGGTGACTTCTGTTTCTAGTGACTTCTGTTTCCGCGCCCGACACCCGAAAACGAGGTGTATTGCTTCGTGCTCTGGAAGCTTCCTTCCATTCCTGCGGCTCGAAAATCGAATCCAGCCATCGAATGGAAGCTCCCGAAAGCAAGATGCCGCCCGTGTTTTGTTTTTTCTAATTTTTCAGGGGCCACGTGTTGGTTTTCCATGGCCCATGGACGAATACAGGGACAGTCACGACTTTTCCTCAGGTGCCATCGACCTGGATGGAGTGCTGGATCTGGGTTAGCACGCGGCGTTGATTCAAAAGGTTGGCGCCGCTTCGTTTCGGAGTCGCACCGAGAGGCACGCCTTGGCCACCCCCGCCCCCCGCCCCCCAGCAAAGTGTAAAAAGAGCTTGATGAGAAACCTAAACACCGTCGCTTCGAACCTTGACAGAGGGAGGGCCATAGGTGTTTTTACTTCCATTTGCCAAAATTTGTTATTGTGATTTGCCCTTTTTGGTTTTAAGGGAAATCGAGTTCACTACTAAACATATGTTTTTGCCTGACTGAAGCAACTAGAGGTTTCGTGCATCGATCGTTTCTATCGAACATGGCCAATGTGACCAGCCGGGAGGGGCTTGGGGAAGAGCTCTCGGGTGAAGCAATCAGCGAATGTCGACCCCATACTAATCGGCTAATTCGGCTATGGGTCAAAACCCCGGAGCATCCAGTAAGCTTTCTACAAAGACAGCAGTGGAGTGGTAACCATCCACAAAGAGGCACCTTAGGTTTTGACCCAGCCAGGCAGCTAGGTCCCCCAGCTAGGTGCCGTTTCTCACCCCCTTCTTTGGGTGGGAGGTTTACGGGTTCAAGTTCTGACGCATTCCAATGTGCTGCGTTTCATGATGCAAGCATTGAAGGAGTGCCCAACAGGCAGGCGTGGCTTTGGCATGATGCAAGATCGATGAGATCTTCTTAGAGTCACTGCGCGGGGTAGATGTCATTTATTTTCTCAGTTGGGGTGTACCAGAACTCCCGTTGTGCAGATTCATATTGTGCGCGGCGGCTTCACCATCATACCATCCCCTGTTTTATATTGGGGGAGTCGCCATGTTTGGGCAGCGTGAAGTCCCAAGCCAATTGTCGGAGTTCCCCGATGCACCTTATGGTTCTGATCGGTCTCATTTCGTCCAAAGCGAACGGGCATGTTTGATCTGGTGATACCCATGGCATGTTTCCCTCGAGCTTTCAGTCGGAGTTCCTGGTTCAAGTGAGTGGCGCCTTCAGTTTCAGTCTGCAAAATGTGAAGAGACACATACTAGGTCCCCCAGTAGTGCCCTTTTACCCTTTTTGGGGGAGGGGTCCCCTACTAAAACCGACTACAGAAAGAAGGGTTCCCTTCTAACCTCTCTACTGGAGGGCCTAGCACATATATGTTGACCGGGGAACCTTGTGAGTCATTGACCCCAGCACAAAGAATATCAAATGTTCACCTCTTAAAGAATTTTTTGTCTAAAGCATTTGCCTCTCAAGGAGGGATGTTCTGATCTCGCTCCGGCAAACGCGCCAGCCATGAGCGTTGTTTCAGCTCCGCGGCAGTCTGCGCCATCTCCATTTTCAGTGGATGGTTCTGCAGCCACCAGCCACAAAGAGGGGGCGTTCAATCAAAAAGCCGCAATCCGCATCCAGCGCACATACAGGAAGCAAGAAGCACAATGGAGCAGCGCCCAAAACCCAACTGTCGACTAACCAGTGTTTTTGTTTCCTTCTTTTTTTGTTCCTTCTTTTCTTAGGTGGCTCCACTATCTAGTTTGCTTGTAATTTGAATGTAAGGCCCAGGACTGACCCATGTCAGAACCACGCCAGCCAGGAATTGGTTTGGTTCAGCTTCAGAGGGCGCAGTGAGATTTTTCGTGCCACATGCCACGCGCTGAGAGTTGCTGTTCATGGCAACTCCTATGTTGCAGGTTGCACCATGGAATTCGAGTGCCATCGGGAGGCATCAGTGATGGGGGGCAAAGCGGTGTAGACTTCCAGCGAAGATTCACAGCACATATATTGACATGGAGCCCCCGGACAGGGAGTCAATGCGCTTCAATGTCAATAATCAAGGCAATATCGCCCTTTCGGTTTTGGTTTTTGGGTGCTGTATGGGAATGTCTCCAGCCGGAGCCTTTCAGCCTCTCTGTGCGTGTGTGAAAGCCACAGGTTTACTAACTGGGCACGGAGCAGTTCGAGAAAGCAGTTCAGGACAGTTACTTTGCAGGCGTTTACGCAACAGTCCCAGCCTGAAGTACCCCCTTGGTTTGGAGATCGTCCACGGCTGGATTGTGTCAGACTCCAGGGTTGCGGGATCAAGGGTTTCTCCCCACTTCTGTGATACAAGGGAATCTCCCTTTATATGAAGAAAATAGTCTTTGAGAAGCCCTTTCTGTTGTATCACAGAAGTGGTGATTCCCACAGCCGTGCGTTAGACAAAAATTGATGGCGTAATTCATTCGGATCAGCATTTCTGCAAGCCGGGGGATCAGTTTTGACCATTGGTTGCAAGTTGATCCAGCATAGAGCAAGACCGGGAAGTGGTTAATACCAGGGCTTACAGGGCTCAACAAGTGCAGGATTTTGCCCACCCACAGTAAATTTGCGTTCTGTGTTTAAAAGTTGTCACTGTCAACAGATCTAGCAGCTCGGGCATCAGTTTCGATCTCAGAAACTCGCTGACCATGTGCTTGTAAACAGATCCGGGACAAGCTTCGTAAGAGCATCGGCCCAGCTTGTGCGGCCAAGTGCCGGAAGATGGGCGCGAATTACCAGGGTCCACCCATCCAAACCCTTGCAGATCAAAAGGCCCAGGCTTATCTCGGCTTCTTATTTGAGGATGCGAGGAGTTCGCTAGAGCAGTGGCGCAGCAGAACAGCTGGCCAAGCATGCAACCGCACATGCATCGTTAACCCTGCAACAAGCAAATCTTGGCAGCGCCTGCTCGCAGTTCCACTATAAATGTGTGTGTGTGTGCAGTCGATTTTGTGGTTCCCCGATGTTCACCAACACGCAAACCCCCGGTAAGACCTCACCCCCTACTGGTATCCTGGGAAAACAACTGAATAGGCAAGTATGTTCATATTATCCTCATAGTGTCTTTGGTACTATCTCTGATTTCTCACACGCTGCACCAAAGCATCGAGTTGTGCAAAGGCGTTTCAAACTTCTTCTTTTTTGAAGGGGCGTTCCGTTAAACTCCATTTCTTCCGGGGCAAAAAACTGCGCCAAGTTTGTCCCCTTACTGCGGGCCGCTTCAAGCGGAAGAAGTCGTCTCGCGAGGTGCTGGAGGGCGGCCTCTTGGGCACTGAGCTCTGCCATGAGGGTCGACATGGCCACCGTGTGCCCTGGAGGCCTGACTTCGTGGCC
The DNA here is from genome assembly GCA_963377175.1 of Effrenium voratum. Classification (NCBI taxonomy): domain Eukaryota; class Dinophyceae; order Suessiales; family Symbiodiniaceae; genus Effrenium; species Effrenium voratum. The sequence goes on from CAUJNA010003321.1 coordinate 670,367, forward strand.
CAATAGTGACGGGATGCACACAGACACACGTACGTACATGCATGCATATACATACAAGAGGAACTCGGCTTTGGCTTTTAAGGTTAGACACTTTTGGACTCGAGATGTGGCCAAAAAAAACAAGGGGGGGGGGGGAATCGCGTACGTTCAAAGCTACAGCTAGAGAAAATCGCGGCCATTGCGGACCTTCAAATCCGTTCTCGAATCCCTCGAGCAGAGCTTGGCTGAAGTCCTCTATGTTTCGAGGGGTTGGTTCCAACCATTCTTTTCAACCATTCTTTTGAAACACCGGATCTGATTCTCCGTTTTTAGGCTGGTTTCCTGAGAAGACAAAGGATGGATCCCTGGAAAGAATGCAAGTGGAAGCTCCCCTAGAATGCTGTTCAATGCTTGTTCAAGGGTGGGGGGGTCATAATGCATACACAACCAAACGGCCAAGCTCTCCAAAGTTTCAGCCTTCACACGTATAAACGTTCATTCGCTTCAGGTTCGGCGTTCAAAGAAATGTTGACATGAGCGTTCTTGATGTTGTTTCGACACTCTTCCCTCGCACAATTGGTTGTCCACCTCGCATCTATCAAGTTGTCCGGTCGAGTCTATGCTTGTGCTGACTCCGATATGTATTTGTTGTGTTGGGCTTGGGTCTATTGCTGTTGTGGCGCTGCTGTTTTTGGGGCGAAACAGGCACCTAAGACAGTGCACTGGCTTGCATCGGCTCTGTTATCTCACGTGTCAGCAAAACGTTGCACCATTGCACGACCCCTACCTGCATATTAGATCTGGCTGTGGGTCAAAACCAATGGTCCCAATTTCGGGTAGGTGCACCACCCATTTTAGAACCTATTTTAGTGGTTGGATTGAATCGGATGTTCACTGGGGGTAACGGCTTGGATGTTGACCCATGGCCATCTGCCTTTGGGTTTGATGTTTTGGACCTCCTGGGCCGACTCGGATCGATCTCAGCGTAAGTGTGTTCCTTGCGCAGCTTGAGGCCCGCTCTGTCGTTGTAGTCGTTTGTTTCTTGTATTTTCGGTTTCTCCTTTCGCGTTTATTTGCAGAAGGAAAGTGGGCTGAGCTGTTGACTGATCTCATTGCTTTTACTGACCTGTGTTGGGTTTGCCACTTGTCCGGTGAACGCGCTACGCGTAAGTAGCAACAAGTTGCGTGTATCGTGCGACCAACCAGTCAGGGGTTTGGATCTCAGAAAGTCGTATGGGCGGGTGTTTTTGTTTTTTTGAGTTGGTACCCCCTTGCTTGTGGTTTGCAGGAAAACCATGAGAAAACCACCTTCGGTTTGTTTTTTTTGCGGGGGTCCCTAAAATTATACACCCGTATGTAAATAGTATGGTTTCTTGGAAACGCCAAGGGGCCCTACGGAATATTCCCTCTAGAAAGATTGAACTTGATTCACCTGAACATGTCCCAAGGAGCCGCGGAACATGGAGGCGTTTCTTTTTGAGGGCACCCTTTAAAGTTGCTGAGGGCAACCAAAGGAGGCCGTCTTCGTTGGAGACAAATCCACAAGGGTGTGTCTTACAAAAAGGGCACCCCCACGCTGGATTTTGGTTTCCTTTTCGTTTCCCTTCAAAGCTCCCAAAAACTGGTACCGTCGAAAGAAACACCCCGCCCATACATTCGAAAGTTGAAGCCCCCACAAACCATCAAGCACAAGGGCACACACACACAAACACGCAAAGACGCAAAGACGCAAAGACACGCAAACACACACACACACACACACACACACACACACACACACACACACACACACAAAGACACAAAAGGGTCGATGGGTTTTTGGCTGCTAGGCAATACGCGTGCTTGGCCACCTGGTTTATGCTGCTGCTGGTGCAGTACTGCGTTGTGCGCTTGGTGTGCCAGCGGCTCGCTCGGACTTGGGCCTGGCTTGGTTTCCGGTTTTGGGTGTAGGCGTTGCTTAAGAGTATGTGTTTCCATAAAGCAGGACTCATGGACCCTTAGGGGCGAACTGGGGAGGGGGGGGGACTAGCCAAGGACAAGCTCTTAATAAGGCTTTATTAAGGGGTTAATACGGGATAGCCCCCCACACACACCCCAGGCCCCATAGCCCCAGTTGGGGAACCATGACAAATCCAACTAGTCTCATACCACTTTTCGGTGTCCAGAGTTGTGCCGAGCAGTGCATTAGCTGTGGATTGGGCTGGGCTGATCCGGCGAAGCTTGTTGTGTTCTGAGCGGACGGCTTTGTGTCGATGTTCAGACAGAGGCAGTTGAGCCACAATCAAAACCCGGGTAGATGAAGGTTAGGAAGGGACAATCCCGGCAAAAAACAGCTGCGGGTATCCGCCTTTGTATTTCCTTACATGGTTCTGGGTCAACCATTTTAATACCCGGGTTTTAGTTGCGACTCAGTTGACGTTCTCTGAATCCAGGCTGGGGAATCCGATCTTCGAGCTCCATGCGCAAGTCAAGTGCATTCGGAAGCGCGCTTGATTTGTTGCGGGGTTCCCTTCAATATCTTAACCCTCGTTGCAATATGGAATCCACCTTAGAACAAGTGGTCTGTCAGGACCCCCCGAAGTGACCTGGAATGGAATGCACTGGAGTCGAATCCACTGGAGTCATCTTTTGAAGAACAAGTTGACTCCCACCTTTTGAAATGACCCGCGCTTTCCGTAAAAAGGATTGTTGTTTTTTGTGTTTTTTTTTCCCGCGACACTCCCCTAAAAACTTCCAGCCCATCGAGAGCCCAAGGCTGGGAGTTCCCAGAGACTGCCACCCAGACAGCAGCCTGTTGGAGGTGATGCACGACTTCCAGGTGATGTCGCCTGACGCGCTTTGCGATATATATATATATATATAATATATATATATATATATGTTTTTGAAGAAAGCTAGGTTTTAACCCAGCAATTGGTGCAACCTTGCTCACCGTTTCTTTTTTGGTTGGGAGATTCGGTTCCCCTACTAAGATAGACCAAACAGAAGAAGTTGGGACCCTTATTCTAAGCTCTCTATTGGAGGACCCAGAAGAATGGGAGAAGCGATCTCGGAAGGCAAAACGACCAGTCCCGGCACCCCATATTCATCAACCCCAGTTTGTTCATGGGAGATTCCTTCTCCCTGGGGGAAATGTGGTTGGAATCAGATCACTTTTGGAGGGGGCCCTGACCCCCTCCTTATCAATAAACTGGGGGTTGATTAATGTGGGGTCAACATTAGGGAAGCCAAGACGATATTGCTGAAGCAGCGTTTCGATAGGTCTGTTTGAGCAACAGGGAGGGACAAGCCTGGCTGAAGGGGCCCTAACTTTCCGGGATCCTGACCGTACGGGCGCACACAAGGATGGCAAGCGGAAACGCTCGCATAATCATCACTTTGTTTGGCTTCTAAAATCCTCACAACCCCGTAAATGCTATCCCTTCTGCACACGTGCCCCCACACATTGCTGAGAGGCATGTTTGCACCAGGACCGCTGTGGTTTTTGCCTTGAGCTCATTTGAAGACGACTTGGTGGGTGCAGAGTTTGGAATCAGCCTGCCCCAAATCAGATCGTCCGACACCCATCAAGGCCTCATATCTCTGGGGAACTTGAGTTTTGATCATTTCCATCGCGTCACCAGAGACGTTGACACTCCAACACAGACACATGTTGTTGCTTTGTTTGGTTATTCGGGTGTCTTTTGAGTTCCTATTCCAGGCGCAGTCCCATTTTACGCCAGAGTTTCACCACACATCCCCGAGTTTGTGTTGTACCGAACCTCAAACGGGCTCACAGGTTCATAATGGGCTTCCTTCTGGCGGTCCTCACCGGGGTGCATCTGCCCTCACGGCTTCCTGGCATGGACTTGAGTCACTTTCAGGGACCATTCTAGTAAAAAATCTCCCAGGTTTAGGCCTTGTTTGAACAACCCACTCAGGTCGGTTTTAGAGGGAATCGATTTCACTACTGGAAGTATGTATGTTCTCATGTTTTCCAGTGGGCGAAAAAACAAATGGAAGAGACCTGTGGAAGGGTTCTTGTGAGATCTTGAGAAAGTGGTTTCTCAGCCGCATTTGCAGGTCAGCTTTGCGTGACTGGCACCACTCCCCCGCAAACGAACCATTTAGGCTGCTTGCCAGACTATGGGCCAGTTCTTCCAAGTCTGTAGCCACGACACCTGTGAGAGACGCACGCTATGTTGTTCCAGGCTTGAGTGTACGCGTTCTGTCGTGAATCCAGCTGGTTTCCCTTCAGGGATAGAGATTTCACCCAAATTCGTCCCTTTGTTGAATCACTTCGCAACCGCATCCTTTCGTATCCGCAAGACCATAGCGATATGATCAGTAGCCAGGAAGAAACGAGATATGTTTTTTGACCGGCTTTGCTATTTTTTGCGGACACCCTTTGCAGTTTGGTTTGAAGCGAAGCCAAACAGGAACACCATTTCTTTGGTGCAGTTTGCTTGGATGTTAGGACTTTAACTTTTGCCAACTAATGGGTTTTCTATAAAACCACTAAAAGTTAAACTTTCAGCAGGGGAGCAGAAAGCAACCGAGATTTTTGGGGGGCTTCCCCTGTTTTGCCACATCAAGCATGAGCCGAGTTGTTTGCGGGATTGCTGTGAGGTTGTTTTAGGAGGGTCGGTCTTGCTTTTTTTAAAGGGGTGGTTCAGGGTTGCTCGCTTGATTGCTTGCTTGCGGTTGGATTCGGGTTGGGCTGGTTTAGGGTCGGTTGAGGGTTGCATTGGGGTTGGTTTAGGAGGGTGGGTTTAGGGTTGGCTTACGGTTGGTTTATGGATTGCTTAGGGTTGGTTCAGGGTTGGCTCAGGGTTGCCGGCTTGCCGGCTTGCTGGCTTGCTTGTTCGCCTGCTTGCCTGCTTGCTTGCTTGCTTGCCTGCCTGCCTGCCTGATTGCTTGTTCCCTTGCTTGCTTGGGTTTAGGGTTGGTTTACGGTTGGTTGAATTCTTGCTTGCTTGCTTGATTGCTCGCTTGCTCGCGGGAACGCACTGGACAAAAAAATCCCCGTTGGGGTGGACAATACTTCTCGGCAAAAATGGCTCACCACCCAAGAAGGGGTTCTTAGTAAGAACCTTGAACTGTTGTGATCCAAAGGCTCTGATAATCCTTCTGGTGGGCAGGGGCGGGCGCCTCATGATTCGCTGCGTTGCAACAGCGGCTCCTCACTAGAAACCGGAGGGACATCCTTAGCCGACCCTAAGCCAACCCTGGGTCATTGTGTAGTCCTTGAGACCGTCTTCTATGAGTGGACATCTTCCGCTTTTGACCCTTAGAAGGCTGAAAGGACCCCGGTTGCTGCCCTCAGTTCTGTGGTTGTGCCCAGTTGGGTTCTAAGCACGGGGCATTTATCACCTCCATATCCGGAGGGTGCACTTTTCCCCCCAGAATTACCAACCAACTCGCTGCTTCACAGGCGCTATTCTCAGATTGTTATAGATTGTTAGGAGGCCAACTCCTGAGTGATTTGGACAACATCCTGCCGCAGTAGGTAGCCAACAGCTTTGGTTTTTGAAACCATACGCAGCACGGCACACCTGCCATTTTGAGCCTGCAACATGGCCCCCCAAGAACCAGCCACTCTTTATAATGTGTACATATATTATGTATATATATATATGTACATGTATTTATAGATATACATTTATATATATATATATATATATATACATATGCATAAACATAGTTTTCAACATTTGACCCATATGGAAAGATGTGGGATATGCCACATGATGGCGCTGGATTGGGCTTAGGTTCGAGTACCTCTTCCGCTTCAGCCGGCCCCGGCCCCGCGGCCTGGCCTTCCTAGCAGTGATGACCCTCAGCGGCCCCGTCGGGATGCCCAGCGAGAGGATTTGTCTCACTCCCAGGAATGAACCCGGGGATCGGTTCGGGAATGAACCCGATCCCCTGAAAAACCAGCAGTTGGACCGTGATAAAAGGTCATTCCCTTTCCAACAAGTCTTGGGGAAGATGATTCTAGTGTTAAACACAAAGCTCGGACTTTTTCTGGGTGATCCACTCAGCAAGTGGATCAAGTGCAGCTACAAAGAAAGGGAGAAAAAAGAGAAGCAATGTGACTGAAACCTCGTGTTATGTGTTTTACATTTGAGGCTCACCAAAACAATTGACCAGAGTCGAGCAGAGGATCTAGGGCAACCAAGATGGACGGCCTCACCTTGCGGGCCATAGCAGTCCACTCCATGACGAATCTTTAAACTTGGCTAGAATATGAAGTATTATTTGAACATATTAAGCTAGCCTGAGGTCGGGCTGAAGGATAACAATGACAGGAAAGTCCGAAGTGGCCTTATGTGTGTAAGCCTGGGTTTAATGTTCGCTCTCTTTTCACATTCCAACGAAAATTTCTCGCAAGGCAAGGTATTTGTCCGTTTCAATAATGACAAAGCAATCAACCGGGAAATAGAACAGATGATCCTTGCCATGTTTCGGTCCAGCCAAGTCGTGCGTGAGGCTCGCGAGATGTTGGTCCCTGATACTTTCGTGAGGATCAGAAGATATAGAGGTGCATAGACCCCTGGTGAAAGACTACTTTCCTCTTAAGGGGCTTTGTGCAGGTCCATGTCAGTTGGGAGGGATGCCCAACAAATCCTCCAAAGAGAGGTGTCTTGTCTTCCATTTACTTAAGAATATGTTGCTTAATTTTGCCCTGTTGGTTTTAAAGGGAATCGATTTCACTACTGGACACTTTTTTTTTCAGGGGTCTTAACCAAACATTGTGAAGCGCTTCCCAGGGTTGGGGTGCCTTGGACCTTGTGCCGGCACTCACCACGCCACCTGGCATCGCTTTGCGTCGTTTGCGGTCACCAGAGGCCATCAATATCAAATATCGGCGATCTGAGATGGCTTGATCCCCATGTGCGCGCAGAGCCCAAAAACCCTCATTGGCCATGGAATAGGTGGTCTCCTGCCTGAAAGGTATCGTAAGGCCTATGTAAAGTGGTATACCCAGGTTGTCAGAACCCAAAGTCAATGAGCAGAACGGCCGCTGCTCACTTGTGGGTTCGCGCAAGATCGTCTTGAAGTAACAATCTTCACAGTTCCTCTGGCCTGCCCCGTGCCATTTGGTACCAGTGACATTCAAACCGATGGCTAGATCTGGTTAGTGAATGTGTGAAGTCCTGTTAGCAATGCTTTCATAGGTTGAAGCAAAAAAGACACGGGCCGCGATATTTGAAGGTGAGATCTCTCACATTCTTGACATGGCGTGTTCATTGGTCAAGCAGTGTCAGACTCTGAAAAACACAATGGGCACCCTGAGAGGTTTATGGCTGCGCCCGAAGCCCCAGTATCCATAAACGACAGGCGCCGAATCAGGGAGCCCCTTTTGGATCATGGCTTGGGGTTCCTACCATACATTTCGGTCCACATGTTCAAACAACCAGACCCGAAGCAGCCCCTGCAAAGGGGATCCCAAGATTCAGTGTCCCAATGAAGAACTGGCTGGGTTCCATGTTCCTTGATCTGCGTCAAATTGGGCTGGAACACCCCCCCCAACTGGTGGTTGCCTTTTGCTTGTCCTGTAAGCCACCCCCAAAAAGGGTCGCCTCAGAAAAAGCGACAGATGTCCGAGGATCTCCTTGACCACTGCCTTCTTCAGGGAGAGCTGGGTGAACGTGATGATCGGTGTGGGCATCGCCAGCTGTGCTTTCGCCTTTCTGCTCTGGCACTTCGTGTGCGCCTACCGACACAACCCCCTCTCAGGCCGCTTGCCCGCTTGCGCATGCTTGTGCCGCGGGAGTTGGGCTCGTATGATTTTGGGCACCCTTGTTTGGCGGGGGCTGGTGTAGAGGGAAGCCAAAAGCAATGCCGGGGTTCCCCTTGTTGAAACACCTGGGATGCATTTGGGAGCAAACATCAGTACCAGGTTTCAAGGATCCCCTTGGACAGGCGCTTTTTGGATGTATGTTTCACTCCTCACATGGCCGATGGCCCAGGATTGCTCCAGCTTGGATAAGGTTAATCGCTGGGTCCCAGTTGGTAAGGCCATGTTGGTCGTGTCGGCTTCCTGTTTCTGCATCCTGTTTCTGCAGTATTGGGGTCTCATTCGGCATGTTTGTGTGTGTGTGTGTGCGTGCATGCATGTTCCTCAGCAACACTCATTAGAGAGCCGTGGGTTCATTGCTGCCTTCATGAGGGTGTTGGAATCTTGGTTCAAACACTGCATGGCGCACAAACCTGCCTTTGTTCCTTGCCGCCGCAAAGGTGTCTGCAAACAAGTCTTGTCTTGTTTCACGTAGTCTTCCCTTTCAGCTGCCAGCGTGATCAATTCGATCAATTTGTGTGTGTGTGTGTTTGAGGGTTGAGGTGTGGTTTTAGAGAACTAGTAGACGATTGGCCTTGCCACTATGTTTGGTCAAGCCCCGACCCTCCCACGATGACAACAAGCCCCCAAGAATGAGAGTGTCCCACATGAGCTAAAGATCCTGCAGACTTGGATTCTGTGCAAGTGCAACTCCGCGCAGTGTCGCGCATGCAAATTGCTCTATGCAGGTAGCTCTTTTCGAGTGTCTCTTTTCAAGTGCTCAACCACACCACCCGCCAAAAAGAAGAATCTTATTGCCGAGCTCTCTCACGTGCGTTAAGAATCTTCTCCGTAGAACTTAACCTTAATTCACATATCTCTGCGCAAGTAGATCTGAGCAGTGCTTTGCGCAAGTGGCTCTGCGCAGCTTGCTCTGCGCAAGTGATCCCGTCCAAGTTGCTCTGTGCTTTTTTTTCAAGGGCTCTGCACAAGAACAACCTTCGGGATGCTTTCGGGGAAAAGCAAGAGAAGGACGGCAACCATTTTTTAGGCTCCCCTATTTGAGAGACGCACACGCACACAGAGACACACACACACAGACACACACACACGCACACACACGCACACACACAGACGCAGACACAGAGACACACACACAGACACACACACAGAGAGAGAGAGAGAGAGACACACACACACACTCACACACCACAACACACAGACACAGAGACACACACACACACCACAACACACACACACACACACATTTGTCTGCTGTTCTGGTCATTGCTAGCACTGGTACACGTTTGCCAAACCGCGCAAGCAAATTCTGAGGGGCAATTTGCGCTCACAGTGCTGTCAAATGTCTCCCAACAACTCCACATAAACCCATTCCCTTACACAGCTCCAAGGCCGGGTAGCCGTTGTACTCTCATGACTTTTCCTTAGAAGCCTTCTTTTCAATGACTTGTTTTGTGGCAATCTGGGGGTTCCAAGTGCCATCGGCCGGATGTGTTCAGGTTTCTTGGCCTACAGCGTCTCCCGGCTCTCGATTTGGATCTTCTATGCCTCGTATCTCTATGTGGCGCCCGGAGCCACAGAGCGTCGTCTTGAGGCTCAGTACCCTTCTTTGGTTTAAAACGAAAAGTGGGCAACCCTCCATGCTTTGGGGCCCCTGATTTTGATATGGAGGGGTATTAGTTTAGGTGTTTTTTGTTTTTGGGGAATTAACATGGAAAAACAGTCGCAAGTTGGGTGTTATTAGCACAACTTGCCGTTTCGGAACCCTTCCAGGAGAGTTCTGTGTTTTTGTTTGGCATAGATCGGTTGCTTTCGCGTGTGTTCGTATCGAAGGTCGCAGACGGCAGGGGTCTACATTCATTTGCACCACTACATCATCGGTTTCCTGGTGGCGCTGCTGGCGGAGTTCAACCATCCGATCTCTCTGGTTCTGCTCGCTGCAGGCGAAACGAGGGAAACCGCGGGTACGTGTCGCTTGGGCCTGACACAATTTGGGCTTTGGACGCATGGCCGTGTAAGGCAGAGTCCTTTAAGGTGGAAACCATTTTGAACCACCATGTTTGAGGGTAGTTTTGAGGATGTCACTTTATTGGACCCACTAGGATACGTTTAGCCAAAGTCAAGCGAGCAGTAGATTGCAGATGTGAGAACAAGGCCTAACATCGGCCATGCTGGGTTTGTTGTCCTTTTGCGTCAGAGGCACGTGTTGAGCCTGAATGTAGGGTGTAAAGAAGTGTACACAAATCAATCAACCTTCAACAATAATACATATATACATATATATATATATATATGTATATGTATACGAGAGAACCAGGTGTCCTTCTGTGCTGTGTGCAATTGACAGCCCCCGCTGTGTGGTTGCTGGTTTTTTGTGCGGTCGGGTTTGCTGAGCGCAGGAACGGGCGTCTTTGTGCAGGGCATATCTGCCACTCGGCGCTGCACTGCAGCGTGGTTGGGAGGGAGCCAAGAAGCTCGAAGTATCCAAATTTGCTTTTTGTGATTAGCCATGGTTTATTACATCACCAGGGATGTCGCGGTAGTGACTGACCTGTGGTGTTTGGCTCAAGTTTTGGGTTCCGTCGCGCCTCGAATGGGCGTCGCCGAACCCCTGCGTCGACCGACGGCATCTCGGGGGAGAAAGAGACCTCGGGCCGCCGCCAGGTTGGTAGGGACCAGTCGTGCGGCCTGTTGTCGACCAAGGTTGCGGGTTAACCCTTTTCTTGTTTGGTTTGTTTTCCTTTGGTTGTTGTTCTCTGGTGTGTGGGAAACCCTGATCTTTGGGACCGGGGATTGGTTTGCTTTTGGGGAACCTTTCTTTTGTGGCTTGTTTACCCCAACTTACCCATTGCCTGGGCACAGGCTCGTGCCCGAATCACAGGTTATCAGCCGTATGATCGGGAACGCCCACCATGGGAACCACCATGCCCGCACCGCCACTGACCCAGCGCAGTCCGCCAGTTGCCGATTCCCCCCGTGGTAGGCGTCCCCGGCGGGAATTGAACCACAGACCCGGCGCCACAAAGATGGTCAAGGACAACACCTCTCCCATTATCACAGGTTATCAGCCGTAGGACTTTCCTACGCGCTTGAGACCATCAACTACAAGCTCTATGTCGACCCCACGATCTCGCAGGAGTGTCGTGGATGAGGAGGCCATCCTAGGTGGCCTCCGCTCAGGTGAGGACCTGCCGGACTATGACTACGAGGATTTCGAAGCAGGTTCAACAGGTCAGGACCGCAGGGGTGAAGATCCCGGTAGGGATACACCCAGGAGCCGTGGCAGGTACGCCGACGATGGAGACGATCGTATTTTCCGCCAGGCCACTGATGACGAGCAGACACGAAGGGTTTACTCCGGTAGGAGTGGCTCTGAATCAGGTCACAGGCGTGGACGTTTTGACTTCATCAGCATGGCGATGGACATGGCCCGCCCTCATTCGGATGACCCGGAGGCCATGCCGATTCGACCTCCGAGATCTCTTGTTCCAGGTGAGTCGCAGGTCTCGGATGAGTTTGAGAATAGGCCGCAGGGACCAGGGACTATGGTTCTGGCTCCGGGAGGTATCCCGGGCCGATCCACTGGTTCTCAAAATCCAGGTCAGTTTGATGAGCACGAGGAGCGGAAATTCACGGACTTCGGATACGATGATCTGTTGAAATCAACCGCAGGTTGGGGCAGTAGCTCAAAGCAGGGATCTGATGCCGGTAGGCCCAACCCTAATACTGCCAAATCTGAGTCTTATGATGGCGAAGATTACAATTTTGCGGATGAGGAGGAGAGCCATTCGCGCCGAGATGCAGGCAGCCGTGAGACTGCAAGGACTAGTCCCGCCGCTGCCAAGTTTGAGGTCGATGATGATGACGAGTATGCCGCATTTGCGGATCGCCGTGATGAGGAGGAGGACCAACCACGACGAAATGCTAGGATCCGTGATGCTGCGAGGCCCAGGAGCCTCTCTCGTGGAGCCGCCAGGGACCTTCGCGTTGACAGGGATGCCCGAAGCGAGAGAGAGAGAGCCAGGGACAGTCGGGAAGTTCTTCGGGGATTGGAGGCCATTCATGACCGCGAGGGACCGGTAGGTCCCCCGGCGATTGGTGATTCCCCGAATGTTCCCCCCTTTCCCAACATCACATTTGGAGGTCCGTTGAGTCAGAGAGACGTGAACTCGAACCGGGTTACTGGTTCACCGAGGATCACTGAGCGGGCTGCCGATGTTGTTAGGACAGGTGCCAGAGATGGTCGGCTTGCCGATGCACTCGGGATCGAAGATCATCCGTCGATCGCTAGCCCGTTAGGGCGAGATACCAGTGATCTTGAAACTCTGAGGTCTAGCAACGAGTTCACACCTCAATGGGGTTCGACTGCCAGGGAACGTAGTGTTTCTGCGAAAAGACCGTCACCTCTCGCCGCTGAGACCGATAGGTCAAAGGCGAGGAGGGCTAGCCCCTCACCGATGGATTCAACTCCGCAGGATGAGGAGATGCCCGATCCCGCTGATGTTCACATTCACTCCACCCCCGAGTCACGTGCATCCAACATTGATCCTCGATCTGGCGATAGCCGGAGAAGGGGATCTACCCCGAGTAGACCATCCAGGATTGATGATTGTCCCGTGGATGACCCCAGAAGACATGCCGGGGCTAGTGGGGCTCCTGAGAGGATCGAGATATCGACTCCTCCCGCCCTCAGATCCCAGTCTTCCGGCGAATCAGGTGACGCTAGGGCGAAGGAGGTGTTCGATTTGCACATCCAGGAGATGCTCGAGAGAGGTGAGGTTTCTGGCTCAGTCGCGAAGGCGTTCCACATCTTTGCTGACCAAATCAGGGTACTGAACGGTCAGGTGAGTTCCATGCGAAGGGAATGGAGCGACGTCAACGGACGAAGGACAAGGTCGATCGCCTGGCAGCTGAGGTTGCGACTCAATCTGATGCCGGGAGGATGCGAATGATAGTTCAACGGTTCGCAAGGGAAGTTATTCCCGATAGCAAGGCCATTGCGAGGCAAGCCATCGATGAGCAAGCCGAGGTCGTGGAGCAGAGGATTAACCTACTGTCCCACGAGGTCCATGAATCTGTCAGGGACAATGAGGCATCGACTGATCGGCTTCGCCTGATGATCCAGGAGAATAGTGAGGCTGCCCGCAGAAGCCATGCTGCTTCTGAGGACGAGACCCTTAAGGATTTGGACAAGCTTGAGAAACGGATGTTCTCGGTAGAGAAAGCCGTTGGGATGCGGACCCCGGCAGGTGTATGGAACCCGAACCCTGTCGCGCATCCATCCGATAGGGCCAGCGGCAGTGTAGTCGATGCATATTTCAGGGAGTTAAACCTGAAGATCGAGAAAGCTCTCCTTGATCACGAGACATTTGCCAAGTGGGCCTCTGAATCTATTGAGGGGGTCAAAGAGGAGCACACTCGTCTTGTTAATCGAGTGTCTAGACTGCAGAGTGGAAGGGGTCCTCAGGAGGTCGATAGACCATCAGGGCATGATTCCCCGCAGGACTGGCATGAGGCTGTTGACGAGATCAATCGGAAAATGCAGGATCTGGCTCGAGGAATTCAACGTCAACGTCGGGATCATGACGACATCATTTCTAGGTTTGAAACCGTGAAATCACATGTTGAACAGTATGAAGCGAGATCGGCAGTTGTGAATCGGGTCGTTGATGGCATCCAAGGACAGATCCGTAATCTTCCTGCCAGCAGTGACCAAGTGCAGCCTGCCGTTAGGCGAGAGCTCGGCACATTCCGGAGTACACTTGAAGGTGTTATGCGGAGAGTCAGCGCTATCGATGGTAACGTGCGTAACCTTAGCGCCGCGAACAACAGAATCATGTCCCAGCTCTTTGAGATGGAGGGTCAATTTGACGAGGCTGCTGGCATCATTCAGGGTGTCCAGCAGATTAATGAAGCTCCTCCACAACCCAGAGAAAGGCGAAATGTTGGTTACCATGCATTTGCGGGGCAAGGACATAGGATCAGGTCACCGACGCCTACACCAGGGGAAGGTGACGGCCGGGGTACTGGCCTGCCGGTGAGACCAGGCGGAGGCGTTGTTTTGCCTGATCATGTTTTGCCGAATGTGCCCGATAGGGTCGATCCTTCTCGCGCAGACAGGCATCCCATCTATCCCGTTAGGGAGAGGTCCGACAGCAGGAGCAGGAGGGTTCGGGGGTTGCCTGACAGGTCGCATTCGCCACCGGAGCGTGCAAGGGGTGGTCCCCGCGCGCGCGCAAGGGGGGACGTTTCTATTTCCCCCAATAGGGATGCGGGTAGGAATAGGAGCCCGAGGCCTGCTGCCGTCCCCGATAGGGATCTGAGGTCCGGAGTCGACAACCGAGGGGGGAGAGGCCGATCCGCGATAGCGGGAGCGTCTCTCCGAATTTTGATAGGCCAATCCGCGATAGCGGGAACGTCTCTCCGAACCCAGGTCGTCATTCAGGAGGTGGTGGAGATAATAGGGTCCATGCCGACATCCAGAGTCCTGGTGATGAGTGGAGGACTCCTGGGAGCAGAGTCAGCGCCGACACCCAGAGTCCCGGCGATAGGCGAGGGACTGCTGGAGCTCCTTCGGATCGTGGACAGGCCTCAGCGCCGGCTGCAAGAGGGGCTCCCGGCGGTGCTGGCCCAGACGCGCCAAAGATTTGTGCCCTCGATGATCCCAACGACCGTAGGCACCCGAATGCTGAATTCTCGTGTGTGACATGCGGTCGTGAGTTCTGCGGGCTTTGTCGTGGCGACGACGGGGACTGTTGCAATTGTCAGTTCCTGAAGATGAAATGCTGGGCATGCCGCAAGAATGCTCAGGAGGTCTCCATGTATCTCTGTACGGGTTGTGGGACTCACCGGCCTTGAGCGATGTGCACGCTGCAATATTCGGCATGAACGCGCTCAAGCTGGACCGCCCCCTCCTCCTCCTCCCGGGGGAGGTGGTGGGCAAGGCGGACCAACTGGTCAAGGTGGGAGCGGAAGTGGTGGGCATGGACATGCCCCAGCTCCACCGCCAGGTCCTGGACATTATGGTGGAGGCCAAGATCCCGCTGGGCCTTCTGGAGGCCCGAGTGGAGGGGATCCTACCGGGGGTTACCCTGGTGGAGCGCCCGGGTTCCACGGTAGTGCTGCGGATGCTCATGGAATTGGGAACAATCAATGTGGTTCCAGTTTCTATGGTCCTGCCTACGGAGGTGGCGTTAGTCACCAAGGGGTTGGCGCTGGCGTTAGTCAGTCTAGCAATGCTGCAGGTTACCCCTCAAGTGTTGCGAGCGGTGGTAACCTTGGGCCAGGTCTTAGCCTCGGTTATAGTGTGAATGGTGCCGGTAGGCAGGGAGATGGTGGTCTTCTCCCTGAAGCCTTGAGGGGAGACGATGGACGGGACAGGTGCACGAAGTGCAGCAGAATCCCTGAGCCTGGTTTCCCTCTTGTTCCTTGCGTTGGTTGCGGAATGAGGGCGTGTGAAGTTTGCTGCCCTATGCCTGCGAGACTGTGTGAAAGTTGCAGGATTACCTCATGTACCCCGATAGGGGCTCTGATTTCCACCGTTGTCGATAAGGATCGGTTCCATCATAAGTGCAACACGATCGTGCTGCCTGCTGAGCCGACAGCTGATAAGCTGCGGGAGTGGCTTTCCGAGATCAAGGAGAGGGTCAGGAATGCTTTCAGCTTTGACTCTGACTACGCGTTAGCGTGGATATCAGAGACTGAGAGGCTTGACTATGATGCTCTTGGCGGACCCTGCAAGTACCCGATTTTGGACTCAAACTTCACGAGTGCTATCAGGGAGTGTATCAAGACCAGGGCTGTCAGGGACAAGATGAATCGCCTGACCGAAGCCGCTCAGAATATGAGTCCTCCCCAGGGTATCAAGGGGAGACAGATCTTGAAGCTTCTGCTGAACCACCTGCAGACTGGAGTCGAGGACGACCAGACCTTCAAGATTGCTGAGTTGACCAGTCTCAAGTGCCGGCAGACGGGTCACTCTGATGATGAAGCAAGGCTCCGGAGTTATCTGAGCACCTGGGACAATCTCATTTCTGGGATTAGGAAGAAGATCGATGATGGGGTACTGTTAGCTGTGTTCATCGAGAACGTTCGTCATCTACGCTGTATGCGGCCCGACATCGAGAGGTGGGATCGCGATGTGACCGTTAGGTCATTCGCGTGGCTTTACAAGGCTTGTCAGGACTGTGTCGAACGATGGCAAAAGCGCCAGAACACGCTTCAGATGTACCAGACCTTTCATGAGCAGAGGTCACGATCGGGCTCTCAATCCCGTGAAAGGGATCGACATCCTGGTGCTCCCGGTGTAGTGCGGCGGTACGACCCACTTGCCAGGAAGAGTGATCCCAGCCCTTCAAGGTCCGTTAGGTCCGGAAGGGATGGGAGACCTGACGGGAAGCCGAGATCATCTTCGCCCGGAAGGAGCAGTCAGAGAGACAGAGCTTCTCCTGGAAGAGGCAGTCAGAGGGATAAGCGCATCCCAAGTCGCCAAGAAGACAGTCCCCTGTTGGGCCTGCTGATCGGGCGTGCTGGGAGTATACGAAGACTGGGAAGTGTCAATATGGCCGGGAATGCAGGTTTGAGCACGACAAGAGCCCAAGGAACCCCGCTGCGCCCTCTACGCCGAGGACTGGCGATAGGCCCGTTAGGGACAAGCCTATGTTCTTCGGATACTGCTACGACTGGATGTATGGCAACTGCACAGCTCAGCCGTGCAAGTACCTGCATCAGAAGCCACCACCAGGCACGAAGCCCATTACGCCTCGTTCCACTGCTGGTCCGGTTGTTGAGGATGAAGAGGGGGATACCCCTAGATCGCCTACGCCCAGTCCTCCCGATAGGGAGGCGAGGCGTCTCGACAGCCCCGCTCAAGGATTGACGGATTTTTAGGCGGGGCGGGCCGTTACCCTGAGGCCAACCGTGTTGTTGTGGCGTGTCCAGCTATGTGGGCTGTTGCCCCAGCTACCGGTGGGTCTGCACCGGGTTGCCTCCCTCCTTGCGTTAGCAGTTGGGAGAAAAGCGAGCGAGGCGCATTGTTCTTCTCCGGCACTACCGGTGGAGGTCCTAAATGGGACCAAGTCATTTGGAGACGGACAGTTGACGCAAATGGGACCGTGATCGAGGATATCGGGGTGAACTTTTGTGATCGCCGAGCAACCTTGTTCAGGAGACTCCCAAGACGAAGTGATACCAAGACGACGTTTTGGTACTGTGATGATGCGGAGGTTGCACTGTCCTGGAGGAAGAAGTACTTCCCGAAGGGTCCCGGTAGGGAACCTCTCAGGGTCAAGATTCCCGATCTTCCTGATGTGTTTGTTGTCTCGATTGAGAATGACAATACGGGTAGGGTCGTGAATCGTTGCCGTGAGGCTGGATACAGCCATCCAAATGCGATTAAGTTCCCTTCGCGCAAGAGAATTGCTAGGGAAGTTCAAAGTGCTCTGATAAGAGCAGCGGCTGTTCACGCCCAAGTGCTCTTAGACAATGACGAGGACATCGATACCAACCCTGGTGATGTGCGGGGACATCGCGTTGTACGAAAGCCGAAGTACACTCAGAAGGTTGCTGCACCTGTTGGATACGATGGGGTGAGGTGGCTGGTAGATACTGGTTGCCCAATGGATCTGGTCGGTCTCGGTGATTTGAAAGGACCCGATAGGGCCCTGATTGCCAAAGGCGGACACACTCATGCGCTGCACACTGCCAACGGGGCGACTCGCACCGCTGGTCGTGTTGATGCTGATGTTGGCAACCTGGACGAGGTGATTGAGGCACACGTCCTTGAGTCCACTCCATCCATCATATCCGTTGGAAAGCGTTGTATGGATATGGGATATTCGTTTGTATGGGCTGCAGGTTGCAAACCTACTCTCACGTGTCCTTCGGGCCGGACGGTGACATTGGATGTCATCAACAACGTGCCATATCTTCCTCATGGTGACACTCAGTTCGTTTCTCCCACTCTTGATGATGCTGAGCCAATCCCTGCTATGCCTGCCCCCGGGGCGGCGTATCGAGGGCTTGAAACCAGCGAGATTCCGCTGTGTAGGTCTGAGCTTGCGGCCAAGAGTGAGCTACAGGACACCTGGCGCACTGAGCGGTCGGGCCATGTTGTGAAGGAGCACCGGCTCCCGCGCAAAGCAAAGTTTGTGCCGATAGGCGATGATTGCCCCGTTGGAGTTGATCGATTGGACAACTACAGGAAAACTGTCGTTCATCGAAATGGGGTTACCCATGAGGTGCTGGTTGATAGTCTTGGGAGTTATCCGAAAGAGATCAGCATGCGATAGCATCTGATGTCCCTTGGACGGGTGAAACGTGGTTTCGGGTCAAGTGCGAGACCGTTGCTCTTCCCGGAAAGGCGGAACAGGGGGGTGAGGGCGATAGCCACTCACCACCTTTTCCTGGCCCGGGGGAAGGGGATGATGGTGACATTGTCGAGATAAACTTTCTCTCCGGACTGCTCACAGAGGCTGAATGGCGGGCAGATGCTAGGACGCTTCGCCATATGCTTACCCATCTCCCGAAGAACCCATATTGCCCGCACTGCCAGCGTGCGAAGATGGAGAATGTCAAGCTTCGCCGCAAAGGTGGTGCTGCTGCGCATGACGTGGTAAGTTTCGGGGACCTAACCACTGCTGACACGATGGTGTTGCGCGGATTGAAGGATCGAGGATTTCATGGCGAGGCGGACGCGATAGTGTTCTATGACCTCGCTACTGACTACCTCGAAGTCCTCCCTGTGCAATCCAGATCCCGTAGCAATACGCTGGAGGCATTTCGCAGGTTTGCAGGGGGGCAAACTCTGAAGTTAGTGTACAGCGACCAGGCCCCAGAGCTGAAGAATGCTGTCACTACGCTTGGGGCATTGCACCGACTTTCTACACCGGGCATGCCCAAGACCAATGGCCTGATCGAGAACAAGGTTAAGCTCGTTCTTCACGGGGCACGTGTGCTCCTGCGTCAAGCTGGATTTGAACCTCGATGGTGGCCATTTGCCGTTAGGCATTTTTCCATGGCAAGGAACATCGAAAATCGCGGTGAGGGATCACTGTGGATGCGACGCCACGGTAACGGGAACTTCAGCGGAGTCATTCTGCCGTTTGGTTGTCTGGTCGACTTCTACCCCATTGCTCCCAAGATGCGCAGGGATAGAAAGGGGGGGGTTCAAAACGCCCAAAACGACTCCAGACATGCTGGGAAGATCGACTCAGAGGACGTTGATGAAGGAGGAGACCACTGGATCGCAAATGAAGCCGAGAAGGTTCTCACTCGCGTCCACGTTGAAGCGCGAACCGAGCTCTTTATCCCGATAGGGACGAGCTGTCCAGTCAAGATCAAAGACCTTGGCAGGAGGCGGAGCACAGTCCTCAACTATCTGGACGGATCGACCGAATTTGTTGTTGACGAAAACTGGCTCCAGGCCGAGTACGACCGTGGAGGTAACCACGAATGGACTGGAGAAACTCATTTCGACTGTGATTTTGATCAGATCGATGAGGACGAGGCCGAGATCTATGAGAACGAGGAGTATGAACCCGAATGCAACGACGAGCCGGACTTTGTTCCCATTGATGAGGTAGGGGTTGAAGAGACAAGTGTCACTACTGCCCTGCCCGCCGAGAAGAAAGAGCGGGACTTCATCAAGATAGAGGAGGATCCGAAGTTCGCCCCATCTTCCAAGCCAGGCCTATTTCTGGGCTATCGGTTAGAACCAGGGGGGCTGTGGAAGGGCGACTATCTCATTGCTGATCTCGAGCACATCCAAAGGGGTCTCAGGAAACCAAGTGTACACCAGGTCAAACGTATCTGGAAGAACCCTGAGGAGCCCTACGTGTTCCCGATGTTGGCATCCTATGACGCTAGGACTCGGACCATTCGGGAGGCGTTAGCTGACCGAAGAGCCGACTTTAAGCCGAGTAAGAGGATCAGGGACGAATTCGACTTTGATGAAGGTCGATTTGATGATCCTGATGATGATGACGATGACCAACAGGACGAGGGGGGCGGTAGCTCTTCCAAGTCCGATGGGGCCATTCAGAGCAAGGCTGTCCAAGGGAGTGGTGACGCGTGCGTCTCAGATTACTGGGAGCGGCACGACGAGGACAGCGCATGGTATCGCATCCACGTTGAGGTGCGGAAGAAGTTCTTCGGGACGACGAACGAGGACCTTCCTCCAGGTGGTCCTTCGCATGAGGAGCTTGACACCGTTAGGGTCACGCACATGCGGGGGCTTGATGCCGTTGGAAATTGGGTGAGAGATGATCGTCATCATGATGCTCCCAATCATCGGCATTTCACGCGTGGATTTTGGACTGGTGTGACCATCCTCTTTGATAAGGGATGTGCCCCCCACGGTAGGTTTAAGCCAAAGGAAGAAGGAGCCAAACCTGCCGGAGGTCCGAAGAAGGGTCATAAGCTGCACGGAGACAGGATCGACTATGGCCAGTCCGCCGATAGGCGTGAGCGGCCATACGCAGGCACCGGAAAGCCCAATTCAATTGATGCGGATAGTTGGAGACAGATGTCCACCCGGTCTCGGGAGATATATGTTCAAACCGAGCGGGAGTTATCCCTAAGGGAAGAAAGACGCCGCGAACATCCTGAGAGGGACCCGGCTGCTCCAGCGCCTGGCCGCAAGCTCCTCGTCGAGTTTGCGTGCGAACCTGACTCGCGTTTGTCCGCAGTGATGATGGAGTGTGGAGGCGATGCAATTCGCGTTCACGTTGGCTCATTTGACATCACCAAAGCCAAAGACGTTAGTCGGCTTATTGGGATCATCGAGGATAATCCTGGGTGTGACCTGTGGGCATCAATTCCGTGCGGACCGTGGAGTACATGGCAGTATGTCAACCTTTCGATTCACGGTGCTGAGTTTGCATCACAGCTGAACGACCTTAGAAGGAATTCTCAGGTAATGTTTGCGGCGTTCCTGCGGGCCTCCCGAGCCGTTAGGCGAGGAGGGGGCAGGGTTGCATTTGAGTGGCCTAGACACTGTCTTGGATGGAAGCAACCGTTCATGCAGAGGTTTCTTGCTGATCCTGATGTCGAGACCGTAGATTTCGACGGCTGTGATTTCGGGATGCAGGATAAGGACGGTGTGCCAATCAGGAAACAGTGGAAGGTTGCGACGACCTCCAAGGAGCTCATCGATGAGCTGTCAGGTCGGAAATGCAAGCACGAGAAGGGATACCTTCATGCACGCATCGAGGGGTCGGTCACCCCAACGACTGCTCTCTATCCGAGAAAAATGTGCGAGGCAATCGTTGGAGCATGGTACCCGAACGGCACTTTCAAGAAGATTGCGAATGCTATGCCGGTCGAGGTTGACCCGATTGAACAGCGATGGAAGAAGAAACCGAATACCCTGTACGTTAGTCTTAATAGTCAGACTGCCAAGATCCCGACGCGGGCTACTTCGGGGAGTGCGGGTTTGGACACCTATGCCTCTGAGGGAGTAAGTATTCCCGCAGGGGGGTCAGGCTTGGTCAGCACCGGAATCTCGATAGAGATGCCCGCTGGGGTGTATGCTAGGATAGCTCCCAGGTCAGGGCTAGCCGTGAAGAACAGGATCGCTGTAGGCGGTGGGGTCATTGATCCCGACTACGACGGAGAGATCAAGGTAATCCTCTTTAATCATGGGGATGAGGACTTCGTCGTGAATC
Source organism: Effrenium voratum (assembly GCA_963377175.1). Taxonomy (NCBI): domain Eukaryota; class Dinophyceae; order Suessiales; family Symbiodiniaceae; genus Effrenium; species Effrenium voratum. Next base: position 691,793 of record CAUJNA010003321.1, read on the forward strand.
CTGGGGACCGCATTGCGCAGATCGTGCTGGAGCGTGTTATGCTCATTGACGCGTCGATCGTCCCTAGGAAAGCCAAGCGGGGAACCGATAGGGGATCCGCGGGTTTCGGAAGCACTGGTATAGCTGCTGCTGCCCCTACGATTGGATCTGATGGAAAGACCTTTGAGTTCTCTATGCCCAGGGGGGAGATATCCCTTTCTCATCGGCCAAAGAGCTCAGGTGTTTTTCCTCCCTTGTATGCTTGTGTCGCTAGGCCAGTGAACAAGAAGGAACAAGCTGGGAATGCCAAGGCTAAGGCCGCTCTTCAGAAGGAGTGGGACAAGTTAACTTCGCAGGGATGCTGGGACTTGTCAACTGTCCAAGAGTGGCATGATGTTGCGGCAAAGGCACGCAAGGAAGGGGAGAAGATCCATGTAGGTAGAATTTTCGACATTTGTGTCGAGAAGAATCACGAGCTGCCGGAGGACGATCCAAATCGCAAATATAAAGGGCGAGTCGTGTTCGAGGGATGCTTCGTCCGTGACGAGATCGGGCATTGGGCCCTGTACTCCGAGAACACCTCCTGCCCCGCTACTATGGCGGCGGGTAAGATGGGTGATGCTCACGGGTTACTTCCAGGGAATCTTCTGGAAGTGAGTGATGGGGAGTCCGCGTACACTCAGGCCCGCTTGAAGGGAAAGAAGACTTGGGTGAGGATTCCTCGTGACCAATGGCCACCTGAGTGGTTCGACGGCAGCGGAAATCCCAGGTATAAGGATCCAGTCGTTGTCCTCGTGCTCGCACTATATGGGCATCCAGACGCTGGCACCTTTTGGGAGCAGCACTGTGAGGCAATGCTGAAGAAGGTCGGTTACGTCAAGGTGAAGGATTGGGCCAGCGTGTTTAGGCATGAGGAGCTCGACCTCTTCCTTGTCGTGTACGTGGATGACTTCAAGATGAGTGGGCCGGCGAAGAATATCGCAGAAGGATGGGCGCTGATCTCGAAGGTCATCAAGATGGAGGAACCAAGGCAGCTCAAGAGATATCTTGGCTGCGAGCACGAATTCACGCAACAGGAGGTCAAGGGTCACTTTGACCCGAGACTGGCGTGGACGGTCGGCAATCCTCCTGATAAGGAGCAACCCGACTTGAGGTTTGGTCCAGAGGGGTTACTCTCTAAGGACATCCCCAAGCCGGAAACCACGATAAGGTTCATCAAGTACAGCGATAGCAGCTTCATGCAGGCGTGTGTCGATAGATACATTGAGCTGTGTCAGGGAAAGTACCCGAAGAAGCTGCAGAAGATTGAAACTCCGTTCCTGGACGAGAGCAAGCCGGAGTTTGACGAGAATTCCGTCAATCCTGAATTTGACAAACTCTTCAACCAGGCGATGGACATGGAGACCGTCAATGCGCAGCCAGGATGCCTCGGAAATGACGCGGCGGCGGTGCTGAGGAAGGTTCTCTACGGAGCTCGGATGGGCAGATATGACCTAATTCGTCCCGTGCAGGCGTTAGCCAGCCGGGTCACGAAGTGGAATCATCTTTGTGACCGAAAGCTCCACAGGTTAATTTCATATGTGAACTCTACGCTCGATCTTCATTTGTACGGTTGGGTGGGCGATAGCCCAGAGTTCATTGAGTTGGTTGCTTACTGTGATGCGGATCTGGCTGGGGATCGTACTGATTCCAAGAGCACATCGGGAGTGCTCATTTGCCTTGTGGGTCCTAGGACCTACATGCCCATCACTGGAGTAAGCAAGAAACAGACTTCCGTTTCGAAGTCGACTCCTGAAGCAGAGCTTGTTGCTCTCGACCATGGAGTGTCCAAGGAGGGAATGGCATTAGCTACCCTCTGGCAGCACGCTATTGGGAAGGGAAAGGAGACCCAGCCGTTTATTATCAACGTGCTGGAGGATAACGAATCGGCATGCCGGATCGTTATAACAGGGAATAATCCCAACATGCGCTACATGTCAAGGACGCAGCGCATTGACATCTCGTGGCTCAACGAACGTTTTAATGCTGGAATTTTTCGGTTCGTTGCGTGCCCGTCTCACTACCAAGGCGCAGACATTTTCACTAAGGCCTGCATTGACAAGGTCGTGTGGAATAGAAATCTGCACACCCTTTGTATGTTTCTGCCGGGATACCTGCAGGAATATTTGGCCCAACCCACCCAACCCTGTCTTAAGCCCCCTGCCGCTCCTGGACTGCCCCCGCTTAGGGGGGTTCGCATGGAATCAGGTGCAAAATCCGGTTTCAATCGGCTCATGGAGAGGTTACTCTCTGAGTACGAGGGAATCGTGATTGACGAGGAAAAAGGAGGGAA
>CAUJNA010003322.1:0-5000 GCA_963377175.1 Effrenium voratum
CACGACACGACACGACACGACACGACACGACACGACACGACACGACACGACACGACACGACACGACACGACACGACACGACACGACACGACACGACACGACACGACACGACACGACACGACACGACCCGACACGACACGACACGACACGACACGACACGACACGACACGACACGACTCGACACGACTCGACACGACACGACACGACACGACACGACACGACACGACACGACACGACACGACACGACACGACACGACACGACACGACACGACACGACACGACACGCAGGCACGGCACGGCACGACACGACACGACACGACACGACACGACACGACACGACACGCCACGCCACGCACGCACGCACGACACGCACGCACGACACGCACGCACGACACGCACGCAGCACACGCACGCAGCACACGCACGCAGCACACGCACGCAGCACACGCACGCAGCACACGCAGGCAGCACGCGCGGGCAGCACACGCAGGCAGCACGCGCGGGCAGCGCACGCAGGCAGCACACGCAGGCAGCGCACGCAGGGAGCACACGCAGGCAGCGCACGCAGGCAGCACACACACACACACAGGCAGCGCACGCACGCAGCGCACGCTTGCAGCACACGCAGCACACGCAGCACACGCAGCACAGGCAGCACACGCAGCACACGCAGCACACGCATCACACGCAGCACACGCAGCACACGCAGCGCACGCAGCACACGCAGCACAGGCAGCACACGCAGCACACGCAGCACACGCAGCACACGCAGCACACGCAGCACACGCAGCGCACGCATCACACGCAGCACACGCGGCACACGCGGCACGCGCAGCACGCGCAGCACACGCAGCACACGCAGCACACGCAGCGCACGCAGCACACGCAGCGCACGCAGCGCGCGCAGCACACGCAGCACACGCAGCACACGCAGCACACGCAGCACACGCAGCACACGCAGCACATGAAGCACACGCAGCGCATGCAGCACACGCAGCACACGCAGGCACGCGCAGCACACGCAGCACACGCAGCACACGCAGCACAGGCAGCACACGCAGCGCACGCAGCACACGCACACACGCACACAGACACACACACAGACACACACACACAGACACACACACAGACACAGACACACACAGATACACACAGACACACACACACAGACACGCGCACAGACACGCACACAGACACGCACACAGACACGCACACAGACACGCACACAGACACGCACACAGACACGCGCACAGACACGCACACAGACACGCACACACGGACGCACACAGACACGCACACAGACACACGCACAGACACGCACACAGACACGGACGCAGACACGCACACAGACACGCGCACAGACACGCGCGCGGATGCGGACAAAGACGCACACAGACGCACACACAGACGCACACAGACACACACACAGACACACAGACACACACAGACACACACAGACACACACAGACACACACAGACACACACAGACACACACACACAGACACACACACAGACACACACACAGACACACACAGACACAGACACAAACACAGACACAAACACAGACACAGACACAGACACACAGACACACACACACACAGACACACACACGCACAGACACACACACAGACAGAGACACACACAGACACGGACAGACACACACAGACACAGACAGAGACACACACAGACACACACACACAGACACACACACACACAGACACACACACAGACACACACACACAGACTCACACATACACACACAGACGCACACACAGAGAGACACACACACAGAGACACACACCCAGACACACACACAGACACACACACACGCAGATACACACACAGACACACACACAGACACACACACACAGACACACACAGACACACACACACAGACACACACACAGACACACACACACAGACACACACACACAGACACACACACAGACACACACCCAGACACACACACACAGACAGACCACACACACCAGTACACTCGCACAGACGCACAAACCACACGAGAGGCACACAGAGTGGACACAGAGAGGCAGCACGACACACACAGGTACACACAGACACGCACAGACACACACAGACACACAGACACACACAGAGACACACACACAGACACACACAGACACACACACACAGACACCGACAGAGACACACACAGACACACACACAGACACACACACACACAGACACACACAGACACACACACAGACACACATACACACACGCAGACAGAAAGACACAGAGACACACACACACAGAGACACACACAGAGACACACACACAGAGACACACACACAGAGACACACACACAAAGACACACACAGAGACACACAGACACACACACAGACACAGACACAGACAGAGACGCAGACAGAGACACAAACAGAGACAGAGACACAGACACAGACACAGACAAAGACACAGACACAGCCCCACACCCCCCACCCTCCCACCATCCCCCCCACCCCCCCACCCCCCAAACCCGGCACCCCCACACCCGCCCCCCTGCCCCCCCGCCCCCCCGGGCAGGGGCGCGCGCGCGGGCGTGGGCGCGCACTCGCACGCGAGCGCGCACGCCTGCACACGCACGCATGCAAACGCACGCACGCGCACACCTGCACGCGCGCACGGCAGGCTGCACGCACGCACGCCCGTCCGCCCGCCCGCTCGCCCGCGCGCGCCCCGCGCGGCGCCCGCAGTCGCCTTTTTGCACATTCGCATGCTCGCCCCCCCCCCCCCCCCCCCCCGGGGCGCCCGCACGCCCCACGGGCGCACGATGCTGCACGCTGCGCACGCACGCACGCGCGCACGCGGCGCACCTTCCCGCCCGCCCGCACGCTCGCGCGCGCACGCCCGCCTCGCACGTGGGCGCCCGTGCGCGCCGCGCGCGTGCCGGCGTGCCCAGCGCGCCACGCGCACGAAACGCGCGCGGACGCATGCACACGCACGCACGCCCTCGCGCGCGCGTGTGCGCCTGCTCGCTCCCGCGGGCACCCACCCCCACCCCCACACTTGCACTGACACTTCGCGTTCACCCACCTCATTTCAGGCTAATGACGTTAGCGCGCAAGCGAATAGGGCGCATTGGTCAGCTTGCAGCGCTGATCGCGCATCCATGTCGCTGTTGCTCTCTTTGCCCAGCGCGCGCGGGGACTTGCCACTTACATTCGCAGCGTTTTGCTCTAGCGCATCGAGCTGTGCACGAGCCCCTGGCATTCCTTTCTTTCTTTTCGCCATGGATGTGGACTACGATGAGGAGGTGCCGGAGGCGGGGCGCTCCGAAGAGCTTTGAGTTTCACAAAAAGATCTTTGCTCACTTGCGATCTTGCCAGGAGGGAGCGCGGCCCGCTGGACGACGAATGAAGGCGACAGATGCATGCCATGCTGCTGTCTGTTCAAAGTTGCATTTTCGGACTGCCAGGGCAGGGGCGGCGAAGATGATGATCGCTATGCCGGAAAGGTGAGAGCATGAGAGGCTCTGGGCCTGTGCCCTGAATGGCGTTCGTCAGCCAAGGCTGGCAAGTTCGACAGGCTGGACGATGACGATGAGCTGCCCTCAGATTCTGAGTTGCCGTTGCGAGGACATTGGTTTGTGTCATGGTCAGCAAAGACCTTTTTGCTTGGGTGGCAGGGTGGGTATCCGCCCTGAAAATGAACTTTTAACCGAATAGGATTTTTACCCAACATGAACAACATTCTCATGAAGGGAGCCAAGACGCAGACCTGTGGCCGATTTGGGTGGTGGGCCGCCGTGTTGCGCATGGTGGCGCAGCTTGGAGGACGACGTGGCCTACTTGGAGGGTGTTATGCGGGAGAAGTGGCGTCACACAAAGGTGACGCCCAGCTGCCAATGTGCTCCGGAGACTGCCTCAGACACCTTGCCGACGGTGGTGCGTGATTGCAGCTTTGGGTCGCCAGTGACTGGCAACCCAGTTTGTCAGTGCTCCGCGGGGAGCGGAAGGTTTCTCAGGCCAGCCCGGGCCACACCTTGGTGAGCAGGATGAGCGCAGTGCCAGCAGTGCAGCAATGCGGCGAGCTTTGTGTCCCGAGCTTTGGGTTCTTGACTGCGTGGGGACTTTTCAGCGTTCGCCGCTGCCCGGGTGAGGCTCACGTGGGCAAGCGGGGATTGTGTCTGTTTGATTCGCGCAGGTTGCTGCGGCGCGCCCGTTGGGAGCGCGGATGGTATCCACACTTGGTATGACGCATGAGCAACACGCGGGCGCTTCGGTGTCGTTGCTCCAGTGGACGTGGTGTGGTTGCTCTGCAAGGGGCTGCGCCCAGCAGCCTCAGGGTTCGCCATGTTTGGCATGATTTCCTGTTAACGACCCGGATGCCTGCTCAGTCTTCAGAGTGCCGCGCCAGAAGTGTAGGATTTGACGGAGTCTAACTGGTAATCTTGTTTTTCCGATGACATTCCCCAAATACGGCCGTTAATGATGCCTATTCTGCAACAATATGGGAACGGCTTTTGGCTCCTGGACCTTTCAGAACTTCCAGAACCACCCAGCCCAACTGCCATGGGCTTGCCTGACGCAGGGGCAAGCTGCGATCGCGTGCGGGGGTGTCCATTTGCGAGGACTTGGCGAGTGACTATGCCGCGCTGTTGTCCACAGCTGCAGGTTTGGCAGCGTGGCATAGGTCAGTGCGCTTCTGCGCGCTATGCGAAACTGAGCCAAACTGAGCCTTATCGTGGCGCAAAGCGCAAAGCGCCGCTGTGTGGCGTGCGGTGCTCGCTTCAGGCCACGCCTGGACCCAGCTATGATGGTGCTCGTAACTCGCCGAGATCGCCTGCTGGGCCGCAAGGCCGCCTGGCCACCTCGCTTCTCCGCGCTGGCAGGCTTCGTGGAATTCGGTGAGACTCTGGAGGAGTGTATCGTGCGTGAAGTGCGTGAAGAGACCGATGTGCGAGTGGACGAAGCCTCCATCCGCTTTGTGGCCTCACAGCCCTGGTTGTTTCCTCGCTCACTTCTTTTGGGCTTTACTGTG
>CAUJNA010003322.1:10832-84757 GCA_963377175.1 Effrenium voratum
CAAACACACAAACACACAAACACACAAACACACAAACACACAAACACACAAACACACAAACACACAAACACACAAACACACAAACACACAAACACACAAACACGCAAACACGCAAACGCGCAAACACGCAAACACGCAAACAAACACGCAAACAAACACGCAAACAAACACGCAAACAAACACGCAAACAAACACGCAAACAAACACGCAAACAAACACGCAAACAAACACGCAAACAAACACGCAAACAAACACGCAAGCGCGCAAACACGCAAACACGCAAACACGCAAACACGCAAACACGCAAACACGCAAAGAGGCAAACACGCAAGCACGCAAGCACGCAAGCACGCAAGCACGCAAGCACGCAAGCGCGCAAGCACGCAAGCACGCAAACACGCAAACACGCAAACACGCAAACACGCAAACACGCAAACACGCAAACAGGCAAACAGGCAAACACGCAAACACGCAAACACGCAAACACGCAAACACGCATACACGCAAACAGGCAAACAGGCAAACACGCAAACACGCAAACACGCAAACAGGCAAACACGCAAACACGCAAACATGCAAACACGCAAACACACAAACACACAAACACACAAACACACAAACACACAAACACACAAACACACAAACACACAAACACACAAACACACAAACACACAAACACACAAACACACAAACACACAAACACACAAACACACAAACACACAAACACACAAACACACAAACACACAAACACACAAACGCACAAACACACAAACACACAAACACACAAACACACAAACACACAAACACACAAGCGCACAAACACACAAACACACAAACACAAACACACAAACACACAAACACACAAACACACAAACACACAAGCGCACGAACACACAAACACGCAAACACGCAAACACGCAAACACACAAACACACACACAAACACACACACACACAAACACACACACACACAGACAAACACACAGACAAACACACACACAGACAAACACACACACACACACACACACCACACACCACACACCACACACCACACACCTACACACCTACACACCTCACACCTCACACCACACACCACACACACACACGCGCACACACACACACACACACGCAAGCACAAACGCACACACACAAACACAGACACGCAGAGACACACAGAGACACACACAGAGAGACACACACACACACACAGAGACACACGCACCGAGACACACACACACGCACAGAGACACACACACACACACACGCACAGAGACACACACACAGAGACAGACACACAGAGACACACACACAGACACACATTCACAGACACACACACGGACACACACACAGACACACACACACACAGACACACACACAGACACACACACAGACACAGACACAGACACACACACACACACACAGACACACACACACGGACACACAAACACAGACACACAGAGACACACACACAGACACACACCCAGACACACAGACTCACATAGGCGCGGAGAGACACACACACACTGGCACGGACAGGCACGGACAGACACGGACAGGCACGGACAGACACGGACAGACACGGACAGACACGGACAGACACGGACAGACACGGACAGACACGGACAGACACGGACAGGCACGGACAGACACGGACAGATTCACACAGACACACAGACACAGAGACACACAGACACACACAGACAGAGACACAGGCAGAGGCACAGACATTGACACAGACAGAGACACAGGCAGAGACGCAGACGGAGACACAGATAGAGACACAGACAGACACACAGACAGAGACACAGACAGAGACACAGACAGAGACACAGAGAGACACAGACGCAGAGACACAGACACAGAGACGCAGAGACACAGACAAAGAGACACAGGAGACGGACACAGAGACAGACACAGAGACTGACATAGAGACAGACACAGAGACAGAGAGACACAGAGAGAGACACAGAGACAGACACAGAGACAGACGAAGAGACACACACAGAGACAGACATCCGCCCAACCACCCAACCACCCAGCCTAACCCACCCAATTCCTCAAGCCACACAACCACCACCAACCAACCAACCCGCCAAACCCACACCCAAACCCACTTGTTACAACCCGCCCGCCCCAACCCGCCCCAACCCACCCAACCCAGCATCCAGCCAACCAACAAACCAACCAATCGAACCAAGCCAACCAAACCAACCAACCCAACCAAGCCCAACCAACCAAACCAAATCAACCAAACCAGTCACACCAACCAGACTAACCCAACCAATTCAACCAAAGAAACCAACAAAGCCAAGCCGAAATAACCCAACCAACCCGACCAGCGCGACCAACCCAACCAACTCAACCAACCCCGCCAACCAACCAACCCCAGCAAGCCAACCCAGCAATCGATTTAATCAACTCGACCAAACCAACCAACCCACCACACCAGCCAAGCCAACCACACCAACAACCAACCAACCCAACCAACCCAACCAAGCCAACCAACCCAACCAACCCGACCAGCTCGACCAAACCCCGCAAACCAACAATTCAGGAAACCAAACAAACCAATGCAACCATACCAGCCAACCAATCAAACCAACCATGCCAACCAACCCAGCCAAGCCAACGAACCCACCAACTCGTCCAACTGGAGCAACCCGCAAAGCCACCAAACCGGCCACACCAACCAATCTAAACCAACTCTACCAACCCTACCAACCCACCAAACCAGCCACACCGACCGAACCGCACCAACCCAACCAACCCGGTCAACCCAACCAAACCAACTAAACCAACCGAGCCAACCAACCCAGTCAACCCAGTTATCTTGACCAACCCCGCAAACCAAACAAACCAACCGTACCAACCAAACCAACCAAACCAACCCAGCCAACCGCACCAACCCAAACAAACGCCCAACCCAACCAAGCCAACCAACCCAAGCAACCTGAACAACTCGACCAACCGGACCAGCCAAACCAACGAAACCAACGAAACCAAACCAACCCAACCAACCCGACCAATCCGACCAACCCGGCCAAATCGACCAAACCAACCAACCCAACCAAGCCAACCAACACAATCAACCCGACCAACTCGACCAACCCCACAAACCAAACAAACCAACCAAACCAAAGCAACCACCAACCAACCCAACCAACCCAACCAACCCAACCAACCCAACCAATGCAGCCGTCGGCGCTGACAGTGTCCGTGACGGCAGCAGGCGCATCAGCAGCAGCGACAGCAAATGGCCAGAGCAATAGCAACATGCCAGCAGCAACAAGCCAACAGACACGAAGAAGCTGACCGCTTCAACTGCAGCGCAACACGTGCGAGCATTGGCACTCACTCAAGAGCTTTCAGCAGTGTGCCACTGACAAACCTACTGACAACTGCGTGTTGAGTCCGCCAAAATTGAGAAATTGCATCTTTTTGTGCCCTTCTCAAGGTATTGCTGCAGCTCAAAGAGGAGCAGACGCGGCGCGAGGAAGCCTTGGAACGAGAGGCACTGGGACACCAACTTTGCACTTCGCCGACTTTTCAGAGTAGTAGAAAGGGCAATACTTTTCAAACACTTGTAGTACTTTCTTAAACGCATAGATCACGGTTTCCTCTCAATGCCATTTCTTTCGATGCCTGTCACTTGCCCGTAGCAGGCTGGAGCAGCTGAGCTTTCAGTGCTGTCAGGATCCTTCTCGGCAATGTCTCTCTAAGCTTTGTTCACTTCTATTGAGTGCATTGTGGTTTGGTCATACGCCGTGGATATTCTGCAAATGATGGCTCAAGATGCATCAGCTAGCTGCTCACCTGATTCATCGGAGAGGCTGATTCTCCACTTTTGCGGTTGGCATTTTTTTGGCAAAAGACATCTAACCTGGCAATCAGCAAGCGTCAAGATAGGCTGAGCTGTCTTCCCAGCCGAATGTCCCCGCCGGGCTTTCATGTGGTTGCCCGGACCAGTTCCTTGGCTGCCTCTTTATGTATATCACTCTTGTCCATTCTGAATGAACTGCAAGTTCTGACAGGTTCGTTCAAATTTACCAGTCTACACAGACTTGATGAAGTCACTGCAGCTTCATGCTGGTGTTCCATGGGTGTTTCGCGCATTTGGGGCAATCTGGCGCCAGGTTGGTGGAGCGTTCTTGCATACTGCGTTTCATGGGGTTTGCTTCCTTGCCAAGGCTGAACAACTCTGTGTTGTTCCCTGGCAGTAACTTGTGTTCCAGGGTTATTTTGCAGTTTGACCGCTTGGTTTGCATGCAGTTTCACTAACACGATGATGCGTTCCATGTGGCCAAGACTTGGCGGTGACCTTTTGACTTCATAGATGGGCTGCGTTCCATGCAGGGTAACCTCGCCAACTGGCGGTGACTTCGATTGCTGTGTGTGTGGTCCATTTGGGAGGGACGCGGGTCACTAAGTCCCCTCCCCCCAAGAAAACAGGGCAAAGTGTTGGACTTTGTAACTTTCAACTCTGCCCAAATCTGACATTTTAACCCCCTGCAAAGAGTCAACACGAGTCAACACAGAAAACAGCAGGCTTCAGCGGCACCTTTGAGCATTGTCTCAGCTTCGAATCGGACGAGGAGTTCCAGGTGCTTCGCTGGAGCAAGGCTGGCTGGTGGTGGGCTCAGCGCCCGAATGGTGAGCAAGGCTGGATTTATTCGGCGCAGATGCGCCCAAAGATGTGCAGCGCTTGCCATGACAAGGCTGGGTGAAAACAACGGCTCTTTGAGTTGTTGGTATTTTCCTGGTTGGGCCGCTTTTTCGGTATGCTGACTGTTGCAGGACAACCCCATTATGCTGCAAACAAGCACCTCTTGAACGGACACGTGGATCCGGTAATAGGAAATTTGGCATTTTGCAAAACTGCGCCATGCTTTATGGCGACTTGCTTTTTGGTTCAGCGATCTCAGGCGCAGAACCTCCCCCCTCAGCCAGAGAAATCAGAACCTGAGGACGCCGATGCGCAAGGCAAGTCTAAAGAGCGCCCTGCAATGGCGTTGTGACGTAGTCCTTTGAGCAATCTCGCACTGTCCGAACGTTTTCCTTTGCGCAGGCACAGAAGCGGAGCCTTGGCCTCCGCTGCCTCCAACGCAGGAGGAGGTTTGGCCTCCTTTGCCATCAGGGGCGCCACCCCCGCGGAAGCGCGAAGATGAGCCTTCTGCTTTCGACGGGGACTACACACAGACCATGACCTTCCGGCTGGACGGGAAGGTCTGTGACTTAAAAAAGCTATTTGTTCGGAAGACTCGTGCTGTGTGAGGCAGTCGTTGACCCCCGAGGTGGTGACGGAGCCGACAAATCACGACCGGGTTATGCGCCAGTGTGACTACTATTTCAATTATCAGAACTGGATCGACGGACAGAACACTGCCGTGGCAAGCAAGAAGCGGCCCGGGAAGACCACTGGGGATGGCGGCTTCAAGCGCCGCCGCTGATGTTGCTTTCCTGAAAGATCAGACAGCCGGATGTGACTCAAAGCTTGAAAAAGCAGCAGCTGCATTTGTGACACTGCAGTAGCTGAATGCATAATCTTTGTATCCAGCCAATGTCCGTGCAGCCATTTCCTACTGAACGCTGATAGTCTTGCAGGAACAGTTGCGACTGAAGCAGCGGCTTGTTGATCTCCAGGCCAGCCTGGGACTGCTTAGCTTTGTTCAGAGCGCAAGAGAAGAAAAACAGTAAGGGGTTGGCTGGTTTTGGCTGGTGATTCTGACATGCATTGGTCGATTCCTATTGAGGCACGGGTTTCCTCCTCAGAAGCTCGGCAGAAAAGCGCGGAGGAGCACACAGCCACTTGGCCGCAGCCAGGAACGAGTTAGGGAGCGGCGATTGCCGCAATACCCGCATATCAAGTAATGGGCGAGTGGGTGAGTGGGTGAGTGGGTGAGTGAGTGCGTGCGTGTGGCGCCTTCATTTCGCAGGATGGCCCCGAACTTCAGCCAGCGGAGCCAGCGGGAGGAAGTTCCAAAATGTAAGAGCTGTAGGTTTAAGCGCTGCTTTTGTTTTTTTGTTGTATCTCTCTCTCTCTCTCTCTCTCTCTTTCTCTTTGCCTTTCGCGCCTTCTCTCTTTTTCTTTCCTTCTTTGTCGGGTTTCTTTCTCTTTCCATTCCTCTCATTCTGTTTGTCTGGCAGTCTTTCTCTTTCGTTCTTTTCTTTTCCATCTTGTGTTTTTTCTTGTTTCTTTTGTTTTTTTCTCTTTTTTTGTATTGTTTTGTATATATGTTTGTTTTTTCTCCTTTTCTCCTTCTCTCTTTCTCTCCTTCTCTCTTTCTCTCTTTCTCTCTTTCTCTCTCTCTTCTTTCTTTCTCTTTTCTTTTTTTTTCTTTCTTTCTTTCTTTCTTTCTTTCTTTCTTCTTTCTTCTTTCTTCTTTCTCTTTTCTCTCTTTCTCTCTTTCTCTCTTTCGCTCTTTCTTCTTTCTCTCTTTCTCTCTTTCTCTCTTTCTCTCTTTCTCTCTTTCTCTTTCTTTTTCTCTCTTTCTCTCTTTCTCTCTTTCTCTCTTTCTCTCTTTCTCTCTTTCTCTCTTTCTCTCTTTCTCTCTTTCTCTCTTTCTCTCTTTCTCTTTTTCTCTCTTTCTCTCTTTCTCTCTTTCTCTCATTCTCTCTTTCTCTCATTCTCTCTTTCTCTCTTTCTCTCTTTCCTGTTTCTCTCTTTCTCTCTTTCCTATTTCTCTCTTTTCTGTCTTTCTTTTTTCTCTCGCTCTCTCTGTCTTTCTGTCTCTTGTCCATTTCTCTTTCTCTTTCTGTTTTCTCTTTTCTCTTTCTCTTTTTATTTTTCTTTCTTTTTCTCCTTTCTCTTTTTCCATTCTTCCTTCTCCTTTCTCCTTTCTCCTTTTCCACTCTTTGTTCCTTGCTCTTTTACTTTCTCTTTTCCATTCTTCCTTCTCCTTTCTCCTTTCCCCTTTCTCCTTCCTCCGTTCTCCTTTCTTCTTTCTCCTTTCTTCTTTCTCCTTTCTCCTTTCTCCTTTCTCCTTTGTTTTTTCTCCTTTCTCCTTTCTCTTTCTCATTTTTACTTTCTCCTTCCCTTTTTTTTATCCTTTCTTCTTTCTCCCTTTTCCTTTCTCCGTTCTTGTGTTCTCCATTCGCTGTTCTCCGTTCTCCTTTCTCCGTTCTCCGTTCTCCTTTCTTCTTTCTCCGTTCTCCGTTCTCCTTTCTTTTTTCTCCTTTCTTCTTTCTCCTTTGTTTTTTCTCCTTTCCCCTTTCTCCTTTCTCCTTTCTCCTTTCTCCTTTATCCTTTCTCCTTTCTCCGTTCTTCTTTCTCCTTTCTCCTTGCTCTTCCTCTTTCTCTTTCACTTTCTCTCATTCTCTGTCCGTCTTCTCTTTCGCTCCTTCCTTTTCTATATTTTTCTTCGTTGCTCTTTCATCTTTTTCTGTTTTGTCTTTTTATCTTTTTCTTTTTCCTGGTTTTATTTTGTATCGTTTTGTATTTTTCGCTTCTGCTCTTTTTCCTTGTCTCTTTCTCCCTTCCTCTTTCTCCATTCTCGCGTTGTCCGTTCGCCGTTCTCCGTGCTCCTTTCTCCTTGCGTCTTTCTCCTTTCTCCTCTCCGCTTGCTCCTTTCTGCTTTTTCCTTTCTCTTTCTTTCTTCGTTCTCGGTTCTTCTTTCTCCTTTCCCCTTTCTGCTCGGTCTTTCTCTTTCTCTTGTCTTTTGCCTTTTTCTTTCCTTTCCCTTTCCCTGTCCCTGTTTCTCTGTCTTTCCCTTTCCCTGTCCCTGTTTCTCTGTGTTTCCCTTTCCCTGTCCCTGTTTCTCTGTCTTTCCCTTTCCCTTTCCCTTTCCCTTTCCTTCTCCCTTTCCTTTCGCGTTCTCTTTCTTTTTGTCTTTCTCATTCTCCCTCTCTTTCCATTTCCCTTTCCTTTTCTCTTTCTCTTTCCTTTTTTTCTCTTTCTCTTTCCCTTTGTTTTTCTCTTTGTCTTCCTCTCGCACTTTCACTTTCTTTTGTTCTTTTTCCTTCTTATCCCAGCTGAAAGCTAAAGGGGGCTGAGCCCAGACAAGGTTTGGGGGGCTCGGAAAACCAAGGTTCAGGAGGTTCCGGGTGGTCTGGTTCAGGGTGTAAGGTTCCTGGAAGGTTCCTGGAAGGTTCCGGAGGTTCTGGGGTGGGTTTGCGAAGGTGCTCGGGCGGGCGTAAGGTCAAGGAAGGTTCCGCAGGTTCCGTGGACTGGCGCAGGCCAGGTGTATCGCCGTATGCTGTAGGGGCATCGGTTGGGATTATTTGTTATTTTCCTTTTACTCCAACAGCTCAAAGCCAAGGGCTTTCAGCCCAGATAAGGTTTGGGGGGTGGCTTGGCAGAGCTGTTAAGTTATGCTGCATCGACAATGTGTTTGGACAAGCCGCATGAATGAGAGCATGTGCACCGCCCCACCGCCCCCCCTGCGGCTGCCAGGTGGCTTGGCTCATCTTCAAGGCCAACTGCCAGGCTACTTCTTTCTGAGGGGCGACGAGAGCCTTCTTTGAGGGGGGAAGGCTTCCTTGACGACGCAGTCGATGCCGCCCTGAATTGTAGTTGGGTTTGAAAGAGGCCCTGACACACTCAGAGATCGCGAGACACACCGCAGCGAACCAATGTTTTTGACTTGGATTGATTGGTTGTTCTTGGTCTTTGCGTGACACGGATCGACGTGACCGGGCCCGCCTGTTTGTGGTGCAGGCTGCGAAGACCCATCTTGGCGGCCGGCAGAAGACCCGTCACAAGAATAAAAAGACGGAAACACCAAGATTCGGTGCGTCTCGTCGTAACACGGTGCTCAGTTGCATCAGCTTCGTCCTGTAAGGCGTACAGTCTCAAGCCTTTGCGCGCCAGTCTGCGGGCAAGACGCACGGCCACGCAGTCCCTACTTAGCCGGACATTTGGTGTCGCCGCCTGAAGCTGATGCATCCCAATTCTGTGCGAGTGAAGCGCAGGACTGTGTCGGCGCTCTTTGTCACAAATACGACAACTTCCTGCGTTGAAGCATGACCTTGTAGCGAGCCTTGGATCAGTGCGACATTGGGAAGCTATGAGTCCGGATGACTGCTAATCATGGATCGATGCGCTGCTGAAAACAACCCCGGACACAGTTGCCCGAAGACAGGACTGAAGGAAAGCAGAGGCAGCCACCTAAAGAGTGCTGCGCGCATGACTTCGCATCAATGCGGCGGCGGCGCGAACGCAGAGACTTTTTGGAGGTTTGGTGAAGGACACGTGTCTCACCCAACTTGATTTCATGGAAAACATGACTTGGCCCTGTGAGTGACTTGTTCTGCACGACTAGCCGGGGCTCCTTCTAAAAGAATTACCACACATCTCTCGCAAGTGTTGGGTCATGACAGCGCATTTGCCTGCCAACGCTTGCAGCTTGCCGGAGTTAGATTATGAGGAAGACATTGCCCAGTTTAGCAAAGTTTTGCAGCTCGATGCAGGGGTGTGCGTGCAGGGGTATCGGCTTGGCATTGCCAAGGAGCAGAGTCTGCAGCGCTATTGCGCGAACCTGGAAGCCCTGGCGATGCGCAGTGCAGGTTGCAACTCGCCCTCGTACCAGGTACACATTGCATGCCTTGGAATAATGCTGCAGGCTTACGGGGCACGGGCGATTTCACCCTCAGACGTCGGCCAGCGGTGCCCTGTTGGCAATCAGCGCAAGTTGGATTTGCTGCAGATTGTCGCTGCGTCGGTCAACGATGAGACCAAGCTGTTTGGCAGCAGCCAGCGGTAAGCCTCAACAAGCCGGGAGAAAAAGGGAAATTGCCAGCTCATGAGCTGATGTTGGGCTGAGCTACAGCCAAGACGCAAGAGCATGCGGAGGCAGCTCATCGGGGCATTGGCTTGAGCATGAGCTGCAGAGGGCGCGGAAAGCAGGAGGCACGCTGCAGGGGAGCGCCTGGAACATTGCGGGGAATGGAGCTGAAGCAGCGAGAGAGGCAGAAGCTGGAGAGAAGCTGCCGCTGCCGAAAGAAGAAGAAGCTGGAAAGAGGCAGAAGAGGCATAAGCTGCCAACAGGCAGAAGCTGACGAGAGAGGCAGAAGCTGTCGAGAGAGGCAGAAGCTGCCAGAAGAGGCAGAAGGTGTTGAGGGCAGTTGCAAGTTGCCATTGCTTGCTTGGCTTCGGCCTCGGCTATGCCCACACACAGGTCTCTAGTTCTTTAGCGGTTTGGAGTTGGAAACAAAGCTCCATTCCTTCTAGGCCCCTTCAAGCCCAGACACTGTCCAGCGACGACAACGCAGGAGTTTTGGATTGGTTGAAGCTTTACGGTTCAAGAACCGACTGTAGCAAGTTCGTTGGTGCAATGAACGAACTGTTGGTTTTGACCAGATTTGATTACGTTAGGTTTTGCTTGCAGGGCAGTGCGACAAAGATATTGCTGCTGTTGAGCCTTGAATTCTGAGTTCTGAGGATAAAGCAACTTGAGTTTTGCAAGTGAAAGGTCAAACACACAAAATGCTACGTCAGTGAAAACCTGCCGCAAGCAAAGCCCAAACCACTCAGGTTCCAATTTCTAGTTTGTCACCCCTGCTGCAGGAGAACAAACTGCAGTGGGAAAACCGCCCAAAAGGAGGCCAAAACGGGAAAATTACGGACAAGGTCCTTTTTGAACTTGCAAAGCACCTTCAACAGATGAAAGGGCGGATCTGTTCAGCACCAAAGATGAAGCCGGCGCACCTGCCGCGTATCAAGAACTCGGAGCGGGTTTATATTCTTCAGGCGGGCGGGCGAACAAGACTTTCTTTCAGGGGCCCAGGGAATAGCTTTGGGCTGAAGTCCTACCCATTGGATGGTTTTTTGTAACTAAAAATTTGAATGAAAAGACATGTAAGAAAGCGTGAGTCTGGGAAAACGAACAACAACCCTTCAACGGTCAGGTGATGCTGGCGAAGCTTCAAGCTTTGTGTCTTTGGGCCTGCTCACCAAAACCAATCATCTAAAGCTTTCCCACGCTCATGCTCTCTCACACGTTTCTTAATCGAGAAAAGAGTGCTTCAGACGCCCAAATTTGAGAACAAGACTGTGAATAAAGTCTTGTGAGCTGCCCCGCTGGAAAAACGAGCGCGTAGTATAAACCCAGATGGAACTTCAATCCCGGTTCTGAGCCCCATGCCTTGCGAGGGCGTCAAAAGAACAAGTACTCGCACGCGCCTACCCCAGTAGCCTGCAAAAGCTGATGGCTACGCTGCCGACGTCTTTTGCAAGCTGAACAGTGCTTGCGGCGCGAGCGGCTTGGAAGTGGTGCTCCGATGTAGTGCGACGAATCTCCCGTGGCTCACTGGTTGAAGAAGCCAGTTTGCCACTTCCTTGTGTGTGACCTGAGCTAGACGAACATCCTCAACGAGCAGGTCTGCCACTCTGGCGCGTGGAGTAGATGCGACGCACCAGTTGGCAACTTAACTTGGGTAAGCTTAGCGAAGCTAGGGTGAAAGATAAAGGTAACTTACAAGTTTATCGTAAGTTGTGTTTGCAATAAAAAAAAACTTGCGTTCCCACCTCGGTGCCAATAACCTGTTGTTTTACGGTTTGCGAAGACAGCAGCAAAGGCTGTTTTGTGCGCAAGCGCGCAATGGTTTTGTCAAATTCCGCCCGCCATGCCTAGACTTGACGCGGAACTTGCCTGCGGCCGTTCTGAGCGCGGCCTTTTGCTTCCAGGAGGCTCCGAGTCGAACATAAGCTGCCGAGAGAAAGAAGCTGGAAAGAGCGCTGAGAGGCAGAAGCTGACGAGAGAGGCAGGAGCTGTTGCAAGAGGCAGAAGCGCAGAAGAAGGGGCATAAGCTGCCAAGAGAGGCAGAAGCTGTTGGGGGAAGCAGAAGCTGACGAAAGAAGCAGAAGCTGTGGAAAGGGGCAGAAGAGGCAGGCATAAGCTGCGAGAGAGGCAGATCTGCCGAGACAGGCAGAAGCTGTTGCAAGAAGAAGCAGGCAGAAGCTGCGGACGGAAGCTATCGAAAACGGTAGAGGCTGACAAAAGAAGCAGAAGCTGCCGAAAGCTGCCAAGAAGGCAGAAGCTGAAGAGAGAGGCAGAAGCAGGCAGAAGCTGCCGAAAGAGGCATGAGCCAGACAGAGGCAGAAGAGGCGCAAGCTGTCGAGCGAGGCAGAAGCTGCGCAGAGAGTCAGAGGCTGCCAAGAGAGGCAGAGGCTGTTGAAAGCGAGCTGCCAAAAGATGCAGAGGCCGGGGCTTTGCAACTCCTTGGAGCTGCTTAAAAAAGTCAGGATTGTCGCAGGGGCTTCTCAGTCTTTCTTCTGCAATCTAGGAGGCGGCGTGTTAAGCAAATCCACCAAAACATTAGCTCGGAAAGGTGATGCGTTAAGCAGCAACATTCTCGGCGCAGATTGCGGGAGCGCCCTGTTGTCAGAAGTATTTTTGGGCCGCTCGGCATGGCGCGTGTGTTCCTGTATTGGAAGGGGCGTCTTTAATTCGTCAGCTGACAACGCATTTTTGCTCTCCAGGGTAGTATGAACAGGTTTCTCTTCCCTTTGTCTCTTTTCTCTGCTTTTCTTCTCCCGCGCCTCTTGAGACTGACTAACACTCCGTAGAACAATCAGAGCCTCTCGAAACTGATGCCTTCAGAGGCGCGGCTGCTACGGAACTTCTTGTCAAACTTGCTTTGCAGAGTTTGACCTTTGTCTTGGGCGCGCCGCGGCGAACTCAGCTGCCCATTTGTAGAGTCTCTTCTCGGACAAGGTCAGCGCGTTGGACGCCATCATGAACGGGCTCGGCTGCGAGGCCAGAGTGACTCTTCTTCACAGGCTGCAAACCTATAAAGTCAAAGGAAGCGGCGGGCTGGCTGACGCAAAGAAGTTTGTGTCCGGGAATAGTCGCGACCCCTCTCTCCGTGCCCGCAAGGGGAGAAAACGCAAAGGTTGAAAACTTAGCTGGGCCCGGGCACTTCACACGCGAACACATGAGGCGGTTCGCTTCTTCAATTGCTACGCGTGCTGCCCGTATCAGGATCGCTTTTTTGGTGTGGGATTGCGGGCCGAAAAGCATCAAGGGCTGCCAACACAATCGCCACGCTGCCGAAGACGATGCAGGTTTGATGAACGCAAAATCAGACGACCTTCTGAGAGCTTCAGTGTCCATCATCTATCATTTCAAACGGAAATTTCGTCTTTGAAAGGAGCGCGAGACTTACACGGTGCTCACAAAGACATCCCGCCTGCAGTCCTGCAGCGCCTTCTTCACGGCCACGCTGCCGCTGATGGCCAAGTTTGGCGTCGAGGAGCTGAGCTTCAAGGCCCGAGTGAGATAAGGGCCGCCGGGGAGAGATGGTTTTTCCAGGTTCCTGTTTAACTCAGCTGAAAGGGTAGCCTCAAGAAGCACACGCGCGCTCGATCAGACGTGGTAAGACCCAGGAACATGTTTTGCGAATCTCAACTCTGTCCAGCGAGACTGCCGCGCTGTGTCATTCGATGTGTTTAAGATCAAATAGTTCCAACGCAGAATATGTTTAGAAAAATGCTTAAGTGTTGGCGCAACTCACGCAACAACCGACCAACAGAAAAACGAGGGACACAAACTCCCAAGAGAGGGTGCCAGCTCGTGCCACAATGCTTGACAACAGCAAGCCACCAGAACCACTAGATACCAGCTCCGTCACCGCCACCGCCACCACCGCCACCGCCGCCAAAACCGCCCGCTTGCAAGGGCAGTAGCGATGAAGACGAGAAACATCTCAAGGCGGGAAAACATGGAATAAAAGTAGCAGATGCAACACTAAGCGTAAACTTTTAACAACATAAGTTGCAGATCTAGTGAGATGATGACAGGCGATGAAAAAGGAACAGTCGCGCTACCAGAGGAAGTAGCAGTAGTAGCAGTAGTAGCAGTAGTCGTTGTAGCAGTAGTAGCAGCTGCAGTAGCGGCAGCAGTAGTAACCCAAGTAGTTCCAACAAAGTCACAAGCGTTCATCCTTCACCAGCGTTTACATAGTGTGAACAGTTGTTGCGGCAACTAGCCCAGCAGAAGCACCAGCGCTGGCAGATGAAGAAGAAACAGAAGAAGTACAAACCGAAACCAATCTCGATCAAGTAAAATGCGCCTGATGATTTGCAACTGGGACAAGTAACTCGGGCAAACAGTTGACACGAATTGTGTAGAACAAAGTGAAGAACATGGTAGACCAGATTTGTCATTGGTGAAAGCTGCAAAACGACTAACGAACAGACTTGAACACTTAGAAGCAGAGAAGAAAGACAGTGGGCGTATCCTAAAAACCATTCCATGGATGAATGTGCGCATTTTTCCGTTTAGACATAACATAGAGCCAACGAAGTCTGTGGTTTTTTGAACGTCAACACTCTAGCTGTTCGTTTTTCTTTTTTCCTTTGTTTTCTCTTCTTCCTTCGTTCTTTTTGATTCTTGGCTTTGCTTCTTTTCTGTCCGTCTGTCTGTTTTTGTGTTTCTTCTTTGTTGCCTTTAGACCTTTGCTTTCTTTTTGTTCTTTCTTTCTTTCTTTCTTTCTTTCTTTCTTTCTTTCTTTCTTTTATTCTTTCTTTCTTTCTTTCTTTCTTTCTTTCTTTCTTTCTTTCTTTCTTTCTTTCTTTCTTCTTTATTCCTTTTTTGTTTCTTTCTTTCTTTCTTTCTTGCCTCTTTCTTTGTATTGCCAACGGCTGATAGCTTTGGGGTCTCAGCGCAGATAGGCTTCGGAGTGGTTCTTTTTTTTGGTTAGTGGCCCCCTGAGCGGGACTCACCTATGGAAGCGGAGCGGGTTTCCCGACAAGAACTATCAGGATGTCATCGAGCGGAGAAGGCTTCACGGCGGCCACCACCAGCGCAGGCCGACCTGAAGAGAGGGCAACGCGCTCACGTGTCGAGAGTCGCTTGACAACACTTTGCTGAAGGGTGCAACCGCCGTGTATTTTTATCGACTCCTCAGTTTCGTCACACACAGGAGACACAACGCGGAGTCAGCGTTTCAAGCTCCAGAGCTTGCTACGTGTATATAACCAGGGTGGAATGACCTGATGCCCGTCATCACGCAACTGCCAGATTATCTCCAACCAGTGCAAGATGCTAATAGCAGAAAACCTGCGCAGCCCCAGCAACCGACCCGGGCTGGAGTGCTGCGTGTGCAACTCCTGAACCTGGTAGCTCTTCATCATTCAGGGTGAACTATCAGACCAAGGCTGATCAGCGCAAGGTCTTTGAGGAACAATCGGCTAGAGCGTTACTCATACGAGATGCTGAAGACGCAGCGTCAATCTCTTCATCGCAGCCAGAAGATCCAACACTCCGACCGCCAGGAGGTTCATGCCAGAACATCTTTTACATTCTCGAGCAAGGGGAACACGAAGGAGAAGAAGGTTAAGTCAAAAGGAGCAGCGACCTGGCCCACAAACATCAGGATCCTTACGGACAGGCGTAAGGGAGGCGCAAGTGTCAGAATCCTTTCGGTGGAAACAAAGGCTTTCCAACAGGAACGCGGAAAAGACAGAGGAACGCCCAAAACATTCGCCGCCGTCACGATGCTTTCCAAAACCAGTGACGCCTCCACGAAGGTACAGTTCTGCTCGCAACCTCGCAGTCACGACCAGTCATGGCGCCGGTCATGAGCCCGCGAGACCATCCCACCATTGCAATCCATGACAACCGACGCCAGGTCAACAGCGACCCACACCGGCCATCGAGCCGACGAAGAACCTCATCTTTTTACGCGTGTGCTCTGGTAGACACTCATAGTTCGTTTTTGCCAGTGGAGAACCAGATGAAATCGCACGACGCTTCCAGCTAGCACCAACATCAGCATTCTGGAGCAAGGCGCCGCACCAACGCTCCTCAGCGTTGGGCAAACGAAGAACTTGCGCATGAGCGTTGAGCGCGCTCCTCAGTGTGGCAAAATGACACGCGAAGACTTTGGCGTGTGTCGACAGCCAGACCCAGTATCAGGCGCGGGACATGCTCTTGTCGATCTTGCAGGCGTGGCAAAGTGGAAGAATCGTGGAGATCGCTGCGAAAGGCGTCGGCCATTCTTTTCATTGTTTCGACGAAGCATCAAGTTTCCTCGCGCGCGACACCAGAAGTTGCATGTGCTTCCGAGCCATCATCATCGAAAGAGAACTCCAAGGATCATCGGATCAGTGCAGCAGGACCGTCGGATATAATATTTGATAAGAAGAACACAACTCAGTCGCATTCGCGCCACGCCTCGAAAGGCATTGTTCGCACCGACAGATCTGAAGGAATGGCGAACTGATCCAGATAAGCCCAGCCGTGAATGCGCCACACTTTTAATTGACGCAGGCAAAGGTGGAGACGCAGACAAACCGAGAAGCGGTGAACCTGTGGACGGGTGAGGCCGTCTTCACATGTGCGGACAACAGGATACCAACAAGAAGGGCCGGTCGACCACTGAGCCAGATCCTCCTATGGCAACAGCTGACAAGCCAACGACACTTCCACTTGCCTCAGGCAGAGCCCACCAGCGATTGTCACGCAAATGAGTCGAAGAAGCTTCGCCTCACAGCGTCATCGCATGTCGAACCCGAGCACATCACTTACCAAAGCCAATCTACGACCTCTGCGAGAAGGTTCGCAAGTGTGAAATTTGCCTAGCAGCAAAACAAGCAAGACAAGTGGACTTCGACCAGACATTTGGCGACATGACTCACTGTCAAGCTCCCCTCGGAACTGGAGAACACACATCCATCTTGGGTGGAGCAACAACATTGCTCACTGCAGAGAACATTGCGAAGTTCAGATCAAGCAGCTGTCAAAACAATCAGTCGGAAGACATCAAAACCGATCTTGCGCAGAATCTCAGAAAGAGCCCCAAGCCTCCTGACGCAGGAGACAAGGTGTTTATTTTCCATGTCATGTCATGTTTTTTGTATGAGAAACGTATCCCGTGCTATGATCTGGCTGGTTAGGTTATGCGTGTTGCCCGCCCCAAACCCAGATGATGCCGGGGATGCCAGCTTTCTGAGCCCCAGCCAGGCCCCAACCCAGAAGGCTGACATGGGGTTGCGCGCGCGCGCCAGAGGCCAGAAAGAGCAGCTCAAAAAGAGCAGCGCGCAAGCCAGCCTGGAAACGCACATGCAGTGTTTTGTGGCTGGGGTCGCGCGCGCACGCCAGAAGGCCCGAAAACCAGCGGGAAAAAGCAAGAACCGCACAGCGCGCGAGCCAGCCACAGCAAAAGCAAAACGGACAGAACAACAGCCCGCCGCTCAGCGCAGCAGTTTTTGACGGTATTTACAGCGTTTTGTAGAGCGAGGACCCAGCTTCGCCGGCATGCCCGCCAGTGCTTGGCGCAAAAATGCGCGAAAATGAGCCTTGCTTAAATCCCTCCGATACCTTCTAAAAAACAGTCCTTCATGGGCTGAGAGGCTTTTTGGAAGGAAGTGTTGATGATGCAGACCAAGCCCCGCTGAAGCATCACCCAGGCCCACCCCAGACCCTGATGATGTCAGCCACATGGCCCAAACCCTGCACACACGCGATGTTTTGCAAGGGTTTCCCAAAAAGGCGCAGCAGGATTTACACGCGACGCGATACAGCCGCCCACCGCGATGATGATTGACTACGCATCGCTTGCATGCCAAGCCGGGTCTAACGGGACACTTGAAATGTGTACAGAAAAGACTTGACAGGACGAAGCAGCCGAATCATCACGAGGATCATGAGGATGCGTCATAAGCACCGCCCTGTGGCTGCCTTCGCGCTGTGGCTTTGGTCACAGCTTCGGGCTGTGGCTTTGGTCGCGCTGTGCCTGCCACATGGCTGCCGCAGCCTTCGTGCTGTGGCTTTGGTACAGTCTTCGGGCTGTACCTGCCACAGCCTTCGGGCTGTGGCTGCCACAGCCTTTGGGCTGTGGCTTTGGTACAATCATCGGGCTACAGCCTTTGTGGCTGCCACAGCCTTCGGGCTGTGGGTTTGGTGCAGTCTTCGGGCTGTAAAGCCACAGCCTTCGCGCTGTGGCTTTGCCACAGCCTTCGCGCTGTGCCTTTGGTACAGTCTTTGGGCTGCACCTGCCACAGCCTTTAGGGGTGGGGGGGGGCTGTGACTTTGCCACAGCCTTCGGCCTTCAACCTGTGGCTGGCAGCCTTCGGGCTGTGGCTTTGGTGCAGTCTTCGGGCTCTACCTGCCACAGCCTTTGGGCTGTGGCTTTGCCACAGCCTTCGCGCTGTGGCTGCCACAGCCTTCGGGCTGTGGCTTTGGTACAGTCTTCGGGCTGTACTGCCACAGCCTTTGGGCTGTGGCTGCCAGCCTTCGGGCTCTTTGGTACAGTCTTCGGTCTCTACCAGCCACAGCCTGCGGGCTGTGGCTCCAGCCTTCGGGCTGTGGCTTTGGTGCAGCCTTCGGGCTGTACCTGCCACAGCCTTCGGGCTGTTGCTTTGGTACAGTTGTGGCTGCCACAGCCTTCGGGCTGTGGCTTTGGTACAGTGTTCGGTCAGCCTTCGGGCTGCTTCGGGCTGTGCCTGCCACAGCCTTCGGGCTGTGGCTTTGGCAACGATCGTAATGATTATCCCGGCATCTCCAGCAGCGCTGATGATAATCATGCTTACGCATCGCTTGCGCGTCAAGCCGGGTCTAACGGGACACTTGAAATGTATACAGAAAAGACTTGAGAGGACGAATCAGGCGAATTATCACGAGGTTCATGAGGACGCATGATAAGCATCACTAGCAAAATGGTGATAACCATCACTACGCATCCCCGGCATGTCCAGCAGCGAGGATGACAATCATCACTACGCATCCAGAACAGCTCCAGCACCGATCCTTTTGGTGATGGTAATCATCACTGAGCATCCGTGACATCTCCAGCAGCGATTATGACAATCACGCCTACGCGTCGCTTGCGTGTCAAGCTGGGTCTAACGGGACACTTGAAATGTATATAGGAAAAGACTTGAGAAAACGAATCATCACGAGGATCATGAGGATGGAAGATAAGCATAACTACGCATCCCCAGCATCCCTAGCAGCGATGATGATAACCATCTCTACGCATCCCCGGCATGCCCAGCAGCGATGATGACAATCATCACTACGCGCCCCCAGCATCTCCAGCAACGATCATAATGATGATAATAATCAGCACTACGCATCCCCGGCATCTCCAGCAGCGATGATGATACTCATGCCTACGCATCGCTTGCGTGTAAAGCCGGGTCTAACGGGACAATTGATATGTGTGTAGAAAAGATAAAGACTTGAGAAGACGAACCATGACGACGATCACGTGGGTGGATGATAAGCGTCACTACGCATCCTAGCACCCCTAGCAGCGATGATGACATCCGTCACTACGCATCCCCGATTTTTAGCAGTGATGATGATTGACTACGCATCGCTTGCGTGCCAAGCCGGGTCTAACGGGACACTTGAAATGTATACAGAAAAGACTTGAGAGGACGAATCAGGCGAATTATCACGAAGTTCATGAGGATCCCCGGCATGTCCAGCAGCGATGATGACATCCAGAACATCTCCAGCACCGATCCTTTTGGTGATGGTAATCATCACTAAGCATCCGTGACATCTCCAGCAGCGATTATGACAATCGCCTACGCGTCGCTTGCGTGTCAAGCTGGGTCTAACGGGACACTTGAAATGTATATAGGAAAAGACTTGAGAAAACGAATCATCACGAGGATCATGAGGATGGAAGATAAGCATCACTACGCATCCCCAGCATCCCTAGCAGCGATGATGACAACCATCGCTACGCATCCCCGATTTTTAGCAGTGATGATGATTGACTACGCATTGCTTGCGCGCCAAGGCAGGTCTAACGGGACACTTGAAATGTATACAGAAAAGACTTGAGAGGACGAATCAGGCGAATTTTCACGAGCTTCATGAGGATGCATGATAAGCATCACCACGCATCCCTACGCATCCCCAGCATGTCCAGCATGACGACGGTAATCATCACTACGGATCCCCGGCATCTCCAGCAGCGATCATGTCTATCCCCTGCCTGTCAAGCCGGGTCTAACGGGACACTTGAAATGTATATAGAGTAGATCGAAAAGGCTTGAGAAAACAAATCATGACGACGATCATGATGGTGGATGATAAGCATCACTACGCATCCCTAGCAGCGATGATGATACCCATCACTACGCATCCCCTGCATCTCCAGCAGCGATGATGATAAGCATGACTTGGCGTCGCTTGCGTGCCAAGCCGGGTCTAACGGGACACTTGAAATGTATATCGAGAAGACTTGAGAAAACGAGTCATGACGAGGATCCTCAGCATGGATGATAAGCATCACTACGCATCCTGCGCATCCCTAGCAGCGATGATGATAACCGCCCCCAGCTTCTCCAGTAGCGAGAACCCATCGCTTGCATGTCAGGCCGGGTCTAGCGGGACACTTGAAAAGCAACTCTGATGATATTCCCAACATCTTTAGCAGGGATGATACTGACTATCGCTGCGTATCCCCAGCATCTCTGGCAGGGACATTGCCGATTCTTGCCACCTTCACGTGCGCCTCCTTCTTTAGGTGAAGGGGTCGGCGGATTTGGCAGGAAGACAAATTGCAAAGTAGGCATTTTGGCCAAATGGAAAGTTGTTGTTCTTGAGAGAGCAATGGTAAGTCTTGACCTGAGAACATTCTGTTTGGGTCATCAGGAGTTGACCTCATTGTTACCAGATGAGAGGGAGGCGTCGCAGATGGAACAAGGAGGAGCCCGTCAGCCGATGAGCCATCAGCCTCCCGTTGCGAATTTACGAGAAACAGCTCCTAGGCTTGCAGCGAAGCCACTGGCAGAGAACGTGGAAGACCTCTCTTCCACTCCAGAACAAGCGCGTTCGAGCTGTGTCAGAGAATGGAAAACTCCCGTTCTAGCTGCAAGAGCCAGGCCGCAACTTGGTCCCAACATGAGCAACATGCGCAACATAGGAGCTGCGGGCTTGGTCGAAACTCCCGGTCCCGGGTTTGATGTCGTGATTTACCAGGGACGATGCGTGGTCGAACAGGGCTCCTGATGTCACCCTTCTGGCGCCGCGGGCCATGGTCCAACGCGCGCAACATCCAACAACACCCTCAGAAAGCTTTGGACCAGCGTCAGCGCTAATATCCCAATGGTTGAGCTTGTGGCGCCAACTACAAGATATTTGTTGAAGCACAATCAATACTTCATCGTTGAGAAATGTCAGACATCCATCAACAGCCGAATCAGAAACTCAATGCGCAAGGGTCACTAGAAAAGTAGCCGACGCTCAAGGAGAAGGGCGACGGTTGCAAATCTTCCAAACGCTTGCCACACGTGCGCACTTTGCGCTGCAGCAAGCCGGGCTGGTGAAATTCTTGCTTGGTCTAAAAAACTGGATGCGTCGGGAGGTGAGTTATGGAGCAGGCTCGTCGGCTTCAGGCTTCTGAGCCCTGACTAGGGTCTTTCAGCCCGTAAGCAAAGAACTAGCTACTTATTTTGAATTCATAAATTCGGGATTGATTTGGCTGCATCTTGGCCTGAAACTGCGTAAGCCTTGGTGTAAAGGGCGCCCGTCCAGCCCGAGCGCTTGACAACGGGCGGGGTGCCACCTCGACAAGACAATTTGTCACAAAGCAGGCTTTCCCCCAAGGCCGCGCGAATACCCAAGCTCGGAAAGACCCTGTTCCGGTCAATTATTCAGGATGCGGCGAGAAGATGGTCAGACCAAGGATGCAGCCAACCAAGCAACCAACCAACGAGCCGCCCAAGCAAGCGCTTATTCACTGCACGCCTGCAACCAAACCAATGATAAACAAAGAGACAGACGAACAAACTTCCAAACACACAAAGAATCTTACCAAACCATCAAACAAACAAAGCCAATGCGCGCACAGACACACAAACACACAAAACAGCGCGCGCGCAATAGAGCAAGTAGCGTCCACGCGAAACAAGCTAACCGGACAGACGCTCAACAGAACGACAAAAAGCCTGTCCACCGCCAATGCGCCGGTTGTTTCAGAGTTTTTTGCACAAACTGTGCTTACAAAGTTCCAGGACCGTGGGCGAACGCTCCTGTTACTGGTTAGTTTGGAATTTGGACATGCCGGGGATCCTCATGAACTTCGTGATAATTCGCCTGATTCGTCCTCTCAAGTCTTTTCTGTATACATTTCAAGTGTCCCGTTAGACCCGGCTTGGCACGCAAGCGATGCGTAGTCAATCATCAGCACTGCTAAAAATCGGGGATGCGTAGTGATGGATATCATCATCGCTGCTAGGGGTGCTAGGATGCGTAGTGATGCTTATCATCCACCCACGTGATCGTCGTCATGGTTCGTCTTCTCAAGTCTTTATCTTTTCTACACACATATCAATTGTCCCGTTAGACCCGGCTTTACACGCAAGCGATGCGTAGGCATGAGTATCATCATCGCTGCTGGGAGATGCCGGGGATGCGTAGTGACGATTACCATCATCATGATGATCGTTGCTGGAGATGCTGGGGAAGCGTAGTGATGATTGTCATCATCGCCGCCGGAGATGCCGGGGATGGGTAGCGATGGTTGTCATCATCGCTGCTACGGATGCTGGGGATGCGTAGTGACGCTTGTCTTCCATCCTCATGATCCTCGTGATGATTCGTTTTCTCAAGTCTTTTCCTATATACATTTCAATTGTCCCGTTAGACCCGGCTTGACACGCAAGCGTCGCGTAGGCGTGATTATCATCATCGCTGCTGGAGATGCCGGGGATGCATAGTGATGATTATCATCATCATTACAATCGGTGCTGGAGATGCTGCGGATGCGTAGTGATGATTGTCATCATCGCCGCCGGAGATGCCGGGGATGCGTAGTGATGGTTATCATCATCGCTGCTAGGGTTTTGCTAGGGGTCAGCCTGAATGAACATCCAGGATGTTTGTTCTTGCCGGGGCGTCCCCAGATGAAAGCAAATCTTGGAGATCTAGCTCGTGAACAGTAGACCTCTCCACTTTAGTGCTCCACCGTTTGGTTTGCTCTCCTGCGGCGGGGGTGCCAAACTGGAAAACCAGAAGGTTTCGGGAAGGGGCGCGGGCCTGGATTTCCACCGCGGATCTTCGGCAAAGTGGCAAAAACTGAGCGCGATTTCAGGAGTTGGTACTTCGGTTAACGGTTCTGCGGATCCGGGCCCTCTAGGCCCCTTCCAGCCTAGGCGCTGTCCAGCGACGACAGCGCTTCAGTTTTGGATTGGCTTGTTGTTCCTTGCAAGGGCAACCGCAAGCAAAGTGAATACTGCCCAATTGTTTAAGCTTCACGACTGTAGCAAGTCTGTTGGCAAAATGAACAAAGTCGTGGTCAGGCCCCAAC
Source organism: Effrenium voratum (assembly GCA_963377175.1). Taxonomy (NCBI): domain Eukaryota; class Dinophyceae; order Suessiales; family Symbiodiniaceae; genus Effrenium; species Effrenium voratum. The sequence goes on from CAUJNA010003322.1 coordinate 34,040, forward strand.
CAACCAACGCCGCGTCACGCCTGATCAAATCTGATCACACAGCTTCTGACCAAACCGTGGTCGAAATTCGCACAGTTGACCAGGGCTGATCAGAATTGATCAGCAGTGCGACAAAGAGATTGCTGCTGTTGAGCAGTCAACTCTGGATTCGAGGGTCAAGTGACTCGAGTTTTGCAATGACAGGGCTCTGGGATGGCTCTTTGGGAATGCCGTGCAGATCAATCACGAAGCTGTGAAACAACTGCCACGTGTTTTCAATCATTATTCCGCCGCCCTCCTGCCAACAGGTAGAAGAAGTGTCTATGATACTCAAAAACTGGAAGCTTGCAATTCAACAGGGTGCAGTTTTGTAGTAGCCTGGGTTTGTTCGTTTTCATTTTGCATGGCGCCCCCCCTCCTCTTGCAAATGAAGCGCAGACCGCGCGGGGGGCTGGCAACAAAGCAATCTGACAACCCAGGCCACTTGAAAGGCCAGTTGCAAAGATGTGAGGCGAAGCGAATGGCCAAAAACACAAGACGCAATGCCAGTGGCCATCTGCCGCACGCAAAGTTCCAACTTTGAACGGAAACGGGAGGGGTGGGCTGCTAGAGGCCTGTGTGTGGGCACAGTCGAAGCCGAAGCCAAACAGGCAATGGCAACTTGCAACTGGACAGGGCGCAGTGTGTAGGTGTACCGTGCCACGAACACATAATCGGCCGGAACACCAAACTTCTGTTTTCGCTCGACCTGCCCAGCCGCTCAAAATCTAGCAGCTTGCCAACGGGTTCGAGTCTTTAAGCGGCGCAAAACACTAGAGCCTTGCAAGTGCGCAGGGTTGTTATTCCAAGCCGCCTGGATCTTGTTTTTCATTTATTGCTTGAGATGACAACACGCAAGTGGACTGATTTTTGCACGCCTGCCCCAACCCCGTCGTTCAACATCTCGCCACTAGACAGGGTCTTCTACTTGTCTTCGCCCACACCTTTCGTCGCGGGCAGAAATGAACTCCCAACCATGCAAAAGCACGTGCGCCTTGCAAATGGACAGGGCCTAGTTTTTGCGAAGCCTGGGGCAACCCTGGCCACGCGCCATCGCCATCTTCTGGCCTATCTACTCGGCGCACGTGCTACTCGTTTCGGCGCGTTACACATTGACAATTGGTTTCTTCTTGGTTGTGGCTCGACCCTTCCAGCGTTTTCCTTTGCCAGGCGAAACGCTGGTGACTAAAGGGGCCTATGACAAAAAGCAAATTTTCGAAAAGGGTTAGCCGTGTCACAAGTATTGAGTGCGTGTTGGTGAGAACCAGAAACACGCAGCTCTGGCAGAAAGGGCCTGGTAGCACCTTCTGCCCTCACTTGGCCCAGCTGGCATGTACAAGAAACGCTATCAGAGTGCTTGCGCTTGTTGAAGCCTTTGCTTTTAGTCATCATTGCGATAGTTGATTTGCCATTTGAGGAAGAACCTAAACAACCAGGACAAACATATACATCAGTGCTCCCTCAATAGAACACAACTTCCTGTTGATTGCAGCCAATAGCCGACGCTCCGGGGGCATAACTCACAGTACGGGCTGTTACACTGCAGTCCCAGCCCCAACACGGTTTTGCCACGGCTCCAGTTGAACTAGGGCGGGGGACTACTCAATCTGCCGACCTCGCAGTTTGACACGGCCTGACACACTTTTGCAGGGAGTGGCTCGGATTCGGGCGGCGAAAAGGGCTCAGCTTGTCCAACCGCTCCGTGACACGACCGGACATGCTTTCTTGTGTGCAAAAGGGTCCGGTGACACGGCTTGACACGGTTTTGCAAATGAGAAAAACTTTCAAATTGTCGACCCTGCGCCCGGCACGGTTTTCGTGTAAATAAGGTCCGGTGACATGGTTTGACACGTTTTGACACGCTTGTGCCAAGTTGCGGATCGGAGTAGCAAGGAGAAGGCAACTGTCGACCCTGACACGTTCTGACACGGCTCTGAAACAAACGCACCTTGCAAACCACCATGAAACAACGGCAAATCTGTACAAGGTTGACGAAAATGGACCTTGGACAAAACGGTGTCAAACCGTGTGTGTCACCGGACCCTATATTCCATGAAACAGTGTCAGACCATTCTGGGAGGGGGCCGGCGCGCCCCTGGCGAACGCTCGGCAGCGCAGCGGCCGATTGACCGCAAGCAGTCGGCGCTTTGTTCTGCTGAAGGTGGTCGTGTTTTATGTGCTTTGTTGATTATGTAGGTTCCTCCTCAAAAACCAGAACCAATTATCACAACTAACTAAAAGCAAGCGGCTTCAACAAGCGCAAACAAATAAAAAACCGGTAGCTTGGTGAGGGCTGCGTGTTTCTGAATCTCACCCCAACACGCACTCGGTCTAGTTTTGCAGCAGCCTGGGTGTTTTTCATTTGTGTGGGGCGCCACCTTCCAGACTAGCCGCGCGCCACCTTCCAGCCTACCTACTCGGCGTTCCGGCACATTACGCATTGACAGTTGATTGCTTGTTTGTTTTGGCTCACTGTGAAACTTGAACTCTGTACATTGGCAAGGCTCCAGTCTTGGAATGTCTTGGGTTGGATTTGTGCTCGAAGCGCGTTTGAAGACTAGAAAAGTGGCCTGGCAAGCCGCAAGTTGTCTTTTCGGTACTGGTTGTGAGCCCGCTCTCGCTCTCGCGCTCTCGCGCTCTCGCGCTCTCGCGCTCTCGCGCTCTCTCGCTCTCGCGCTCTCTCGCTCTCCCGCTCTCCCGCTCTCCCGCTCTCCCGCTCTCCCGCTCTCCCGCTCTCCCGCTCTCCCGCTCTCTCGCTCTCTCGCTCTCTCGCTCTCTCGCTCTCTCGCTCTCTCGCTCTCTCGCTCTCTCGCTTTCTGGCTCTCTCGCTCTCTCGCTCTCTCGCTCTCTCGCTCTCTCGCTCTCTCGCTCTCTCGCTCTCTCGCTCGCTCGCTCTCTCGCTCTCTCGCTCTCTCGCTCTCCCGCTCTCCCGCTCTCCCGCTCTCCCGCTCTCCCGCTCTCTCGCTCTCTCGCTCTCTCGCTCTCTCGCTCTCCCGCTCTCCCGCTCTCTCGCTCTTTGGCTCTCTCGCTCTCTCGCTCTCCTCTCTCTCTCTCTCTCTCTCTCTCTCTCTCTCTCTCTCTGTCTGTGTCTGTTTCGATCTCTGTTTCTCTCTTTGTTTCCTTCTCTGTTTCTCCTTATTTTAACATTTCTACTGGAGAACCTAGTCTCTCTCTGCGTCTCTTTCTCACTCTTTCTCGCTCTTTCTCGCTCTTTCTCGCTCTTTCTCGCTCTTTCTTCTTTCTTGCTCTTGCTCGCTCTTTCTCGCTCTTTCTCGCCCTTTCTTTTTGTTTCTCTGTCTCTCTCTCTCTCTCTCTCTTGTCTTGTCTTGTCTTGTCTTGTCTTCTCTTCTCTTCTCTTCTCTTCTCTTCTCTTCTCTTCTCTTCTCTTCTCTTCGCTTCGCTTCGCTTCGCTTCGCTTCGCTTCGCTTCGCTTCTCTCTCTCTCTCTCTGTCTCTGTCTGTCTCTGTCTCTGTCTCTGTCTCTTTCTTTGTCTCTGCTTTGTCTCTGTCTCTATTTCTTTCTCTCTCATTCTCTTTCTTTCTCTCTCTTTCTCTTTCTCTCTTTCTCTCTGTTTCTCTTTCTGTCTTTCTTTCTCTTTCTCTTTCTTTCTCTCTCCGTGTCTCTGACTCTGTGTCTGTCTCTGTCTTTCTCTTCTTTTTTTCCTTTCTTTTCTTCTTTTCTTTCTTTCTTTCTTTCTTTCTTTCTTTCTTTCTTTCTTTCTTTCTTTCTTTCTTTCTTTCTTTCTTTCTTTCTTTCTTTCTTTCTCTCTCTCCTGAGCTGTCTGCTGAGTACAGCTTTCCCCTTCATCCCTTCATGTGCTTTCACGTTTCCCATGATGTCCTGGTCATGTCCCCTGTCAACTTCTCCTTCCTGTCCCTGTCATTTGCTCGGTACGTCCGCTTCATTTTGCATTTGTGTCCCGTTCTTTCGTTGCCAGTCATTTTTTGCTCCCCAGTATTTCCTGCAAAAAACACTGTTTTTCCAGCGTTTTCACAAAGACGCTAAAAACACAGTTTTTCCAGATTTTCGTCTTTGGAGGCAGGAAACCGCAACCGGGATTCGAGGCTCCCCGAAGACTACGTTTAGTGACGTCGTCAATCCACCGCGCGGTACGTGGGGGACCCCCCCCCAACCCTACGTACCAAACGTCGGGGGGGGGTCCTCCATTCTTTTAGGTATCCGACACGCCTCCACAATGTCGGCGGATTTCCCAATAGTGGCCGAAGTCTGGCGTTGGTGGTGGCGCGCCTTTGTCCAACTGCTTGAGAAAATGGTGCATATTATTCCGGCGGGCGCAGTTCGAAGAAAGCCTCTGCCTGTTCTATCTTGCTGTGTTGTTTCCGAAGGACAAGACAAGTGCTGTGTTTGTCCTGATGCTGCTGATGAACCACCGTCTACTAGCGCTTTACCGCCTGTTCCAACCTGGCGCTTTTCTAGCTACGAAGATTTGACTGTGGGGCAGCGAGCGCGCTGTCGCACGGCCTCTCAGCACGAGTGTAGCTCGAAGCTTCAGTGCGTGTGCGGCGTAACATTGAGTTGCCATGTTAGCTCTCTAAGGTTTACGAAGAAATTGCACGTGGACGGGACACTTAACAGATACATGAAAGGGCTCATGTCTGGAAGTGAGACAATGACTGCGGTTATTTTGCATTACTTTGGCTGAAGATGCGGCGCGCTGCGTGTGTGATGTTGCAGGGAGTGGCCAAGTTTTTCACGTGCTGAGGTTCAGCGCATGAATGCGGACTTCCTGCGTCAAAGTCGCAAAAAAGACATTCGCCCACTCAGAAGCTTCTGCAAAGTCTCTCGCGGGCCGTGGTCTTTTTTTTGCGACCTTGATGCTGGTCTTGAGCGAGGCAACTGTGTAGAACCATTGATTGTTGCCGCAGATAAAAACAAACCCGAAACGTCGGAAAGCTGCTCAGAAATTCCTTGAATCAATCCGCGATGAGGTGTGTTGTCAAATGGCAATGATGGCGGACGCGGCCCGCGAGGAGATTCAGCTCTTGAGTTCTTTGATAGAAGCCGCATGAAAATCAGTGAGGCGCCATGGCCTTCACCTAAAAACTGCACATTCTGCAGAAGATGGCACAATTTCCTGTGGTCTAAGCCAGTGATAACTTTCAGCACCAACCCCAGGATGTTGATCGAAGTGGCTGGAAAGGCCTCGGCTGATTCAACTGGGCGCCCGACACAGGAGTGCGGGGGCAGTGTTTTGCCTGTCGTTCTGAACAGGTGCTTTGCAAGGATGGCGGCCTGGCTCGCCATGGTGAGGAAACAAGAGTTTCCGGATATTGAATCAATCCACAACTTGTCTGTCTTTTCCCTAAAACAGCGTTGCGGAAACACAGCGCTGCCGCACGCGACTCTCCTAAATGTGCGCCGACGTGAACGCTCGCCAGCGCTATGAACAGTTCCAAGACTTGCAGCCTACTGCCCTTCGCCGCCGTCCGGTTCCTAGCTACTCTTTGACACACTTGGCATGCCCCTTTAGCGTTTTCTCTGCCCAGGCAAAGATTTTCAGAGTCGGAAGCCTTGGTTGGTTTGACAGCCTGGGCCTTGGCGGCCTCCAGTTTCAGTTGCCGCTGCCCGGACATGAAGAAAGCGTCTGCGGCTGGAACTGCGATGAACGAACGGGCTTTGCTGATCTCAAGTATCACACTAGGCGCGACAGAGAATTCCTAGTCTTTTTTTAAAGCTTTGGCTTCCTTCGCAAACGTGACTGAGCGAGTCAGTGGGAGGGAGGAGTGAGTGAGGGAGCGAGGGCGTGAGGGAGTAAGGGGGTGAGGGGACGAGGGAGCGCGGGAGCGGGGTGAGTGTCGGTGCCTCGGTTCTTTTGCTCTGCAACTGCAAGATCATGTCCATTGGCAAGCCCGTGTTCAATGTTCACCCTGAAGACCGTGGAGACGAAAACTTCCGAAGAAGCGAAAGCGGAAGAACGTTTGTGAAAGTAGCAAAACGCGAAGGTGTTCGCCGAGGAGAAGTTCAACCAAGGTGAAGAGCGGATGAAATGCGTGACGGCGGCAGGTTCATTGGTGGCGAGGCGATGGACGTGATTGACACCCAGGGCTATGCTGTTGCCTTCTTTGCAAAGCAGGGCGGAAGCGTTATCGGCTTCCTCAATGTCTCTCGGCTGCCGCGCACTGACGACTGACCCAATGAAAAACACACGCAACTTGTTGCCAAAGTCGATGTCCCTCCAGTGGAAAGTCACATACCTGCAGCGCTTGTGATTAAAGGCAAAGCCAATAATACAGTACAATGATGTCCCAGACCGGCATGAGACCGTCCGCCTTGTAGTGGCACAAGTGCGCGCGTTGATTCGCAACGCTTTCGCCGCAAGGCTCAACTTGTATAGGTTGTGTTGTCCAATAAGGCGATGATATTTGGCTTCTATCTGGTCGAACAATACATCAGCTGACGCAGCGCCCCATTCTTGAACTATTTCTGAAACGACAACCTCCTTGCGCGTTGGGAGTAGAACAACACCATCGTCCCTCCGATTTAACGGCATCTTCGTTTGCGCAGCGCTGCAGTAGTTGAACCACAATCCCCCAGTCGGGCGGTACTTCTCTATGACTTCAGTGCTTTCGTTCCTCTTGAATGGTTCAATAGGGATAGAACGCTTGAGCGATAAACCCGGAAATGTGCGCCGACGTGAATTGCATGGTAGGAAGAAGTCCGTGAGTTCCCCTGTCCGTCATCGAAGAAACTAGCGAGTCAGCAGACAAGGGAGGGGCTTGACAAGGATTGCCCGCTGAGGGCTGCCAAGTTAGATGAGCCTGGAAACAGCGGAAGCTATTCGTTCTGCCTTTCCTCGTTTCAATATTCGCTGGCGCTGCGCAATGGAGTACTTTGGATGCATATACATTTGCATGGGTTTACTCAGTGGTGGATGAATGGAACGGGGTGGACAAGCGCCCTGCTACCGTGGATCTCTTAAAACTATCGTTCAGTGCTTTGAGAGCGCGACATGCGTTTCCATGTTACGGTCTTGCGTTTCCATTAAAGGTAGGCTTCGCGTGCAGCTTTCCAGCATTCCAGTTATTTGCGAGGTGTTATTACCCTTTTTGTGATACGACTACGATCATGTCCTGCGTGCAGGCCACTGATGATGCGCAGTGATTGTTTATTATTTGCAGCGGCGAGGTGTTATCCTCGGTCAATGTTGTACCCAATATTATAGCCAGACGGATTTACTATATTTCAGTGACGGTCGGGTGGAATACCCAACGCTTCTGGATACTGGGAAAGAACAGTGGATGCATTTCTTTCCATTGATTCCAGCCCGTTACGATGTGTCTCACGTAAATGGATCGTTGGATGTGTTTCAGATACAGATCAAAAAATGGCCCTGGAGCAAATGAACGTGGCCATGATGAGCGACCAATTCTATTGCTTTGTGACTTGCAGCCACATCACGAGCCTCTGTTTGCAACGGGGGATGTGTCAATTCAGAGAAGCATCCTGGTTACCGAGTCCAGCTACCTTACATGGTTGTTCCTCCTGCCAACTTTTAATGTGTTTTTTCAAGTGGCTATACCGAAGAAACGTACGGTGATCAGAGCTTTCTAACACGTTGGGCAAAATAGGAGTTCAGCCCATGTTTATTAAACATATCATGACACTTTGCAAACTTATGTTGTACATTTTGTAGAACCGTTTTCGAAATGTGTAAAAAAGCCTCATTTTTTATCTGTAAACGTTCATGTTCAAGTTTTGACACATGTTTGTTTATGGCAGTGACAATAGGCTAAAAAGCGTGCGGGGGGGGGGGGACAAATATGCGACGCGCGCCCTTCCCTAATTAGGTGCCGCGGCAGTCTCGCGAGTGCATCCCAAACGCAAGACCTGAACTGGAACCCATGGGGACCACTTCGACGCTCTGTCACTCTCGCGGTTTTCTCGCCCCTTTCCCACGGTTGATCGCTTTCGCTCTCCTGGAGCCCCTGAACAACGGAGGAGCGTCCTATGTCTATCACAAGTGTTGACCAGCATGTCCAGCGATCATGATACTCTGGCACCACCACGGCTGCGGGAACTGTGCCCCATCTGTACTACAAACGGCGTCAAGTCTGGGCTTGGGAGCAAATGTGGTTTTGAACTTGGCTTTGGTTTCTCGCGTACGGTGTTGCAGGTTTCATTGGGACCCAGGGTTGGCGTTGCGGAAGGGTGAGGGACTGCAAAGAACGTCATGAGAGCGGGGCAGAAAAAATCCGAGAAAAGGAGTTTGCGCCTGAGACAGGCTCCAATGTGTGTTTGCCCCTCTGGGAATCACATTTTGCCTTTTACAGGAGAGAGCCGAGCTCGCGCCTCGATCTTGAAGCGCGGAGCGCCAGAGGGCGGCGAAGTTACCTTTAGCACTCGAGTCGCCTGCTCGCTGGGGGACTTGCAAGGTTAGAGGTAAGGCCTGGCGCAAGCGGCTCACTCGCAGACCAAGAAAACGGTTTGAGCGCTTGACGCATTTTCGAGTATCAGACGCAGGTGGTCAAACTTTCGTTTTGTTTCTTTTTACCCTGGCCGTTCTGCCGGTTGAGGGAGGCAAAAATGCAAGCCGAGTCGTCGCGCGCTTGAGCATCCCAGGCCACCAAGCCAGTGGAACTTCTGAACGAGGGCAAGGCCGGTGCCCCTGTCTTCACCTGTCAAATGTTGCCAGGGCTTTACCCGGTGCTTGGTGCCAGGGTAAAGCGAGCGCGGGGCGTGGCCTGCCCAAGTTAGCCCGCAGGCACGTAGCCCAATGTTTTTTTTCGCTTCGGGCCTTTTGCTCCATGACTTCCAGCACCCCGCTCTCCCCGCTCGCCCTGTCCGAGTTCTCCGCACGCATGGTCGACGCTGCGCGGGGGACCCTCAACGACTTCCTGCCAGATGTCTGGGTCTACACGGACCACTGCAAGGCGAGTCATCTTCTTGGCTCAAAGCAGAGTGCGCCCGTCAATTCCAAAGCAATCAGGGGCAGGCCTGTCGTTTGCTGGCTATGGTCGCTTCAGTGGCAAAAACTTAGCCCGGCTAAGACATCTCCTTGGTGGCGAAAAACGTTGCCCAGAGTCCCGGTGCTGTAGACAGTGTGGGCGACCAGAGTACGCCTTGCGCTTCAAAGGTTTGCGAGTTGCAGGGCTTGGGTCGGCGCGTTTTTGCATTAGCCCGAACAGTTGCAGCATGTTTCTGTGTGCCGCGTGCCTGCAACTAATTCGATTCTTGGATTCATGTTGCCCTGTAAGGTCATCGGATGCATCTGCTGGCATCGGTGCGGAAGCTGATGTGGATGAGGAGATGCTGTGATTGATTCATTTCAACCAGAGTTTTAGGATAAGGGGAGCCACATGATGCGACGCGTGGAAATGCCTGAGCTGTTGGGGAGCAGGTCATCAAAGGATTCGCAGGAATTCGTGGCAATAAAGGCTTACACACTTCTTGGAGAAGAAGCTACAGAGTTGCGAAAAAGGTTTCATTGCAAAGATTCACTTTGTGGCGCATTTTCTGGAAACTGGTGTGGGTTGCAAGGCAGCCTGGCGTCTCCTGGCAGAGGAGGCGGGCTTGCGTGCTGCGAACGCCTGCAAGCTGCAAAGGCGATTTGATTTTGACGTCAGAGCGGTTCGCATAGCCTTTTCGTGCGTCGTGCGCAGATCGACCTTGACGGAGTGGCACCTCCGCCAGAGCTTATTCCCGAATGCGTAGCGAAGGGTTCCCGTTTATAAGTGGGGGTCTGGGGGTGGAGGACGTGTTCGCAAGGAGTTGCTCCAGAGTCGCAGCCGTGCGCAGCCATCCGCAACCGTTCGCGGTGAGGCGATAAGCGTGTGCCATTGGGGTTCGTCGTGGAAGCGTGTTTTTGATGGATCGTCAAGTGCTGTTTTCATTGGCCCTGTGCGCGAATCGTAGCTTCTCAAGCTCGACGTGTCGTTTCGCGCGCTGCGTGTTCTCGTTGCCGTGCCAGTGAGATTTACGATCCAGGGGTGGTCGCTTTGATGTCCTGCTTGGCAGGCGCGTGATGGTGTTTGCGCCGGCGCCGTTTTTGTTGGCCCTGTCGTACATTTGCTCGCTTTTGGCGGGCCTGACACATGTCAAAATTGGTCGAAATCATTCTGGCGCCACAGTCCCGTGCTAGTTTTGGATGCGTGCCCTAAACGTGTCAAAGTTGGATTTCGTGGCAGGTCCAGCACTTTGGATGACAGGCGCAGCAGTTTCGAGCGTTTTGGTTGAATTTCGTGGCAGGCGCGGCACTTTGGAGCTTGTCGTACAGATTTCGTTGCAGGCGCAGAACTTTGCTGCCTGGGTGTGCAGGCACGTCACGTTGACTCAGCGAGATCGCTCTGGCTGTGGCACGGTGCGCATTTTGCGAGCGCAAAGCGAACCCTCTGCGCGCTCAAGTCGCTCTCGCTGTGGCCCGGCGCGCTCTCGCTGTGGCGCAGTGCGCATTTTGAGAACGCGAAGCGAACCCTCTGCTCACTTTGGGTGGGTCAAATCGCTCTCGCTGTGGCGCAGTGCGCATTTTGAGCATGCGATGTGAACCCTCTGCGCACATTGGGAGTCGAATCGCTCTCGCCGTGGCGCGGTGCACATTTTGAGCGCGCAAAGTGAATCCTCTGCGCACTTTGGGTGGCTCGAATCGCTCTCTCGCTGTCGCGCCGTGCGCGTTTGGAGACAGAAGTGTCGTTCAGAAGTGCCGTTCACAAGTTTCCATTAGAAGTGTCGTTCAGAAGTGTCGATTAGAAGTGTCGTTCAGAAGTGTCAACCAAAAGTGTCGCTCAGAAGTATCGGTCGGAAGTGTCGACAGATTTGTTGCTCGGAAGTGTCGATCAGAAGTGTTGCTCAGAAGTGTTGCTCAGAAGTGTCGATCAGAAGTGTCGAACAGAAGTGTTGCTCAGAAGTGTTGCTCAGACGTGTCCCTCAGAAATGTTGTCAGAAGTGTGGATCAGAAGTGTTGCTCAGAACTAGACTGTTGATCAGATCAGAAGTGTGGATCAGACGTGTTGCTCAGAAGTGTTGCTCAGAACTGTCGATGAGAAGTATGGATCAGAAGTGCTGCTCATCAGTGTCAATCAGAAGTGTGGTTCAGCAGTGTTGCTCAAACTGTCGATCAGAAGTGTCAATCAGAAGCGCGGACCAAAATAAGTGTTGCTCAGAAGTGTCGATCAGAAAAAGTGTCGCTCAGAAGTGTTGCTCAGAAGTGTTGATCAGAAAAATGTGGTTCAGAAGTGTTGATCAGGTGTCGCTCAAAACTGTCGCTCAGAAGTGTCAATCAGAAGTGTTGCTCAGAAGTGTTGCTCAGAAGTGTCGCTCAGAAGCGTCGATGAGCAGTGTGGATCAAAAGTGTTGGTCAGAAGTGTTGCTCATCAGTGTCAGTCAGAAGTGTGGTTCAGCAGTATTGCTCAAACTGTCGATCAGAAGTGTCAAGCAGAAGTGCAGATCAAAAGTGTTGCTCAAAAGTGTCGATCACAAGTGTTGCTCACAAAAGTCGATCAGAAGTGTGCATCAGAAGTGTTGCTCAGAAACGTCGATCAGAATAAGTGTCGCTCAGAAGTGGTGCTCAGAAGTGTCGATCAGAAAAAGTGTGGTTCAGAAGTGTTGGTCAGGTGTCGCTCAAAAGTGTCGCTCAGAAGTGTCAATCAGAAGTGTTTCTCAGAAAAGTCGATCAGAAAAAGTGTCGCTCAGAAGTGTCAATGAGAAGTGTGGGTCGCAAGTGTTGCTCAGAAGTGTTGATGAGAAGGGTTCCTCAAAAGTGTCGGTCAGAAGTGTCGCTCAGAAGTGTCAATTCAGCGGTGTTGCTCAGAAGTGTCGTTCAGAAGTGTCGATGAGCAGTGTGGATCAGAAGTGTTGGTCAGAAGTGTTGCTCAGAACTGTCGATGAGAAATTTGGATCAGAAGTGTTTGCTCATTAGTGTCAATCAGACATGTGGTTCAGCAGTGTTGCTCCAACTGTCGATCAGACGTGTCAGTCAGAAGTGCGGATCAAAAGTGTTGCTCAGAAGTGTCGGTCAGAAGTGTTGCTCAGAAACGTCGATCAGAATAAGTGTCGCTCAGAAGTGTTGCTCAGAAGTGTCGATCAGAAAAAGTGTGGTTCAGAAGTGTTCATCAGGTGTCGAAGTGTCAATCAGAAGTGTTGCTCGGAGAAGTCGAGCAGAACAAGTGTCGCTCAGAAGTGTTGCTCAGAAGTGTCGTTCAGAAAAAGTGCGGTTCAGAAGTGTTGATCAAGTGTCGCTCAAAGGTGTCGCTCAGAAGTGTCAATCAGAAGTTGTGCTCAGACGTGTCGCTCAGAAGTCTAGTACGCGCTGGAAAATCGCAACTTTGAAGTGCAAGTCTAGTGCACGAAGTACAGGTGTCCAGCTCCAGCTCGAGAATCGCAACTTTGTAGTACCAGTCTAGAGGCTTCCAGCTCCAGCTGGAAAATCGCGACTTTGTAGTACAAGTCTAGTACGCGAAGCACAGGTACGCGAAGTCCAGCTCTAGCTGGAAATCACAACCTTGTAGTACAAGCCTAGCGCACGAACGAAGTACAGGTTTCCAGCTCTAGCTGGAAAATCGTAACTTTGACAAGTCTAGTACGCAAAGTACGGGTTTCCAGCTCCAGCTGGAAAATCACGACTTTGTTGTACAAGTCTAGTACGCGAAGTACAGGCTTCTCTAGCTCTAGCTGGAAGTCTAGTACGCGAAGTACAGGGTTCTAGCTCTAGCTGGAAAATCGCGACTTTGTAGCACAAGTCTAGTGCGCGAAGTGCAGGTTTCCAGCTCCAGCTGCAAAATCGCGACCTTGTTGTACAAGTCTAGCACGCGAAGTACAGGTTGCTGGAATATCACAACTTTGAAGTGCAAGTCTAGTGCGCGAAGTACAGGTTTCCAGCTCCAGCTCGGAAATCGCAACTTTGTAGTACCAGTCTAACGCGCGAAGTTGAGGCTTCCAGCTCCAGCTGGAAAATCTCGACTTTGTAGTACAAGTCTAGTACGTCCAGCTCTAGCTGGAAGTCACAACCTTGTAGCACAAGCCTACGTACAGGTTTCCAGCTCTAGCTGGAAAATCGCAACTTTGACAAGTCTAGTACGCAAAGTACGGGTTTCCAGCTCTAGCTGGAGAATCGCAACTTTGAAGTACAAGTCTAGAGCGCGAAGTGTGCAGGTTTCCAGCACTAGCTGGAAAGTCACAGCTTTGTAGCGCAAGTATAGTACTTGAAGTACAAGTTTCCAGCGGCTGGAAAATCGCAACTTTGAAGTGCAAGTATAGTACTTGAAGTACAAGTTTCCAGCTCTGGCTGGAAGATCGCAACTTTGAAGTGCAAGTCTAGTACGCAAAGTACAGGTTTTCAGCTCTAGCTGGACAATCTCAGCTGTGTAGCGCAAGTCTAGCGCGCGAAGTACCAGCTCCGGCTGGAAAATCGCAACTTTGTAGTACAAGTCTAGCGCGCGAAGCGCAGGCGTCCAGCTCCACATTAAAAATCGTAGCTTTATAGCAACAAGTGGATCACGCAAAGTACAGTTTTACAAGCTGAAAAACATAGTTTGCGCAGTAGGCTTGATTGCGAGCCCCGTTGGCTTATAACGAAAAATGTTCTCTCTAATGATTTTCTTGGGTTTGCGCAAAGTGATGTGCATTCGGGTTCGTGGGCTGTGTTTTTTTTTCCTCGGTGCCGAGGGAGTCCAATTTAGGACTAGATTGCTTAGCGTGGGAAAGGCCACAACCACAACTGTTCAACTTCTAGCCACTCCTGCCAAAGTTTGCTTCCCGTCTGTTGGTGCGATGTTTTCCTCAGAATCATTGCAGTGGGACCTGGCCCGGCATCCCGTGATATGTTTCTTGAGGGAGTGTTTTGGTCATGCCGCTGACTTCATTGTTCTGTTCAAAGATGGATCCTCGCCATGGGCTGATGTGACCTCTGCGAGAATGCCAGCCCGTGGCTGAGAATGTCAGGAGCGTGTCAGAGTTCCGTCTATGGGCCCGAGGCAGCCTTTGAGCCGACAATGGTGGTGCCAGGCTTGCGTCGATGAGACAATCCGCACGCTTGCATTGGTCGTGCGCGAACTTAGAGAGGAGAGACCGTGCAAGGTGATGCTGATCCAGCGGCGCCTGTCAGCCCAAGGACTCAGAGAATTGTAACTGTTGGCTCACACGTTACGGTGCGGTGCAGGAGGGAATCCTTGCATCAAAAAGAAAGAGGTTCAGTAATCGCATCGGTGACCTCAGCGGACAGACAGGCGGAGGCAAGACAAAGGTTCGGGGCTTAGCATTTTTTCTGCAATCCACAGAGTCTACTCAGTTCGGGACTCAATCGACAGAGTCGCAATCCACAGAGTTGGACTGAGGAAGCCTGGTGTCACGGGGGCCATTGCCCACGTGAGAGGAGCCCTGGCTTCCAGCAGCCGGCAGCTTGGAGAATGGGGTTTTGCTGCAATTTTACTTTAGGTCTTGAACTTGCCACTCAAAGACAAGAGAAGACTCTGACGGACTCCAGACTCTTCCACTTGCATTCAAGCCATAAACAGGTCACCTTTCGTGTTGAGAGCTTAGCCATGGATCCCGATTCTAGGCCGACCTAGCTAAGAGCTACGTGTGCGCACTGCCACCAAACATTCGGTGCACTGGAGCAAAGCCAATCCTGGCCTTCAGACTTCAGACAGCTGGAGCGGTCAAGACTTTTTTTTGATCGGCAGGTTGGTACAGTAGCTCTGTGGCAGTGGCTTTCCGTGCCTAGCTGAGCTTCCTCTCCGTGGCTTTCCGTGTATTCTTGCCAGTTCACAGCCTTCCTCTTCGAGCCAGTTTACAGCCTTTTGCTTTGAGCCCAGGCAGCATGTTGCAGGGGAGGAATTGGGCACTGCTAATGGCCAGCTTCTCAGCTGTTTGAGGCTCTTGGGAGCCGTGAACCCCCCTTGTAATTCCGGGGATTGCTCCTTCAGCCTACCTTGGCATTTGCAGCCACTGGTTGCTGAATTAAAGACAAAGACCATGTTCAGGTGCTCGCGTTGCTGATAGCCTTGTTTATGCCGGACCTTTGGGTTCTGGCCGGCGTCAATGACGTCCTCTTCATCGACGTGGCCGGATCACTAAGTGACTAAGTCAATGCAATGGCAACTCAGTGACTGACTTGGCAAGCTGACTGACTGACTCTTGCGAAATGTCAATGACACGTGAAAGTCACTCTGTAGAGTCTTGGCTCAAGCTTAGAGGCCAGCAGCGAGCAGATTCCCGAGCATCGTATTTGCACAATGTGGCAGATTGCAGCCGTTCTTTGCGTGGCGGCTCAGGCATAGGATGCGAAAGAAAGTGCGAAGCTGAAACAGATGCTGCAGGACACGCTCGATGGCATCTCCCCCATGGTGGCCTGTATCTGGCAAGAGCTGAGCAACGGAGTGACACAGATTTCCCAGATGTCAGAGGAGATGACATGATCCAGGCTCAAATGTTCACCGCCAAGATGACGTTTGGCTCGGAGTTGGCTGACTTAAAGTCGAAATGGTGGGCCTGAAAGAGAAGCTGCGTGAGCAGGTGAACACAAGAACACGCTCGGAAAGAAGACAGAGAAGGAAGGGTCCAAGGTCGAGGCAAGCTACGGTGCGATCAGCCAGATTATACAAAACTCTATGAAGGATTCCAGCAAAAGTTGCAGAAGTCAGAAGACACCACGATTGCTTCCTATTTGCCGAAGTTTCAAGCTCTGAGGAACATTGGAGGCAGTTATGAGCACCAAGTCGATTCCAGGATTGGGTGCAAGACTCTTGAGGCCACAAAGCTTTATGACCACGCTGTCACTTTCCATCAACTTTACTTGGCGGGATAGTTTGGATTTGGACTCTAGCGCGTGCCAAACTCGCCTTGTCACGAGTAGGCAGGAAAAAATAGTGAAAAGTGACAGTCTCAAGTGGAGACATATTTCAGCTCAGAACACAAACAATGGAAGATGCACTGATTAATTTGCACAAGTTGATTGCCGCTGCAATGTTTGTGGTTTTGAGGCTCTCACGCTGGTAATGGCACTGTTCACCATTGAGCTGATATTGCTTAGTGTTGTTGCCCAAGCCTCAGCACAAGCGATGCCTGAGTGTTTGCACGCGTTGCATTCAGACCTTGCACTAGGACTCTCACTACTGCTTGAGTTTCTTCCAGCTGATGGACATATTTGGCTGGAACCTTGGCAGCTGCTTGCCTTTTACTGCATTCACCGCCAAGGCACAATCTCAATGATTTTTGACATCTCCTTCATGTTGGGCGTTGCTGCTGACCAGCAGCAAGTTGCGGGCTGCTCAGGGCGTTGCAGTGTTGGCTGTTTCCAGCGTAGCTATCTCCGGGGCAGGCCTCAAACAACGCGGACGCGACTGCAAACCTGATGCTCCTCAGGGCTGCAAGAGCTGCCAAGGACTGGAAGAGCCATCCATATGGACAGACAGGGACAGACATGGACAGACATGGACAGACATGGACAGACTGGAAGATTTGTGACAGGTTTTTGGTCAGAGTGCGTACCTCTCGAGGTTGGTGCGAGGGCAGGCCGACTTTCTCGGGCAGCAACCCTATCCAAACCCTTTCAGCCACATTTGTTGCTCACGGCACGGAGTGAGGTGCTTAGGTTCCTGCGTTTCCTGCCCTTTCTCTCTGGCGGGGACAAGGGAGACCAAAGCCAGTGCAGGGCTGAAGGGAAAGGGAGACTCATAGTCCGAAGGACCTAGTCTCCTAAGGCCGTGACTTGCAAAACCTGCAGTTTGCGCAGTCCGAGGACCGGCATTGCCTCGATGATTTCTGGGCAGCTTGCCAATTTGCCAGCAGCTCACAGAATTTCTCTGGTCTTGGGATACCTTGAGTGCTAGCGGCTAGCAACACCATTGCCTGTGCAGTTCAGGGTAGCCACACGAGTTGCTTGTCTGACTATCATCCTGGTGATGGTCTGCCACTGAGCTTCTCGTTTGAAGGGCCGTGCAGATGATTCGGGCTCCGTTATCTGTGCTACACCCAGCGCAAGGGGGGTTGCCAGGTGATTCCGCTTTTCGACATTTGGACGTTCCCGCAGACGGACTGTGGGGAGTTCCTTCTTTGCACGGCACGTGCAATGCAAACGATTTGGATTGAAGTGATCGAGAGAGCTTTGTACCAACATGGTGCAGGATTACTCACTGCAGACCTGGGTCAATCGCTTGTCCGTGGATGTCAATGAGTCGAGGATGGGAGCGGAGGGGACCTGTTTGACATAAAGTTGCTTTCAGGAGCGGAGGGGTTTGTTGCCTTCCGATCATCAGTCTGTTCCACATGCGACTGAGCCAGCAGGTATGCTGATTGCATGGCAGAGCTTGACCTCATGAAGGAGCATCTGTCTACACGCTTGCATACAAATACAGAACCAGCGATGTGTAGTGTCTCAAGGAGTTTTATTCGCGCTACGTCCTACACTCAATTCCGCCTTGTGTTCTTTGCCCCTGAGCGTGTGGAGCGTAAAGCACAAGGCATATGGACCATACTCCGCCTGTTTGGGGACTTTGTCAACAGATTCAGGCCACATATCACAGCGACTGGGTGTGTGCTTCGAGAGAACAAGTTGTGAGTGCCTGTTTGGATACGTCGTATGTTTTTTGGGAGGCCCTTTTGTGGTGGTTTTAAAGAGCACAAAGGACGCCGTTGAGATGAACCGGTCTTTTCAGAAAACAATGTACTTTGCCTGGTGCCAGGTGTTGCGAGCTTTACTTGCACAACAAACCTCACCGGCATAGCCGCCCAAGTGGTGGCATGGAACTCTGGCAGAGAAGGCCATTCAGCCTGCAATTCAACAATCCTTGGGGAATTCGCTTCTCTCGAAATTTTGTTCCGATGGTTCAGAGCAGTGGGATGTGCGCAAGAGTTCTTTGCAAATAGTTTCTTGCTTGCACATGTCTTTGATGTCTTTGATGTCTTTGCACGTGTCTTGCTGTAAAGCAACTTGCTGTGCCAGCCCCACCCCGCCTCTCCTCATCGCTGATTGTGCACACCACCTCCTTCATGGCTGGAAGCTTACGTGAAAGAATCCAAGGCCTGCGAGTCTGAGCCAAAGTTGTTTTGGGAGAACGCCCTTTTGATTTTGAAGGGAAATCAATAGAATAGTTTCCACGTAAGTGGTCCCCTCCTTTTGAGGCAGACCCAGGAGTGGACAAAAGCTGAGGTGGAGGTGAATATGCACTCCACGAAGCAGGTAGAGGTGGGAGTGGGTTTTTGTTTTGTTGAGGGTACCCTTTCGAACCGATCCGGATCTTGAGACTCACCAGAACTTTGCCAAAGACCGAAACTTTGTCCGCTGAAGCCTCCTTTCTTCTCAGAGGTCAAACACATGCCGCTTGACGCACAAATGAATTTTGAGCCTTCCGTGAGCAGGATTCATTTTAGCATGGGAGCACTTCTTGAGTCATTCCCCTGCCTTTCTCAACTTGTCCAAAATTGCCTTCCTGCCATCCTGCTATTCGCCTCCTGAAACAGCCATGCAAGCAATTGGTAAGCGCCATTTTGAATACCTTTGGCGGGATTGAGGCTGCCTTCAGCATGAGCACTATGTTGTTCATCATACTCATCATGGCGAGGACCTCAAATGACATAGTGCTATGATAGGATCGCACGACAGATTGCGTACAGCCTTTGGATACCGCAGCCGAGGTGTTCTGCGGACTTGCGCTTTCCAGTGTTGTGACCGACCTGGCAGTGTTGGGCTCAGCGTGCTCAGCCAGGCCTCGCCTAAGAACTCATGGTGAGAGCTGGAGCATGATGGAGTTCTCACACTGAACACCTATGAATACCGCCAGATGTCCGTAGATTTCCCTTTTTTGTTGTTGCCGGTTTGAGACATCGCCGTGGTGACATTTTTCAGCTTAGAAACCTGTCCGTTGAAAGCCATGCGCATATGCGCGGGCACAAGAGAGCTGTTTAACAGAGGAACTGAAGCGTGCCCAGCCACAGAAGTAAGTCTTGCGCAATGCGCTTGGGCGGAAGCAATGTGTAGTTTGCAACGTGATGTATTTATCAACCATGATAACCCCAAATGCATGAGTGTCTCACCAGCGCAGCTTCGATACACCGGCTGCGCATGGCTCAAGAAAAGCGCGCTTTGGGCAGGGTTCATTGGTGACCCCTCCTGGTTGTTTAACCTGTTCTATAGGTTATCAGCCGTAAGCGGCTCTTTGTACAGAGTTGTACGCCATGGATGGCAATCCTGGACTACCTCCTACCGAGGTGCGTCCCACACCTGATGAGCATGCGGGCGATGAGGACGCCTCGCAATACGAACCAACTAGTCGCAAGTGGCCAGGGAGCTCATCAGGAAGGGACAAGCTTTGAGCAGTCAGGGCCCCGAATCGCTTCGATCTCGGAGCGACCGTGGGAGGACTGGGCGGTCTGGCGCTCGATCTCCTTCACCTGTTGGATCAGATCGGCATCGGCGTGGTGACATCGTCATGTATGACCCCCAGGCCGACCTCGCAAGGGGAAACCCTATGCCACAGTCCATGACACAATTTAATCAACATCTTGCGAGCGTTCGCCTCGATCCTTCAATGACGGTCAACCAGGAGGTGACGCACTATCAGCAAATCAACGCTACTCAGAACAATGCCCAGTTCAACCAGTTCGTGAATCAGGACACCGGTCCCATGGTCGCCCAATTGGCGGAGGCAAGACATGGCCAGATCGTTGCCGGACTTCAAAGCCAATCGGAGGCCATGAGGCGCGAGATCCAAAAGAATGCGGAGCAGCAAGCGAACACCGTCAAATCAGAAAGAGAAGCCGAGGTGAAATATCACAGCGCCATGAATACGATCAGCGAGCAGGAGAAGCAGATCAAGGAGCTGAGGGCAATGGTCGAGCAGATGATGCAGAACCAACAGCAACAGCCTGCCCAACCTGCTCCGGCTCCTCACCTCCTGTTCAGCAGGCGCCAGCGACTCCCTTGGCCACACCTCCAATTCCTTTGGCCGCATCTCCACCCGGACTTTCGAATGCTTCCTCACATAGTTGGACGAAGTCTACGGCAAAGACGGACCCATTCCCGCCGGGGCCGTGGATGATGCCGCTACCGGAGACGGTTGGCCTGGTGATGATGGAGATGGTGGAGGTGACAAGGACAAGAAAAAGAAGAAGAAGAAGAAAAAGAAGAAGAAGGGCCGAAGCCGACGCAGGCGACGAGATCCATCATCTTCTCCCTCGTCATCCTCATCGTCAACATCGACAGCGTCAGATGAGTCGTTTCGACGAAAGCTACTGAAGCACTTAGGGAATTCAAGCGATCCGACCACGGAACGTGTTCGTGTAAAGGAGGCAGAATTCAGATTCCCCGTTTCCCGAAGCCCGAACAGTACCGTAATTGGAGGATCAAAGTTAGGGATGCTGTTGTCGCTACTTCTGATCAACCCGAGAAGGCATTTGAGTGGATTGAGGCAACTTGGATCCCTGGTCAAACTGTGAAAGGTCCTTCGTGATTCAGGCATGTTTGTTCATCTTGACGCAAAGCTGGCATCGGCGCTGACGAACATCTTGGAGGGCGACCTGGCGCGGCAAGTCGACATTTTCAAGGAACAAGAAGCAAAGGGGAAACGATACGCGAGGGGACGCCAGATTCTTTTGATGATTCACAAGCACTTCAGCACGAACGTCAAACATGGTGCAATTTACGATTTTGAGGATTTGCTTTCTGTCCAGCTCATCAACGAGGACCTCAAGAATTTCATGACGAGATGGGAGACGGTCATCGCTGGAATGGGCAATGAAGGTGCTGTTCCACCGCCAGATTCGGAAATTTCGTCCTCTCAGTCACGATCTCAATGAATACGAGCGGGCTGAGGAAGGGACGGAGAAGCACTCCTATAAATTCTTGATTGACGCATCGAGGAATTATTTGGAGCGGAAGCGGCTTGTTCACATGTGGGATGCTATGTCGAGCAACACGACGGGACGTGGCCGGACTCCATCGAACAATCCTGCTGTTCCTGGAATCCCTAAGGGTGTATGTGTGAAATTCCAAACTGGCCAATGCACCTAATGCGACTCTGATTTCGGTTGTGATTCCTGCATCCCCGCAGGCCTAACGGCCGAGCCAGAGAAGCCTGACATTCCCCCAAAAAGGGAAATTCTGCTGTTGCTTATCTACCAATGGATTCTTCTCACATTCCATGGATCGCGGACACAGGTGCTCAGGATTTGCTGTCGAGAATGGATGCGGAGACGGGAAGTATTTACGAATCGTCTCAACCGCTGAAGTTTTCCACTGCCAATGGGAATATTTTCGGTACTGAGCAGGCCAACGTCAAGATCAAACAGACCGATAGCGTTGTTCGGCCATATGTTCTTGATAAGACTCCATCCGTGTTGTCCGTGGGTATGAGATGCCTCAAAGACGGGTATGACTTCGTTTGGAGAGCACACAGCAGACCTTATTTCAGACTTCCGGATGGTTGACGCATCAAGCTCGAGGTCAAAGATAATGTACCGTTTATCCCTTCCGAGACCCAAAATGTTGTTCCAGCTTTGTCGCAGAGCATTCCAAAGGTTACAACTTTGCCATCAGCTCCTATTGAAATTGAGGATGAAGTTTCAGTCATTGACGAAGAACCAGAAGCTGTGGAAGAAGTATTTGTGACCAATGAGGATGATGGCGAATTGGGAAACGACGATTTCTTGCTTGAAGATGCTACCAGCCAACCGGAAGGTGAGGTCATTGAAAAGTGCCCTGACATTTCTTCTGAAGATGCGCCTAAGGTCATCGCTTCCGAGTTTGTGTCTAAGCCCGTTGTGAAGGATGCTCCTCACGAACGCGGTGAAGCTGCTTTTCGTGATGAGGCGACCTCGCTCCAGCACTTGATGTGTCACACTCCCAAGAACCCCTTTTGCGAAACTTGTAACAGGGCGAAGATGTACAAATATCCATCAAGACAAAAGGGAGGTTCCACTCAAGTCGAGGCTAAGAAGTTTGGTGATCACCTTACGGCGGGCCATCTCATAACTTCAGATGATCGTGAGATCGGCGTTGATCAATCCAGGGTGGCACTTGTCGTTCGAGACGTTGCTACTGATTTCCGTTATGTTTACCCAGCAGCGCGGAAAACCTCTCATCAATGCGTAATGGCCTTCAAACACTTTGTTCGTACCGGGGAAACCGCGAACATATTCTACAGTGATCGGGCTCCTGAACTTGTGAAAGTAGCGGATCAATTGGAATGCCATTGCTGAGAGGAACGTCAGGGCAATTATCGAGGGCGCAAGGACCAACCTGGAACAAGCTGGTTTGCGCCATTCGTATTGGCCACATGCGGCCAAACACTATTGCATGGCGCACAACATCACGGATCGCCCAGATTATCATTCACCTTGGAAGGTACGTTTTGGCGAAAATTTTCCCGGACCATATTTGCCTTTTGGTTGTCAAGTCAACTTTTGGACTGGCCCGAAGAATCGACCCAACAAGCCTTTGAAGTTTGAGCCTACTTCCAGGGCTGGAATATTTCTGGGGTATCCTATTCATCCTGACTTTCTTTGGCGTCACGAATTTCTTGTTATTCCTTTACGGGATTTGATCAACCCATTGCTCCGCTGACAGTAAATCAGATCAAATGTCCGGATGGCGAATTCTCTCTTCCAATGGTTGAACGGCATTTAATGCACATGAATGGCGTACTGCCAGGGCTTGAATACGCTCCTGAAACGCCTGATCCAGCTGCGTTAGACGCGCCGCTCTTGGAGGAGGATCTGCCGGCAGAAATGCCAGGTCAGGAGGAAATCAGTGATGCTCAGGAACTCGCCGAAAACCTCGGAAAGCTAATCAAAGTTTCTCCCGAAAAGGGACCCGCGTCGGAAGAAATGGTCAAAGTCATCGATTTAAAGACCAATTGATGCTTATGGAGCTATGCCTGGAAATTGCACCCAACAATCCGATGGGCGACAGGCATATACGCAGGCGTTATACAAGGGAATCAAGACATGGGTGCGCCTCCCAAAATATCGCTGGCCGAAAGGTTGGGCCTCGAAGTTCAGCGATCCGGTGGTGCAACTTGTTCTTGCTCTCTACGGTCACCCGGATTCGGGGGGCCTGTGGGAGAAGCATTGTGAAGACATTCTTTTATCCCTTGGTTTCCGTCTTATATACCCTGGAGCCTGGCCTTCAGTTTTCTGGCATCCAAAACTTCGACTCCTGCTCGCAGTGTATGTCGACGACTTCAAGATGTCGGGTCCGGTTCAGAATGTTGCAAAAGGGTGGGAACTCATTTCTTCCAAAATTGACATGGATCCACCTTCGGCAGTCGGTAGGTACCTCGGATGTGAACACGTTGTCACGGAGAAGGTTCATCTTTCACCGGAACATCATCCTTTCGCGCATGTTTTCAATCATGATCTGGAGGACCCATCCGACAAGACTGCAGCTGCAGCTCGCCGAGCTCAGGGTTACTGGGAACACTATCCAGAACATGGCGTGGTTGTTTGTCAACACGAGCAGCCAAGGCGCAAATTTCGCCGCACGCCGAACGGTGTTGCCAAAGAGATTGGGTTGGGCGGGACGCGGTACACAGAGTGCAGTCCATGTTTTGACAAAGATGGTGCTGCTCAACAGTATTGGCATTTCGATGAAGACGAAAGAAAGCCAATCGAGCCAAAGGTTTTTCATATCTCGATGAACTGTTTCAGCATCAACCTTGCATGGACAAGCCTGTCACGCTGGTTACCTACGACATGACCGGCTTCCTCAAACAATGCCTTGACAGATATGTTGAGCTTGCGGGGGGCAATGTTCAATTCAAGAAGGTATCCACTCCATTTCAGGATGACCGCATTGCAAGACCTACCAAAGATGACACGGAGAAGAAGGGCATTTTACAACCAATCGCCTCCAAAATTCTCATGAAGGTTCTGTTTGCTGCGCGGATGGCCCGTTTTGATCCGTTGAGAGCGACCCAGGGGCTGGCTTCTCGCGTCACAAAATGGTCCGTTGATTGTGACCAAGTGCTCTTCCGGTTCATGTGCTATATTCATACCACTGTTGATCGTAAGATGCACGGTTTCGTAGGTGACCCCTCATCGCGAACTCGACTTTGGTTATTTGCGGACTCAGATCATGCTGGCGAACACGATTCCCGCAGTACATCAGGATGTTTTCTTGCATTGATTGGTCCTAATACATTCTATCCTTTGACTGCGTTCTCCAAGAAGCAGACTTCCACTGCGATGTCATCCACCGAAGCTGAGGTGATTGCAGCCAATGTTGCATTGCGTGCTGTTGGACTTCCGTCTTCCTGCCTCTGGGAGATCATACAGTCGGCGGGGGGTGGTAAAGAAAACCCAACATGCACTCTCACCCCATCAAGAACTTCCGATTATTGGGTCAGCGACACAGTCAATGGATACATATTCAGAGTTCACAATAAAAAGAGAACCCAGTTGTTTGTTCCATCGAACGACGAGCCTTGTCCAGCACAAGATATACGGTTCAACTCTTTGGTGATGGCAGTGTTGACCTGAACGTGTCCCGAATTTGCTCAACCGGTTCAGAATACCAAACCGACTCCGTATGGACAGGCAAGACGTACTTCTTCATGCGGGGGGCCGGCGAGGCCAATCTTGAAATCGAGGCCAAAGAGATCAGGGGCAACCTCACGGACTTTGATTATGTTGGGAATGAACGTATCGGCAACGAGAATGTAACTCTAATCAACAACGGTTCTTTTGAAGGCGTCTTCCTCGAGGACAACCAGGCTGCTTTCCGCATTCTCGAAAGTGGTAGGTCCCCGGCTTTTCGTCACACTGACAAGACTCAACGTGTTAATCTTGCTTGGTTGGCGGAACAATTCAGGCGGAAACATTATAAGCTCACACACGTGTCTACTGAACTTCAGGCTGCAGATATTCTTACGAAGCCTTTCACAAATGCTGAGAAATGGCAAGGAGGGCTCAAGCTCATGAATATTGCTAGCAAAATTGATGTCTCAGGCGTGCCGGCTGCTGTGTCGCCACGCCTGGAGAAATCCGAGGCCAGGAACACGGGGGGTTCCCCTAATCGTATTCTGGTCGAAGTTTGCTGTTCACACGAGTCCAAGCTTGGTGATACTTTACGCCGCCCCGCCGTCGGTTGCCACGTGATTCGGATTACACAGGATGATGATATTCTTTCTCACGCCGCTCGAAAACGTGTCGTCGATGAGATGAAGCGCATCCGCTCTATTGGCAACAAGGTTTCCATTCCTGTTTTGATGTGGGCAAGCATACCTCGCACTGGCGGCACTGCGTGGTCTCATATTAATATGAATCATGACACGGCGAAAGAGAAGGTGAAGCGACATCGATCCATTTACAAAAGAATTTGGTCTGCCTTCGTTGATCTCGTGAATTCCATGGAGTTTGCCAAACCGTTGATTGCTATTGAATGGCCAAGGAGTTGCACTTATTGGAATGAGATTGCTGTGGACAAGTTCGTAATTCGAAACAACATGACTGCTGTTAAATTTGACGGTTGTGCTGTTGGTGTCAAAACTAGTGAAGGGGTTCCTATGAAGAAACCGTGGATTAGAAAGACCAACATGCATTGCCTCCACAATTACTTTGATGGAAGGGTGTGTTCTTGCACTGTTCAACGTGCTGAAGGTAGGGGACGAAATCTTAAGAACACTGAATCCTACACACACATCATGACCGACTTGATTCACAAGGCCTTTGCTTATGCAGTGTCGGTTCAAGAAAAAGTTGCGGGTGCTTTAGTCGCAACCATGGCTGAATCAATGCCTGTCAAGAAGGCCTTGAAGACGGTGCGATCTGCATTCAACGCAAGGTTCTACAAAGATGTGCCGCTGGCTCGGGTGGACTATGGCTCGGACTACCTCCTGCACGACGGAAAGGTACAGGCCGAGGTCATTCCCGATCAGCTGAGCGTCGCCAACCGAGAGGCTTGGTCAGAAATGTTCCGTGATGCGGCAACGCAATCATTCATCGTCAAAGACGTGAACTCCGGCGTCGACCTTGCAAAGATGAGTGAGCGAACCGATGCTCTGGCTCTCGCCAAGAACGCCATGACATCGTTGACAGGTGCTGCGGGTATTCTCAAAGAGGCTCCAGTTGAGGCATTTGATGTCCTCTTCTGACCGGGGAAACCCGCTGTCAACTATATGTTTTTCGGCGATTCCTTCAACGCGTTGGTCAAAGATGGATCCAAGACAGATGTTGGCACCACCATTAAGGAGAACAAGAGGACTCTCTTCGGCCACAAGCATGAGGTGTGGTCTGAGATGACGTGGGGAAAAGGCCTATCTGAGTCGCTTGACGCTGCTGAACGAGCCATGATCAAGCTCGCCGAAAGGCCCGAGCCCAGACCCTATGTCATTGTCGTTTCGTGGTCCGGAAACGACGTTGTCGGTCGTACTGGTTACATCGACAACCCCGCCGCCCTAGCGGTCTGGGCCACGGATTCAGAGGCAAAGCGGAAAGCGGCAATGGACATCATCGAAAGGAATGCCAAGGCTGTGATGACAGTTCGTGACCGACTTCGTCACATCGCATTCAGGAGTGATGTCATCCAGGTCGTCCTAATCGTGCCGAGAGACTTCGAGACCTATGGGCTGAGCGAGTCGTACAAGGTACAGATGGACGGGCATTCCCGGCTTCTTCACCGATCAGCCGGGAGAACCGTGCTGGATCCGCAGACTCTTATTTCCAACACGTCACGGGCCGACAGGATTCACACGGAAGACAGTGAGCGGAACCGCAAACACTACATTAATTATTCTGTAGCGGCCGCCAAGCTCGGTTACTCCATCGGTCAGATCACAAGGTTTGAGACTGCCATGAACTGGTTTCGCCTCGAAAGGGAGTACTTGGAAATCGACACTTCAATCCCGATCGTTGGCGCAACACCCCAGGAAACTGGCGGTCCGGCAACTGCAAAGAACCCTGAGGACCCATTCGACAACGGGGTCCGTGAGAAGGAGCTTAAGGCGGTCAAGCAGATTGCTGCGCAGGAGCCGAAACGTGAAGTTTTCCTGGAGTGCGAGAAGGAGGCGAATCCTTTGTTTCCTCTCGACACCGTGAAAGAAGAGGCGGAATCCTCCACATGATGCAGCCGGACATCCATGCTGCAACCGTCAGCGGCCACAATGATGTGATCGATTGGTCTTCTTCGGACGAGGAGGGTCAGGTGATCAGCTTCGACTTGCCCCCTGGCTATCAGCCAAAATCAAACCGGCCGAAAGGCCAGGCCGTTGAGGTTGCGGCAGTTGATCCAAATGACATTGGTGAGGATGGACAGATCAAGCTCATCCTCACCTCCAAGCCAACGAGTCACAACAAGATGACCGCAGCCCTCGGTGCTGCAACCCCGAAGATGAAGGCAAAAGCCATGCCGAAGCAGGCTGCTTCGTCCAGTGATCAGGCAAAGGCGTCCGAGGCTGGAAGTAGCAAGACTCAGCCCGGAGAGATCCGTGGCCCGGAGATTTTCCCCAAGGCGAAGGCGGCCCCCAAGGCTGCTGGAAAGCCCGGGGAGACCCGTGGCCAAACAACGGAGCCGAAGCGAGAGTGGATCAAGTGCTCGGGAATCAAGATCCCCCAGATCCAGAATTTCGGCCGGAGGACCTTCCTGAGCAAAAAGATCTCGTATCTTGTCCGTGGACATGCCCATGAGAACGCGACACGGTCCATCCCCGAGATCAACCTCAAGGATAATTCTCTAGCTTATGCGGCCGTTGCGAAATGGATCCAGCGCCGGTACGACTGGAACTGTTCCCGGTACACCCTGCTGCAGGCCGTGAGCTTGTCCACCAGATTCGAGGTCTACGTGGAGTATGCTCCGGCGCGACAACAGTGGAATGGCCTCAATTTCATGCCACTGAGAATCCGAGCATTTCCTGGGCACAGTGACTGGGTCACTGAGGCAAGCGGTTTCGACAATATCCCCGGCGAGCCCATCGCCATGGACGTGAACTACACGATCAAGCATGCCAAGAAAGGGGTGCGGCCTGGATTCTGCAAAGATTTCACGGACGCACGCCGAAAGGCGCTGCCCAAGATCGCGTACCACACATGTAGCACGCAGAACTTCTTTGACATCATCTACATGGGCATCTTCCCTGGTGGAATGGGCGCCTACCTAGCGGTAGTGCCTCCTTGGGACAGGCGCGGCCGAAAGGAGGGGGGTGCGCGAGCTGATCGGCCCGTCAACATCGCCGTGGATGTCGAGATGTTGATCCAATTGGGCTGTAGGCTTTACGCACCCGGAGACGGGGGGAAGCCCTGGTGACAGAGGATTGGATCACGAACAAAGTGATCATCTATGCGTATGATGCTGAATACGCGAGACTCATTTGGTCCAATCGCATGTACGTCAGCGTGCGGAGGAACTATCAGGACAGCGTCAAAAAGTTTCGTGAGGAGACTCAGAAGGGCGTGAGCGGAACCCCGGTGCTTGAGTCATGTATGGCCAAGACGGACCGAGAGTGCAAACTCTACTACAAGCAATGGGCCCCGACTGCTTGCCGTGATATGATGAGGCCTCACCGGATCGGAAACGTGACCAAGGTCAAAAACGTCTATGATGAAAACCTCCCCAAGGGGGAACAGGTCGCCCTCGAGTTTGAAACTGCTTGGTACGGTCTTTATAGGAACTGGGCTCGTGCGGTACAGCAGCAGCCCGGGGAGACCCGTGGCCAAAGCGGACTTTGGCAGGACGCGGAGGTCATGCACATCCCTGATGTCGAGTGTCCTCGCTGTAAGATCATGATCCCTGAGGGCACAATCAATTGCTATCAATGTGACAACCTCATCGAGCGCATGCCCGACATCAAAAAGATCGCAAGGGTCATTCGATTGCAAGAGATGGCCACAGTTTGGGCGTGCCGCTTTTGATGGACCAGGTTGAGACCCAGATCTTGACGCAGCGAAAGGATGCAAGGGGCGACAGTAGCGCCAGAGGGGGACTCGGTATCATGAAGGATATCGCGAAGAAAGCCGTTCTCCGAAACAAGGAATACAACACCTTGTATGAACGCCTGATCAATGACCCCTTCTACGCTTACACGGCCGCGCGGGGAGACCTGACGCCTTCTGCTCTCGAGTTCATCGAGAAGGTTGCACGCTGTATCATCCCAAGCTTCGAGCGGACAAAGGAGATGATTCAGGGCAGTGTCGCCGTGCCCAAGTACTCCGCACGGCTAACGCTGGTGCCACCGAGTGAAGACGTCAAAGAGATCGACCCCAAGGATGTGTACGTTGTGCATGGAGGCAGATTCTTTGAGACCGAGCAATTTGCCGCCTTGTATGGGAGCTTGGACAAGAACGATCGCTACCCGGTGATGGGCTGGAGCCGTGATTTCACATCCATTGGCGATCCTGAAGCCGTCCTGGTCGAGTTGCTCTGTTTCGTTGAGATCCCCGGCATCCAAATCCCTGGTCGAGCCACTCCTCTCCCTGCAGTTGTTGGGGTGACGCGCAAGCCCATCCCTCAGCTCCGGGAGAGTGGTGGCCAATGGCAAGATCAGCAATGGAGCCAATCGTACTGGAGAGCCTGGGACTCATGGTGGTCTGATGATCAGCGCCCGTGGAAGAGCTCCCGCAATTGGGACTGGCGATGAGTGAGCAACCTCCTCGGCTGACATCCAATTACACCTCAAATCCACTATTAATTATACTTGTCATTTTATGTTGGCCGAGGAGCAATGTACAGGTATGAGTACGCCTCGCGAGAGCGATGGTCAGTAGAGGCGGAAGACCTTAACTGGCTGTTGCTTGTACTTGAGTGCTTATATCCTGCAAAATGACCTCATGCCGCTCGGGTTTCTTTGGTTGTTTCATCCCTTTCATTTGTCCTCCTGTTTCACATACGGGCACGGGGGGTGTAGTTTGCAACGTGATGTATTTATCAACCATGATAACTCCAAATGCATGAGTGTCTCACTAGCGCAGCTTCGATACACCGGCTGCGCATGGCTCAAGAAAAGCGCGCTTTGGGCAGGGTTCATTGGTGACCCTTCCTGGCTGTTTAACCTGTTCTATACAATGCTTTGGGTTGCCGGTGAAGCGTGTGCATCATGACATAGTGAGGTGCGTCCGCTGGAACGGATGTTGGGCACGGTGCGGAAAATCGCCTCGACTGTTTTCAAGTTCAGCGCAGAGGCGGACGGCTGAGCTGCCTCTCCCAGTTGCGCAGATATCTTGTCCATTACATCAGAACCTGGCGACAAGACTTGACGCACCTCACAGCTTGCTATTTTGTAAAAGCATTTGCTGGGTCGGCCCGAGGTCACCGCAGAGCAGAATGACGAAGAGGCTTGGCAGGTTTTGATTTGCTGGAAGAACTGCGCATGCCAAGGTGAAGGACATTGATAGCTCCAATGAGATGAAGCTTCTCGAGAAGGCTCACCCAGCTCCCAACCTGGCAACTGGAATCGAGTCCGTTCAGCCGAGTACTGTGTGGCAAGTGTTTGCGCTCGCCAGCGGAAGGTCGTGCAGAAGCTGGCAATCATCGCCGATCTTCAAACGGCAAGGAATGTGCCAGACAAAACAGAGGACTATGTGCTGTTGGAGAACGAGCCCTCGATACTTGGTCCGCAGGACATGAGAGATGAGGATCTCGGCATCCTCAGCATGATGCACGGAGCCAACATCACAAAGAGCAAGGCCAGCCTGCCCATGGCCCTTTGCCCCTGCGTCCTTCTCGTCCTTCTCGTCCTTCTCGCCCTTCTCGTCCTTCTCGTCCTTCTTGTCCTTCTCGTCCTTCTCGTCCTTCTCGTCCTTCTCGTCCTTCTCGTCCTTCTCACCGAATGCAAACTCAAAGACATGTCCAAGTTTGCAGCAAGGGGCGATCCACGAGAAGGGTCTCAAACTCCGGCCGCAAGAAGGTCCGAACCCCGGAGCACATGGTGAGCAAGGGGCAAAGCATGCACCTCACTCCGAATAGGCGATGCCATCCTGTACGTTGACTTAGGCGATGCCATCGGTGCGACTTGAAGACTTTGGAGTATCACAAGAGGCTCAGTGCAGCGCATGACATGCCAGAGTGAGCTGCAAGCGAGCACGTTAGCCCATTCATGTCATACAGAGATTATCGCACAGCGCGGCCAGATGGTCAAGCGGACCAAGTGCGTAAGCACACTCACGGTGAACGGTTATGCAGGTCTTCAATTCTTGGTCTTTCAATTCTCTGAATCTGTCCAAGCCCGGGCCTTGGCAAATCAGAGTCTCGTGTCGCATGCAACGTGCAATGCCAGTATACTTGAGAGGGAGTTGTGGGCGGCAGGACTGCTTGAGGTGTCCTTTCGTTCTCCTGTCAAGGAGTCAGCGGGTGAACCTCGCAGTTTTCACCGTCTGCAAGTTTCATGAAGATGGCGAAGGCTTCGTCAACACCGGAGATGAGGCAGTTGATGGTGTGTTTTACCTTGGCACGCCTCATGGACAGAGCGGGCGACCCCAAACCATGCGCGCTACATTGGTCTTGCTGCTGAAATAGGCGTGCTCATTTGCATGTTTCAGGTGTGGACAGCATGCTTGAGAGGGTGAAAGGAAGACGCGCGTGCTCCAGGGGCGAATGCTCCAGCGCTTTGTTTTGCAAGGTGGGAATGCTCCAGCGCTTTGTGGCGGCAGTCGAGAAGGAGTACCTGCTGCCGGCTCAGTGAACACTGGAGCAACTTGGTGCCAGGTCAGCGGATTTCGATTGCATTGCTAAGGCCTGTGCCCTTCCACAGCTTCGCGCACGCGGTGGATGTGCTCCATGCTGTGTGGCGTCCTTGGTGTCAAGGCCTAGGCAAGACGCATTTGAATGCGCTCTCCCTTTACAGCAACTGAACATTGCATGATTATTGAAGCCAGCAAAGCCGTTAGCCATTTGTAGGTGAGCAGAGCTTGTCAGTCGAGGTCAAAACCCTGAGGTTCTCCGACCCATTGTTACCATGATGCCATGAGAGACCAACATAGCCCTGTCAACCTCATAGAGCGGGGCACAAGTCCGCGCAGATGAACGACAACGAAAGACGCAGGCATGAAGGCCAATGTACGGTGTTGGAAAATTTCGTTGGGGGGACGATGTTTTGGGGACCCCTAGAATTTTGATTCTTGGTTAACAAGCAGGTGCCTGGCTGTTCTGGCACTCAGCTGGTTCGCTGTTTAGCAAGTTAGCTGCTAGAGATAGCAGCTGGTTTGCTAGTTTGCTGATTAGCTACTTAGCTGATCAGCCTGGTAGCTACCTGCTGGCTAGTCGTGCAGTCAGCTACTAGCCAACAAACTAAAGACGAGCTGGTCGACTGCCTAGTCAGCTTCAATTGGATAAGGTATTTTATTTTCTTTTGTCAACGACTTTGGTAGTTAGAAAACTTTCTTCGTATGGTGACTTTTGACTTTGGGTTTGCGCAGCGAGGAGTCTGTGTCCCTTGCGCGGCATTGGGCCAGGCTTCCGGAAGCTGTGAATGCATCTCTGGTGGTTTCCACCCGTATAACCTAGCAACGCCAGCAGACCTTATCCTGCCAGCGTGTAATCTGGCCAGACAGTTAGAAGAAAAGCCAGAGCGTGCTCCAGCGCTCCAAGAGGAACACATATTAGCACGAAGCAGAGCGAGGAAGCATGCCCGGTTCTTAAACGCCAAAATCGGGTGCTACTGAGACGCGCATCGCGCCGCGTAAGTTGCCGGGTTGATCCGCTGCAGGCCCGCTTTGGGCTGCCATCTGGGTGTGGCTCAAAAAACCGGTACCAAAATAAAACCCTGGTAAGTGGAAGCATGGACCAAAACCCTGGAACTGCTAAACTCAAACTCAAGGCAGTCAGCTGCAGGGATGCCTGCCGCAGCGCGATTGGCCCGCGTAGCTTCGCAGCACCCTCGATACTAGGCGCAGGGGTTTTTCGCCTCTTGACAGTAAGGTTGGTTTTTGCGACCTAAGAGTTTCTCCCATAAGCGCGCAAAGGGTCGGCAAGGAAACGATCTCACTCGTTTGTGAGCCCCCCGAACGCGACGTACACGCTTTAGGACCTAGCTTGCCTTCCGTCTTGCTCTTGTAGCCAAGTTGTAACAAGGGGCAAGAAGAGCTGCCCCAATGCGAGCGGCGACTAGCGCTGCAACCGCGCCACCCAGCCGGTCCAAACCAGTAGAAGGCTGTCCGTGAAAGCTGAGAGTGCGCTCCTGTCAAGTGTCGGCTCGCATAGTTGTGGGGCCTGCGGCTGAAAAGCACATATATCTGGGGGACCGTGCGGCGCGACCGGGAAAACTGCTGACCCTCCCAAGCCAAGACAAGAAGAGGTGTCTTATCATTCTTCCCAAATTTGCTCTACCCGGGTGATAGATTAGAATGCACGCGGACACACACGCGCAGGTGCGAGCAGAAACAAACTTGGCTTCCCTTCCAAGGGGTCCGTAGCCAGAATCCGTTTTGAGGACAAGGAGAGCTCCGAAAGCTGGATTCAAAGTCTTCGACTGCAGGTCCTGTCAGTTGCCCTGCGTGCGCCCGAAGAAACTGATTGTGGCTGACCCTGGGCCGTTCCAAGCCACCGCGCGCGAAACCCGCCGCCCGACGCCCGCGCGAAACACAGACCAGACAAGACCGCCCGCAAAACCCACGCAAACCCGCCAGACCCACGCCCGCAAAAGCTGCAAAACCGAAGCTCCTGCGCCGAAGCTCGCGCGAAGCGCCCAGGCAACAGACCCACCGCCGCATCCACACATTGGCGGCCAGAGCGATGGACGCATGTGCAAACGCAAGCCTTGGCCAGATCGGGCCCGACCGACTGGGCAGCCCCGGCCTCCGGGCGGCTTCCGCTCATGATCAGCGCTCCCTGTCAAGCCCATATAAATATTCCTGATAAATGTGTCATCCGCCAAATGGTATCCAGGCGGCCAAGCCCCCCCCCCCCCCGGGAAGTCGGCGAACTCCCGCGGTACCAAGATGCCGCGCGCGACAATTTTCGCCGCCAAGTCCAGGTAGTAACCAGCTTTCGACAGCAGGGAGGTTGACGCAGCGAGCGCCGCCGGCGCAGCCGCCGCTGGCACGTTAGCCTGCTGTCACACCTGCAAGGGCGCCCGCAAGTGCAAGACCAAGTGCCCAATTCAAACATGTCGAAGATCTCCGTGCCGAAAGTCGCGACCACCATTGGCGCTGACACACTTGCGCTGACCGCTACCTGCTGTATACCAGGGAATACCGGAAGATTTCCAAGCGTCGGCGCCCAACGGGGCGGGCGCTTGCACACAGTCGACGCGGGACAGGCTCGGGCAGTGGTGCTTAGTGAGTGAGTGCGAGGCGAGGCAAGGTGAGAGGTGAGGGAAAGAGTAAAGAAGGGAGGAAGGGAGGAGGGGAGGGAGAGCTGCGTAGTGACGGGTGATAGCTGAAGTTGCTGTCAACTTCCTTTCGCGCATTCTGTTTCACGTCAAGGCTAACTTTGCACCATCAGTTGATTAAGTTGTTCTACTGGAAGGTGCAGTCAATGTCAATGCAGCTAATGGTTGAGTAGCTGCCCTCTTTCTCACAATCGGACATATTACGCATTGATCGGACAAATTAATATGACCTGGATCCTTCCTGAGTCCGAAGTTGTCGCAGCCAGGCCTGAAGTTGATTTTTCGAAAGCATGCGCAGCGCACGTTTCTGTGCAAGGTCTCGGGTGTTGAGATGCATCTCCTCCGGCTCATTCCTCTCGGAACTGGAGGAGTGCGCACGCTTAGAGGGCGCGGAGAGTAACAATGCAGCACGAGAAGTGTCAAGGGCAACTTGTCGAACAGACACGTCTCGGATAGCTTGAAATGTGAGCAGCCAGCCAGACAGATACATGGATATGTGTAAAACACAGGTCCCCCCAAAACGTTGTTTTTCCTTTTTTTGGTTTTCCCAAAAAGGGTACCCTTAAAGGAATCCACACACGCCTCTAAAGTCGAGTCCGCTGGGTCAGGTCAACATCCGATCGCGCAAGCCAGCTTTCAGGTTCTCGCTTCTAATCGCATCCCTTGGCCACGACATTGGCCACCCTGGCGTGAACAATGGTGCACCCCTCGAATTGTTTTCTTCGAAGTGGCTGACAATTGAGTGTCTCGTCTGAGGTTTTCTGTCCGAAGTTGGCCATGAGCTGGCCATGCAGTACAACGACCGCTCTCCCTTGGAGAATATGTCCAGCTCTCAGGGATGGAGGGGGGGGTTGCATAGCCAGCATGTATTTTGTTCAAGGATTTGCCGATTGCTCAACGCAAGAATCGGAGATTTACAGAGCTGCATACATCTTCATGGATTCTCGCAAGAGGTGCATGAAAGCAGCGCACCTCCTTTCTGTGCGCATCTAGCACTGCCCGCGGCAGCCCAGGCACTGTGCTAAACTGTACACTATCACAGGGAGGCAAGAAAGCAATGCTACTGCCTTATCGTTGCAGAAACATCTGACTGAGTGCGAGCAAGTTGAGACTGATATTCACAGGTTGTCAGCTGAGGATGATCTTAGAATGGAGAAGGCAAGCACTCAGCAATTCACTGAGGTGTTCTATCATCTCAGCAAGGAGCAGCATAAGGAGGTCAGGAAAAACTGCATCGAGACCATCCTTCACACGGACATGATGGCCCATCAGGCAGCTTCTGTAGTAACGTACTTGTGCATTTCATTTGATTGAATCGGAAGCCGGAGTAGTCTCCCAATTGCTTCTGGTTCTGTACCCATGATCTGCCACTGCAGGCTTGTGTGAGGTTGCTAATCGTGCAGCGAGGCAAGAGCGCATACCAAGCCGGGTCGAGTTGTCAGGCAATGGTGAAGGATTTGCAGATGCTCTTTCAGATGAACACAGAGGTGCAGTTCACATGTACAAGAGGGCTATTCCATGAAGTGACCAACATTCAAAAGCCTCAGCCCTTTGACACAGAGGTTGAGAGCCATGTATCCGCGTCTCGTGAGCCACTCAGCCAGGTGTTCATGGCAGAGCCAGAGAGCCACACGCTCAGCCAGAGGATTTGAACTGCTCAACTATGATGAAGAAATGCAGCCAACTTGTGCCACTTGTGTCGATCGAGCGGCCTCCAGGTGATGACAAGGGCCAGTTGATCATCAGCCCAGCAGAGGTTGATATTTTTTCCGAGCCTGAGACGAAAACAAAGGCAGGGACACAGTGTTCCGAGGGGATAAACATGTGGTACTCGGCTTGATTGCCTGGCTGCAAGACTGAGGTTCTAAATTGCGTCCTGCACTCTGCGGATGTCTCCAATCCATGCCGCGCATGGGAGGTGACTCATGTGCCCTCCTTGGCAGACACTTCCTAGAGGTCCACCTAATGTCGATCTCGGAAGGATAAATCTAGTGGATTTATAGGGCGAGATGTTCCCCCAAAAGTCAAGCATCCCGGCAATGGGCCATACCTCTGTTTATCAACCAGCCAACATTCCTCAATACCAGGGTCAAAAGCGTTGAGACTTTCAAGCCCAGGCCTGGGCGCTGGTGTGCCTTGAGGAGTTCTTTGCCCAGGGTGACCAGGAGAAAATGCAGGGGATTCCAGCACGGGCCTTGCTCATTTGAAATTCTTGCTTCAACCTCAGTGTTCAGCTTCCATGGTTCCCTCATGTCAACTCTCTGCTTTTGGTGGTATGCTTGAGGTCCAGTTTCTCAACGACAGAGACAAACTTAACAAGCCTAACTCGCAGATCGGCTTCATTGAGCCGCATCCTCAGACGCCAAGTAGTGGTGCGTGTGTGTGTGTGTGTGAGATTACCCTTTAACCTTGGTTTAGGAAACTAGAAGGAAAACCAGGGCCCCTATTTTGGCATTCTTCACGCTTTAGCAAAGAAGCACCCCCTAGGTGTTTGGGCAGGGTGACGAAGCCTCGTGGCGAGGTTCATGATCTCGCCCTTCTTCGTTGCCCAGATCCGCTTGTGGCCCAATCTGCATGAGCCAGGGGCTTGGTGCTTGTGGAGCAGGTGCCATGAGGAAGGTAGCCAGTCTGAGTTGCGAATTCAGGATGGGTGGAAACCTTTCGCGGAACATATACAACTGGCAGGAGCGAGCCCGTGCTTTTGCATGCCTTCACACGCTTTTGGATCTTGCAAAGCGCTTTGTGCCGCGACGCAGGACATGTGGGAGAAGGAGGTGAACCCTGCGGAAGAAGAGCGGGCTAAGGTCAAGGCAGGGCTCAAGCACTCGAAAAAGAAGCGGGTCGGAAGATGTGTTTTGGGCTTTTTGACTGCCGGGAAGGCAATGTATCCTTTTTCTATCAGACTTGATGTTTGTTTCTCGCCAACGAACTTCGTAGGATGCGAGCAAATCAATGTCAATAGGTATACATATATGAACATGAAAGTCTACCGCATGCACATGTGTACGTGCGTGTGTATATATGTTCCAGGCCGTGGACCCAACCCCCCCCCCCTGTGGGGGTGGGGGTGGGGGTGGGGTGGGTGGTGGGGTGGTGGGGTGGTGGGGTGGTTGGGTGGTTGGGGTGTGGTTCGGAGTTGGTTTAGGCTTGGTGGGTTGGTTTAGGGTTGGTGGGTTGGTTTAGGGTTGGTTCAGGGTTGGTTCAGGGTTGGTTTGCGGTGGGTTTCGGGTGGGTTTGGGGTTTGGGTTGATTTAGGCTTGGGGTTGGGGTTAAGGAGGGGTTGCAGGGTGGTTTGGTTTAGGGTAGGATGTTGCGAGAGGTGCGGGGGTGTTGGTTCACGGGGTGAAAGGGGGAGTCTGGGACCGAAGCTGCAGGGCTCACACGGTACTGGACAGCATCCCCAGCATTGCCAGCATCATCCCCAAGATGCGGATGATGCGGGGGAGTGGGGGGACCATACCATTGGGGGGGGGGGTACGTGGCCCAGGGACTGGTACATATATATATATATATATAAGTATATATGCTTATCCAAAAAAAACAAACAATCAAACCGTGTTTTTGCATGCCTCATTGTTTGCCAGACGCGCGTGCAGAACGCAGTCTCACAGTATTTGAACCAGCGCCCCAAGAAACATCAAACTCACTGGGAAGGCTTGTTCATGAACTTGGTAAGCAGCCATTCGCGCAGTGTCCCAGATGCAACCCACAAATCATGGTTCCTATTTTAACACCTCCGGCTCAGGCCGCCGACATTACAGGCCTGCTTTCTTATTTGCGTCCCTTTGGAATTGTCCCCTTGCCCCCCTTCCCCTCTAAGATCTTTGCCCCCCTTTCCCTGTTGAGATCCTTTCCCCCTTTCCCCCCTAAGGCCTTCCCCCCTAGATGTTCTCCCTTTTCCTCCCGAAGATCTTTTCCATCCTTTCCCGTTTGAGATCCTTCCCCCCCTTTCCCCCCTAAGCCCTGAGAAAGATGTCCCTTTTCTCCCGAAGATCTTTTCCATCCTTTCCCTGTTGAGATCCTTTCCCTCCTTTCCCCGCTAAGGCCTTTCCCCCCGCTGAGATCTTCTCCTTTTTCCTCCCTAAGATCCTTTGCCCCCTTTCCTTGCTGAGATCGTTTCCCCCCTTCCCCCTAAGGCCTTTCTAGATCTTCTCCCTTTTCCTCCCTAAGTTCTTTTCCCATCTTTCCTTGTTCTTCTCCCTTTTCCTCCCTAAGATCTTTTCCCCCCTTTCCCTGTTGAGATCCTTTCCCCCCTTTCCCCCCTAAGGCCTTTCCCCCCCTGAGATCTTCTCGCTTTTCCCCCCCAAGATCTTTTCCCCCTTTCCCGGTTGAGATGCTTTCCCCCCTTCCCCCCTGAGGCCTTTCCCCCCTGAGATCTTCTTCCTTTTCCTCCCTAAGATCTTTCCCCTCTTTCCTGGTTGAGATCCTTTCCCCGCATTCCCCCCTAAGGCCTTTTCCTCCCCAGATCTTCTCCATTGTCCTCCGTAATGTTTTTTTTTTTGATCCCCTTTTCCTTGTTCAGATCCTTTCCCCCCCTCTCCCCCCTAAGGCCTTTTCAGATCTTCCCGCTTTTCCTCCCTAAGATCTTTTGCGCCCTTTCCCTGTCGAGATCGTTTCCCCCTTTCCCCCCAAAGGCTTTCCCCCCCCCCCCGAGATCTTTTCGCTTTTCCTTTCTAAGATCGTCTCCCACCTTTCCCTGCAGGCACCTTGGTCTTGTAGAGTCAGTGTGCAGGATCACCTTCTTGTCCTGCAACCACTTCTTTGCCAAAGGAGCCCGCTCCACCTTTCTACTGGCGCCAGGCCCGGGAGTCTCCTTGAAAAACAGCCTGCTCAAGACAAATGTCTCCGGGTGGTCTCGTTGGACTGCGCCACACGATCATTTTGTGGTTGAAGAAGACGATGGGTCTGCAAGGGCTGTGCAGCAGCGCCACGACCATCCACGAGAAGAGGGTGCAGGTGCTGCGGGTTGATGTAGACACGGCGTTTCCAATGGGAGCACTGGTGCTTTGGCATGCCTGTGCAGCATCGACCTTCAGCCCAGACAAGGTGCCCAAGGGGGTAGCTGCAAGCAGCTGAGTGAAAGACCCCGCCCGCTGGAAGCGGTCCATGCGCTCCGCTAGGCCCAGCTGCCTGTGAAGTTGTCCTGGTGTACTTCACAGCGTCGCGCGTCTTGTTCTTCTTCCTAGCAGGCCTCTTGAGCAGTGTGCTGCCTTTGCCCTTCTTCGGACCAGGGAACGGGTTGAACCCAGCCACTATTGGGGAGAGCGAGCTGAGCAGTATGCGTAGAAAGCCAAAAGACCTGAACGCGTGTGGGTGTGAGGGAGACGCGTGACAATTCTTTTTTCACAGGCGTAGGCACTATGCAGACTGCAAATGCAAGCGCCTTTTTCCTGACGAGAGCCGTGCGCAGTAGTCTGTGTTAATTAACGAAAGAGCCCTTGTGCTATATGTGTCAAGTGCGCACTAGTTTGTGCATTCGTACCGCTCTGATGAGGTCGGGTCACCCATACCCTTTCAAACTCAGGTGTGCAAAGCCAATGGTGACATTCAAAGAGCTGCTTGTTCCGCCTGCGCTGAGCCATCAGGACACTCCCAAAGGACTGCTCTCCTTGAACAGCACCAAGGAAGGCTTGCCGAAGTTTCACACAGCGTCAAGAATCTTGAGCGCCCAGGGCAATCGAATTCCTTTCTCGGCAAGGGCACCATCAGATGACAAAGCGCGAAGAGCTTTGTCCACCAGTGCTTGGGGCCAGCCGAAGACTGGGGAATCCTTCTTGCGCAACTCCTTTGTTTGCCAACGAAGTTGCTGAAGATCAGACCCACTTCTTGGGCCATGCTTGGACAGGAAGTCGAAGCCTGCATTAAGCTCCTCATCTTCTAGCTCTTCAAAGGCAGCCTGCTTGCGCGGGGCGGTGGCTTGCATGGCTAGCTGGAAGCATCTGAATTGCCCCCCCATGCTCTCCAGCAGGCAGTGCTGGAGAACCTTCCGGCCCACACAGCGGGCTGCTGCCTCACACACAGCAGCCTGTGGACCTGGCCATAGAAGACTGTTTCAACCAAGTTGGCTTTGCGCTTTTGGGGGAAGAGAAAGCGCTTGAGGACAGTACGTGTTCCATCCGACTCTCCCGGATGACCATCTGCGCCTTCGTGTAGCAAGGCACCTCCGTTTTCACACCAGAGGGGAAGCCGAAGATCACATTGAGTTACGGCCGTCGGACGTGGGCAGGTCATCAAAATGGGTTGGCCTGCGCGCCGCCTGCCTCCGACATGGGGAAATTGACGTGGTTGAAGATGCCAACTGGCAGCGAGGAGGACAAAGGGTGATGGCAAAGTTCTTGAGGTCAGCAAAGTTCATATCCTCCGGCTCCTTGGCCATGACAGGACAGGAGCAGAACAAGGGGCAGAAGGGGAGCAAGGAAGCAATGGCAAATGCGGGCTCGGTTCCGCTCAGATGTCCAGGAAAACTGAACAACTGAAAAGCTTAAAAGATTGAAAGAACTGAAAAATTGAAAAACGAACTCTGAAGGACACGAGGGCCGCCCCCCCCCAGGCATGTCCCCCCAAATCCTTGGTTTTCAGTTTTTTCCGTTTTGTCAAGTTTCTCAGCTTCTTTTAGTTTTTGAATAGATGCCCTTCTGTCAGCATAGTGCTTGGTTGCAGTATGGGCCGGCTTTAGCAGATGAGAGGCATTGACAGATGCAGAAAGAGGGCCTGAGAAATGTTCTGGTAGATGCAGGCTTTGTCAGAAAACACCGCAACTACCAGTACTTTCTGACAAAACCTGGGTTTTGGGGGAGGTTGCAATATATATATATATATATATATAGATATCTGTAGAGTTTAGGTTTTTTGCAATGGGTTTCAAGCACAGACGAACGGGCGTTCAATCCATCATGGCAAGATCCGAAATGTCCAAATATGACACCCTTTCCAAATAGGATTTTCCTTCAACTAGAACTGGAATTTTTGAATATAACTTGGTTCGGATATAGTTTTCAAAAATGTGTTTATGCCCAACATTGCCCAACTACAGCTTTTATAAGCAAATCCCCTCCAAATAGGAGCTACATGAGAATATAAGTATAGTTTCGGGCAAACTCCAACTAATCTTCACCAAAATTCCCAAATTTAGTCTAAATGTTAGCTATAATCTGATACGATCACAACTCAATTAGCTTTTTTTTTAAACAATAAATAACAGGTAAATAGAGACTACTTCTCGAGTTTAGGTTATATTAAACATGGCTAAACATTTAAGGGACTTCTACAAGGAAAATCGAAATACGACTTGTGTTATTCATATCCTGGCCGTTTTGCAGCATAAGAGAGGTCCGAAGTTAAACTTGTTAGACGATGTTCCAAAAGGAAAGTTCAAGGGAAGAGAGGTTCAACTTCTAAAACTATTTCGAAACAGGGGTTCTAGCTGAATCAGTTGCATTTAAAGTTCTATTTGCACACGAAAACAAAGTTCTTTCTATCTCAAAAGCCGGAGGTAGTAGATGAGCAAGTGTGGAGAGGTAGTTCAAGAGGGGGGGGTGACGGTGTGTGAACACACATACATATATAGTACCCTTAACGATCCTGCGCCTCTTCAGAAAAGTGTAAAGTGCAGTGTCTTGAGCATTACACCTACCTTTGTTTACCTCCTGGAAAAGGGTCAACATGCTTCATAGCTAGCATGAAGCAAACCGCTCAACAAAAGCGCTTGAAAGCTTGTCTAGCTAATAACTTGAAAGTGTTTCCACTGGACCGCTAAGCACTTGAAAGAATTTTATCGCTGGATGGAAGATTTCACAGAACACTTTCCTAAAAATTGTGAATCCTGGCCAAACCCAAGCAACATTCAAGTCCTTCCCACACTTGAAAGTGCTTTACCACTGGATTGAGGGTTCAATATCGAGGATTGCACAAACAACAACTTTCCTCAGAATCATCCATCCTGGTCAAACCCTAAAAATGATCAAGTTGTTCTAAAACTACTGTGTTTTACCACGGGATTGAAGATTCGAGATTGAAAATTTTCACGGAAAGCTTCTCCGAGAATCTTACTGAATACCGAGAGTGTTGGGACCAACCTGGAATTTCATTTTTCCAAAAATCTGGGATTCAAAATTCAAGGTTCAAGATTCCCAGAAAAGGTTTTTTTAAAACACGGAGTCTCGAATCCCAGATTCTTTTAAAAAGTTGTAAAAACCTGAAAATTATGAGATTCAAGATTCAAGATTCAAGGTTCCCCGAAAAAAGATCATTTTGGAATCTTGCATCTTGAGCCTTGAACCCCATAGTTTCATTAAAGGTGCTTTTTAAAAGTTCACAAAGATGAGACTCAAGATTCAGATTCAAGATTCAAGATTCCCAGAAAAAGACTATGTTGAAATCTTGAATCTGAATCCCAGTTTTTTGATTGTGAGAAACTGGGATGCAAGAATCAATATTCCAGA
Source organism: Effrenium voratum (assembly GCA_963377175.1). NCBI lineage: Eukaryota > Dinophyceae > Suessiales > Symbiodiniaceae > Effrenium > Effrenium voratum. The sequence continues at coordinate 76,701 of CAUJNA010003322.1, forward strand.
ATTCAAGAAAAGTTTATTTTGACATATTGAATCTTGAATTCCAGATTGTCACATTGAACGTCTCCCAGCAATCTTGGGCCCAGAAATCTTAATTATAGAATTGTGGCACGCTCCCCTTTCTTGGTGCCCAAGTTTGGCAAAAATGCAAAACTACCTGAAAAATGACTGAAATCAAGCAAAACCTAGGCATCAGGGGGGGGGGCGTACCATATATATATATATGTTTATGTATATGGTATGCCCCTCCCTGGTGTTTTGCTTGATTTCTGTTTTTCAGGTAATTTTGCATTTGTTTGGCCAAACTTGGGCACCAAACATTTGACAATCTGGAACTCAAAATTCAATATTTCAAAACAATCTTTCTGGAGTTCTGGAATATTGAATCTTGCACCCCTATATTGTTTTAAACCGTGGTTCAAGATTCAAGACTTCAAAATGACCTTTTTCTGGGAATCTTGAATCTTGAATCTTGAATCCCAGATGTTTTTAATTTTTTAAAATTCCAGGTTGGTCCCAACACAAAGCTTTCCGTGAAAATGTTCAATCTCGAATCTTCATTCCCGTGGTAAAATACATTAGTTTTAGAACAACTTGATCATTTTTAGGGTTTGACCAGGATGGATGGACGTTGCTGTTTGTGCAAGGATGGACGTTGCTGTTTGTGCAATCCTCGATATTGAGCCCTCAATCCAGTGGTAAAGCACTTTCAAGTGTGGGAAGGACTTGAATGTTGTTTGGGTTTGGCCAGGATTGGCAATTCTCAGGAAAGTGTTCTGTGAAATCTTCAATCTTTGATTCTTCCACCCAGTGGTAAAATACTTTCAGTGCTTAGCGATCCAGTGGAAACACCTTCAAGTTATTAGTTAGACAAGCTTTCAACTGCTTCTGGTTGCTTCATGTTAGCTATGGAGCATGTAGACCCTTTTCCAGGAGGTAAACAAAGGTAGGTGTAATGCTCAAAGCACTGTATTTTGCAGTTTTTCTGAAGAGGCGCAGGATCGTTAGGGGTACTATATATGTATGTGTGTATGTATGTATGTATTACGTATGTATGCATGTATATATACATATGTATGTATCTTCACACACCGTCACCCCCCCCTTGAACTACCTCTCCACATTTGCTCATCTACTACCTCCGGCTTTTGAGATAGAAAGAATTTTGTTTTCCTGTGTGAACCTCTCTTTGCTTGAACTTTCCTTTTGGAACACCGTCTAACAAGTTTAACTTCGGACCTCTCTTTTGCTGCAAAACGGCCAGGATATAAATAACACAAGTCGTATTTCGATTTTCCTTGTAGAAGTCCCTTAAATGTTTAGCCATATTCAATGTGAACCAAACTCGAGAAGTAGTCTCTATTAAATTCTTATATCAAAAGCTAATTGAGTTGTGTTCGTGTTAGATTATATCCAACACTTAGATGATGGCGGCAGCGGCGACACCAGCAACAGTCGGACGGAATACGCAAGTGCAAGGTAGTGCGCCACATTGCAAGAACGGAACTGGGGTTGCAGAATGCTTTTGGACTACGAGATGCAGCGTAAAATAGACTGCTGAGGCAGCCAGAAAAACTACCACTACACATGGTCAACTGGAAACAGCGGCATCTTCGCAAGTAATAGCCGAGCAATGGGTGCAGACGCGTGCATCGTGTTGAGCGCATTCGACGGGCCAGCGCCAGCAACTTGTAGACAAAGCGCGCAGGGCAAAATCGTCAGCTTTGAACTAAGGCGATTGTCATGTATTCATATCACTTGTGCTCATTGGTTGGTGGGCACCGTGCTTGGACGAAAAGAGCTGTGTGTAGACGTTGGCAGGAGGTAAACTTAAGGCAGGTAAAGGTCCAAACTATCAGGTTGTGTGTTGGTTAGCCCGTAGGCAGACAGAGTCGTCTCGCGAACATGTCAACCAGAGCAGCTTTGGGTTCCCAACTGCGACAAACCAAAAGAACCCAGAAACTTACTATTCCGCGCCGAGCCCATGACTTTTTCAACCCACGTGTGCCTCGGCGCATGATGGCCGAAAGCACGCGTGGCTCTTGCTTGAACATATCACCCGGGTTGTGCGCGCGCGCGAGGGGAAAGAGGCGCGTTTCAATGGTTGCGTTGGCCCCCGTATATATGCCTTATGGCCGAAGAAAGTGCTCCGCTAGTCGTCCCATGAAGAACGGATGTGTCCCATGTCCACTGACACTTTTAGCTCTTCAGTTTGTGCGACACCCGTTCAGCAGAGGCAAAAGTATCATTGCACATATACGTATCCTTGGCGCCGTAGCTCGGGCCATGTGTCATTCCACGCTGGGCGCGTGCAAGCACTTTGACATCGTGGCAACTGGTCAAGAACACACGCCAAAAAACCGGCGTCGAAAGCATACCTCCGTCCAAATGAAACGTATGCGATCAAGACGCACGGCGCCCGGCAAGCGTAGAGGACATCGAGAATTGGTGCCAAGACCCACATCCCTATTATCCGTACTGGGATAGGGTCGCACTTATAACTTGAGTTATAAGTTACTACAAGTGGACTTATAACGTGGGACAATTGGACTTATAAGTTTGCTAAGTCCGAGTCCTAGTTATAAGTTACTTGTCTAGGGTTAACTTAGATAGGCCCACTTATAAGTTCGAGCTAAGTTCCGGGTGCCGGGGCTTAGAATGAACTTAGCTGGAATTTAGTTTTTTTGCACCATTTTAGGAAAAACAGCTTTTTGGCACCCAGCGATTGCGGAGCAATGCCCAACACGAGTTTGCCTCGCTGAGTCTTGACGCGCGTCCTCATGCGAAAACAGCACGCGCGCTTTACTCCTGACGTGTCGCAAAAGCACATCGCTGAACGCGAGTCCAAACCTTACACCGGGCGATGCGTGCGTATATTTTTTCGAATATGACAGGTCGGCGTATCGCAGCGGCTGGTCGGCTCAGACTGCACTCGCGCCTGGCCCGCGCAGACTGGTGCGCTCAGACTGCACTCGCGGCTGGCCCGCGCAGACACCCAGCGGCTGGTCCGCTCAGACTGCACTCGCGGCTGGCCCGCGCAGACGCTCTGCACTTGCGGCTAGCCCGCGCAGACTCACATCGCGGCGGGCCCGGTCATATAGCGGCGGGCCCGCTCAGATTGCACTCGCGGCTGGCGCGCGAAGATCCACAGCGGCGGGTCCGCTCGAACTGCAGTCAGACTCCAGATACAGACTCCAGACTCCACACTCCAGACTCCAGACTGCAGATTTTAGAATTCAGACTGCAGACTCCAGACTGCAAACTCCGGCTGGTCCGCCCAGGAATTTTTCGGCGTTGATTTTTACCTCGAGATGGCGCTTGAAGCGGTGGTCTGATGGCACTTTGCGATTTTTTCATGTTTGGATTGTGAGTGCGCGGATGAAAGGCTGCAAGACTCAATCCAGGCTCCAGAATCCAGACTGCTGACTGCAAACTCCACACTCCAGACTGCAGACTCCAGACTGCAGACTCCAAACTGCGACTCCAGACTGCAAACTCCAGACTCCAGACTGCAGACTCCAGACTGCAGACTCCAGGCTGCAGAGCCCAGACTGCAAACTCCAGACTGCAGACTCCAGACTGCAGACGCCGGACTGCGAACTCCAGTTTCCAGACTGCAGACTCCAGACTTCAGACTGCAAACTCTAGACTCCAGACTGCAGACTCCAGAGCGCAGACTCCAGGCTCCAGAATGCAAACTCCAGACTCCAAACTGCAGGCTCCAGACTGCAGACTCCAGACTGCAGACTCCAGACTGCAGACTCCAGACTGCAAACTCCAGACTCCAGACTGCAGACTCCACCAGACTCCAGACTGCAGACTGCAGACTGCCAACTCCAGAATCAAGACTGCAGACTCCAGACTGCAGACTCAGGCTCCAGAATGCAAACTCCACAGGCGCACTGCAGACTCCAGACTGCAGACTCCAGACTGCAAACTCCAGACTCCAGACTGCAGACTCCTGACTCCAGAATCCAGACTCCTGACTCCAGAATTCACAGTCCAGACCCCAGAATCCAGCACCCAGACAGCCCCGCCCCAAAGCCCGGAAAGGCCGGCGCAGTTTTTTCGAACTTAACAAAACTTAACTTAACTTAACCTGGGCGGGTCGTGTGGAGCCGTGGAGTCCCTATTGTAACTCAATCAACTTAACTGCCAAACTTTCCCCGTGAGGCCCAGTTGCGTCACCACGACTTAACATAACTTAACTTGGCCCCGTGGCCGAATTCCACCGCAAAATGATCAGGATCCTGGAGTCAGGGAGTCTGGAGTCTGGAATCTGGAATCTGGAGTCTGCAGTCTGGATTCTGGAGTTGGCAGTCTGGAGTCTGGAGTCTGCAGTCTGGGGTCTGGAGCTTGCAGTCTGGAGTCTGCAGTCTGGACTCTGCAGTCTGCATTCTGGAGTTGGCAGTCTGCAGTCTGGGACAACCGCTTCAAGTGCCATCTCGAAATGAAAATGAACGTGGCAAAAATAGCTTGGCGGACCGGCCGCCAGCGGAACCACATATCATCAAACGAGAAAGCAAAACGGGCGGACCGGCCGCCGGCGGAAAAACCGCCCCATGAGGCGGACCGGCCGCCAGCGGAGACACCGCTATAGAAACGATTATCGCACAACAAAATTCAATCGAGTCAATCAGTGCAAAAAATGCTCCGGCTCCATCGAGCCAAGCGTGCGAAGCAGCGCGAACAAACAGCGTAAACTGCATGCGCGCGCGCCTGCCCTGCTGCGTTGAGTCACACGAAAATGTGTGCTTTCCAGCGCGTAATGCTTCATCACAGCCATGCTTCAAAACGCATGTGTTTGCCAACTCAATGAACTTAGAATGAACTTAGCGGACTTAGAAAAGCGTCTTTCTAAGTTCAAGATAAGTTACTTATAAGTCCAAGCTAAGTGCTAAGTCACTTATAACTCCAGCGTAAGTACGGCCCTATCCCAGTAGTCGCCTTAGAGAAGCTGCGGCGAGGGCGTTGGTGTGCGGCTTCTTCTCGGCACTGCCGACAAACGTCAATCCCAAGATTGCACCAATGGTGCAGTCATCGTCGCCCCGGCGAGCTTCAAGAATCCAAGTTCTTAAGAGATAGCTTCGCTCCACTTCTTCGCGAGTTCAGAGTTCCCATCAAAACCCTCGCGGTTTAGCGTTCGCTCAACCTGCTTGGCCCTCTTCATTTGAGGGATGGCGTGCGCCTCAGCATCGCCCTGTTCCTGTACCAGTGTGACGGAAGACGATGATGCGCGGCTCTGTCATCTGGTGTTGTTGTCCTACCTGACCAGGGACTTGCAGTTTACCTCTCCAGCTGTTTCGCTGTCAGCAAGATCGTTTGTCATGAAGTCCCAAGTCACGGACGTGTTCTTGTTTGCGTATTCTCTGCTTGCATCCTCCACAGAATTCGTTCCAGGTCATAGGAAAGGTTGGAGGCGACAGCGTTGAAGAAATCTGCGCAAACGATGATAGCGCTGCAACCCCCTCTCCTGAGGCCAGCGCAAGCAACTGGGCAGTGTTGTTCTATCCACTCCAGAAAAACCATTCTTATGTCCTTGGCGGAGGCTTCGACCCTGGAAACAAGCGTCGCGCAGAATGATACCCCAGCCTTCACCTTCACGGTTGCCGCAAACAGGAACTTGCTGCAGCTGACGCCCCGTCAGAGCGAATCCTTTCTCCGCGCGTGTAGGCAAAAGAGGAGCGCGAAGACCAACCGGAACTACGCGTGTGTGTGCCAGGGAAGCCCAGGAAGAATGCCGGAAAAATGCCGTAGAAAAGCCGCGCGTTTGTTCTGATCGAGACGCTTGCTCTGCAAAGTGGCCCTCTTAGTGTTCGTTGAGCCACGATCTGCTCGGCGACGCTGGTCGGGTATTAGACGCAGAAAACGTGGTCGCCAAAGACACCAAGCAGTTGCCGTCTCAAATAGTCTCTTGAAGAGTAGGGGGCAGCAACGTGTCTACCGTGGGAGGGGCTCTGCCCATGGTTGCCGTGCGCCATTCTGGAAAGGGAGCCTCCCAAGGCAAAGTCCCAAGACTCATTGACTTCTTGCTAAAGGCTTCTTTTCGTACCTGTGCGGTGGTGCTCCTAGACGCTCCAGTCGTGTCCTTTGCGCAACGCTTCTACAAACGAAGCCGTCTGATGCCGCGTGTTGAAAGTCATGCGCTTTGGTGAGAAACATGATGCGATTTTGCCGAGGATGTGATGTGATTTGTGGCAAAGGGATGCATTTTGCCAGCGCCCGTTGTCAACAGCGACGTCTGATGCGGTTTGATTGAAAATGGTGCCCTGCCGTTGCAGCGTTCAGGCATCTGCGTGAGGTGCCGGTTGTCCACGCACCAGCCAAGGTAGAGACTTTTCTTCGCCCATGCTGAAATTGCAACGCACACAGTTCCAAAAAGCCCCATCGCCTAACTGTCCGCCACCCGTAGTTTCTAGGAACGACGCCGTCTCATGCTTCTTGTTGAAAATGGCGGGAACTCAGCGGGGTTTACTTGTAGGGCTGCCGCTTGTGCAAAAAGGTGTCCAGCGTGCGTCGTTGGATTGTCTACCTAGGAATGTTTGCCTGGCATGCTTCTCCGCAATGATGCCGTGTGAGATCGCCACGTGGGCGTCCTTGCTCTTCCGTTTAGCTTTTCAAGTTACACCAGAAAACCTCGCAAGTTGCAGACAGATCAAAGGCTCCTTGATCGATGAGCCACTTCCATTCGTTGTTCATGGACCGCATCGCTGTGGGATTGGAGGGCATCTTGGCCAAACCAGCAGGCCTTGCAACCATAGCGCTTGAACACCTCCCTGTGACTCAACACAGCAGGAGTGGGCGTCTTTGGTACTTTGTTTAGTTCCCTCACGGCTGGCGAAGCGCTGCAGGGATATTTGCTTGCTTTGCCAGCCGCAAGATCTTCCCACTCATAGACTGAGCATAGGTTCCCCGCCACTTCCGGATCGCGTTGCAGCCCGTCAGGTCTGTTTGGCTGGACTCCTTGCAAGCGCTTGCGCTCCATATTGTTAGTTGCCTCGATGACCTTTGCCCACCGGAATGGTTTGCACGACTGTTTCAAGCAGTTGGGCGAAGGCGTGCCGCCGCCGCGCGCGGTCGCCGCGATGAGGGGGCGCGCGCAGTTCAACCGCTGGCAACTTGAGCGAGTCGTGGCAATGATGAGTGACGACAAACTGTCCCGCTGCCACGGGACGCATGTTGCTCAAGGGCGGGGCATCGGATGTGGCGTTCCGCAAGGCAAACCTTTTCTAAACATGGCGGGCGTTCGGCTGTCTTCTACTTTGAAGCCATGCTCGCAACTGGCAGAAGCTTGTCCTTTCCGTCAAAGCCGTGCAAATCAGGGGGGTCCCGCCAGTCGTTTGCCATTGGGCTGGCAGGTGCGTAGACCAACGAATTGAACCACTCTGGCTTGTTCTAGCACATCGATCTTCCTGTTGACTGCGTGCTCATTCTCCCGTGGGACTGGCGCGTCAGGCTCCTCGCCAAGGTCCAGTTTCTATCGATCTCTGCGTTGAAGGTTTCCTCATCTCCTGGCTCCACAGCTACCCTTGCTGCGATCTACTTGAACGACTCTTTTCCTGCAGTAGATTACGATTGTGCCACTCTTGAGCTCAAGTCCAGTGCGGGTGTGATGGGTGCGGGGGCGGGTGCGGGTGTGTGGATGTGGGTGTGGGTGTGGGTCGGGTGTGGGGGTGCGGGTGTGGGTGTGGGCGTGCGTGCAGGTGTGGGAGAACAGCATCATGCGCGAGCAAATGCGGAAACGCACTACCGCACAAACGCACAACCGAGCAACAGGCGCATAACTGTGGTACAGAGTTCCGCAAACGCACACACACACACACACACGTACACACGTACACACGTACACACGTACACACGTACACACGTACACACGTACACACGTACACACGTACACACGTACACACGTACACACGTACACGTACACCCGTACACACGTACACACGTACACACGTACACACGTACACACGTACACACGTACACACGTACACACACGGACACACGGACACACGGACACACGGACACACGGACACACGGACACACGTACACACGTACACACG
>CAUJNA010003322.1:84857-114857 GCA_963377175.1 Effrenium voratum
GACAGAGACAGAGACAGAGACAGAGGCAGAGGCAGAGGCAGAGGCAGAGGCAGAGGCAGAGGCAGAGGCAGAGGCAGAGGCAGAGGCAGAGGCAGAGACAGAGGCAGAGACAGAGACAGAGACAACAGAGACAGAGACAGAGACAGAGACAGACACAGAGACAGACACAGAGACAGACACAGCAAGCATGTGCGCGCACACGCCCGCAACACGCCCACACACACTCGTACGCGCACACGCACGCGCGCACGGGCAAACACACGTGCAATCACGCTTGCCTGCCCGCCCGCCCGCTCCCCGGCACGGACGTACACGCGCACACGCGCGCGCAAGTGTAGAGGCGCCCGCGCGCCCAGCCAGACACAGGCGCCCGACGGACACACACATACAGAGGCACGCAGTCGCACAGTCACACCGTCACACATCTACGCAGTCACACAGTCACACGCGCGCACACTCCTCAGCGCACCAACCCCACCCCGCCCGCGCCCGCCCATCCGCCCGCCACCCACTCACCCACACCCGCCCGCCCACCCACTCACCCCACCCCGCCCCGCCCCGCCCCGCCCCGCCCCGCCCCACCCAGCCTCACCCCGCCCGCTCGGTTGGGCGAGCCCTGCTGCTCCACGTTTTCACAAAACGTGGGCCACCTTTGGTCTCCTTCTCTGGCCTGCGTCGGAAGTTGCGCCTGACACAAGGGTGGTCAAGCGCAACGCGCACGTTGATATGTCAGGACACTCGCGCTCTTGTAAGCAGACTGGAGTGGAATTTCAAGCACCGACACGTTTCCGGCTCCAGGGGCGTGTGGAGAAGGTGCAAACCAACATTAACGAGGCCTGAGTTGCGGAACGCAGCCGGCAATTGCGACACTACAGCAACCTGGCCTAACACCCCATCGCCTCTGTCTGCAGCTGAGGCTATCGAGCGGACGCCAATCTGAAGTGCCGGACCTGAAGAGCAGGAGCCTGCGCTTGTCTCACCATTGCGCTCACCATATTTGCATCAGGCGGAGGATTGGCGGGCCCTGCAGTTTTCTTACAGCCAGTTGCAAAGCAACCTTTCACGCATGATACCTGGAGAAGGATGAACTCAGAGAAGCACGCAGGAATTGAATTACCTTTGCTAGGCGCAGCTCACCCTACTTCAGGATGCCGATGTGAGTCTCTCTGCTAAGCAGTGAGGGGGCAGACGCTGTACGAGCCGTGGTGAAAGGAGACGCTTGGAAAATGCAGCTTCTTTCTTGCTCTTGCCTATGTTGTTCTTTTCCCTGCAATACGGCCAGGTGCCTTGCGGCACGCGTGACAAAAAGAGCTGATTGCTACGCGCGAGCACAGTCAGTGTCAGAATTCTTGACGGTGTCGCCGTGGTCTTCTCTTGTGCCAGTCTGCGGCTGAGACTTGCTGTCGCGGTGTGCGAGTGCACAACCTCTGGCAGTTGTCAGCATCATTTGTTGCGTTTCTTTTTGCCAGTTCGTGTGATGCGCCCCGTGGTGCGCAGGTGCTGGAATCACCAACATGGCAAGACGCACCTTTTGAGCCTCTCTCACGCATGCGTGGGTGTCTCTGTGGCCGAGCGCAAAAGAGCGACGTGTCCTTGGCAGTCTCGTTCTTATTTTGTGGCCTGGGGGGGTCTCTTTAGGAGGGGTGTTTTTAAAGTTTTGTGTTTTTTTTTCGCTTTTGGCTTCTTGGCTTTTTGGCTTCCCGCCTTCTTGGCTTTTCGGCTTCCTGTTGGTTTATGCGGCTTTTTGGCTTCTCACATCATCTGCATTCCCAGTTCCTCTCTGGCAGGTGTTTATGCGGCTTCTGGTGGCTTTGGCTTTTTGCATCCTTTGCTTTCTGCAGTTCCTCTCCAGGCTTTGGTTTTTGCACCCTTTCATCAGTTTTTGGCTTTGGCTTCCCGCATCCTCAGCCTCACCAGTTCTCTCCGGCAAGCGTTCTTGATATTTATGCTTATGTGATGTGTGTTTGCATGTGTGTGTAATGTATGTCTGTATGTCTGCAGTTCTTCGCACATCATAGTGGAAGCCAGCCCCCCCCCAGCCCCCCAATATTCTATCTCGCCCTTTCTTGAATCTTTGCACCCCTCATTGCATCATCACTGTTTCGTGTTTGATCACTTCTTCGAACATCAAATTTTGCGTGAAACTGCTGTAAAATGCAACATTGTACGCAATCCAGTATGTATGTGTGTCTGTATGTATGCACTTCTTCGAACATGATAGGGGAAGCCAGCTCCGCCAACCGCCCGCTGTTTTTTGCATGCTATCGCCGTCTCGAATGTCAGAGGGGGGCTGCCGCCCCCCCCAACCCCCTCGCTACTTTGCAGACTCTGTTACAGAGACGTAACTGCGCCTCGATTTGAATCCTTACTTCTTGGAACATCATGGTGCAACAAAGGTAAAGGAAAGAAAGGCAAGCACAAGGGCAAAGGAAAGCGCAACAAAGGCAAAGGCTATGGCGGCTACGGGAACAACTACAGCTACAACAACTACAGCTACAGGAAAAGGCAAGTACAATCAACAACCGGTTGGACAAGGAAATCCATTCAAAGGACAACAAGGATATGGCTTGACGAATGCCCTTCTGCATAAACACCCCCTTGATATGCGGGACAGAGTGCGGGACAAAGTGCCGGACAAAGTGCGGGACAAACTGCTGGATAAACAAGGTTGTCCGCGCACTTTACTGAGATTTATGCTGCAACCCCCCCCTTCCGCGAGAATACTTCCCTCCGAGTGGTTCCCGAGTGGTTTCCGAGTGGCTTTGGCGTGTTCCAAGCCTGTCTGGAGACTTGTCTGTTTTAAGCCCGTTTGGGCCCAACGTGTGAAAACTGGTGTTTATGCAGAACCGCCTCTGTCAAGATATGGCAAAGGAAAAGGATACAGCAACAAAAGAAAAGGCAAAGGATACTATAATAACCAACAAGGAGGAAAAGGAGCAAAAGGAAAATACGCAACCAATGTTTGCTACAGATGCGAACAACGCAGAGTGGCGATCTACAACTGCGACACAGGAACCTTCGACACCAATGATCAGACAGATGACTGGTACAACCAGACCACTACGACAACAACTGGTATCACCAGGATCAGTCACAGATGCACCAACTGGCGCTACCACAACCACCACAGGTAGCAGATCCATCAGCAGTACCCATCTCAGGATTACATGAAGTAACAATTGCCATGATTGGCACAGCGCAACAACCAACAGAAGACAACAAATGGGTCAGTCTCATGATTGACAGCGGCGCGGCTACACATGTGTGCCCACTATGGTTTGCGTCACAATTCCCACTACACCAACTAGCGCGTGGCACGGGACCGCAACTCAGAGCAGTGACCGACCAGCGCGTCAAACTTTTCGGGTACAGATGGGTTTGCGTGACAAACCACAGCGACAACAGATTGTCATGCCGTTTTACGTTTGTGAAGTTAAACAGCCAATTCTTTCGGTTACAAGGCTGGTGGAACAAGGTTTCCAACTTACACTGGATGACAATCCAAGACTACAGCGCATCAAAGGTTTCAACAGCACACTGGAGAACAGAAATGGCCTGTTCTTCCTACAAGCAGAAATCACAACATTGCCAAAAGGAACAAAGCTACAGATACACAACACAGAACAAGGACAGATTGGCATGTAGCGCCGACCACAACGCTTACACCACAAGGTCCTGCAGATATAGGATATGCAGGAGACTACTGGGAAGACACTTTTCACACCGTCAAGAACACAGTGTCCAGTCCCAGCAGAGCACAACCATCAGATTCAAGGACGGTGCAACGAATACGTTTGAGGACAAGTGTCAAACAATGGAAGAGCCAAACAAAGCACAACCACACATGTGGAAAGGAGAAACAGCATTCAGGATCAAGAAAGGCACAAAATTGCCAGAAACACTCCAGCAACAGTTTGCAACAAAGACAGCCATGTTGAGCCTCGAACAGCGTTTTACACACCAGAGCCCGCCGCAGCCGCACCGTCAGCAGGAACACAGCCGGGCCAGACCTAGCGGCTCCCCTTCCCGACGATGCGGTGGACGTGTTGGCCCTGCTTCGTGTACAGGCTTTTGTGTTCCGATCCCCTCCAGCTTTTGTTCGTGGCCCTGCGCGTCACTTTCCATCGCCTTGCAGGGCATGTCTCTTCCCAGCGTGCCTGGAAGCTGTGGCTGCTGTTGCCTCGCATGCTTCTCCACCGGCGCCCTGAGCACGAATGGCGCCACTGACTTCGCGCCTTCCACGCTGGGGAGTGGATGACGTTGTTGGCCGAAGTTGCCCAGTCCTTTCCAGAGGGTGATGACCGGTTCAGGCCTCTGCCCGCAGAACCCGTCGCCTTGTCCACCTTGGGGAGTTGTCCGCTGCGTGCAGGGCCCTGTCTGCTTCCCCCCTAGAAGCCTACGAACCCATCCCTGATGACATTCTTGCTTTCCGCCCGCCCGATGTTGAGCCCTTGCGGGCCCTTGTCCTACTCGCCAACCTTCGCCGGGCCCGGCCCTCGGACACACTCTGCGCCTTGTCCTCGACGACGAGGCCGCCTCCGACCGCTTTGCTCGGGTCTCTCAGTTGCTGGCCAGAGGAGCCGTCATTGCTTCCGCCCTTGGCCTTGGTGGACGTTGTGACATGTGCGCCGCCCTTCCGCGCGCTTTTGAGAGAAAACTGTGTCTTTGTTGCAGTGCCCCGCATGTGGATTGGAACGGAAAGCGCCAAAGGGCGCTGTAGACTCTTCCCACCACATGACCGTTCGCCACGAAGGTTTGAGCGTGGGCCACTTCCTTGCTTGGTCTGTCATGGAGGCAGGGCTGCCTTGCAGAGCAGCTCCGACTATTACTGTCCTAACAAAGAGGAGGAACGCCGTTTCAGCCCAAACACAAGGCGAGTAAAGTTCCGAGCTCCCAAAGCCGGGCAGCAGAGAGGAGGTGGTGTAGCATCTTAGCCCAACGTAGCTAGGAAGGCAGCAGCCAGACAGGAAACAAGTGCCAAGCCCTGCCTTGCCTGAAGACAGCATAACGGCGCACGCAGATATTGCGGCAAGCTCCGTGATGCAAGCCAACAGCCAGCACGTTCAAGTCTAAGTCTAATGGAAACGTTTTCTTGTGTGCTGTTTTGGGAAGCGGCGTGCAGGCCAGTGGGTGTGCAAGGCTAGCATGTAGCAATTCCCTGCGTCGCAAAGCATAGCAAGAGAAGCGTCTTTGAGTCCAAGTCTTGTGCCCTTCGCAATGGCAGCCTCAGAGGGCGCCCGCCGCTTGCGGCTCAACATCGTAGCGTATCTGAGCAGCCAGGCTGGCTCAGCTGATTTTGAATTTGAGGTGAAGCTCAAGGGACAGGCAGTGGATGCTCTTAGGTCTGTATCAACCCCTGCAAAGGGTGGCGTTTGGCTTCCGGCTCTACACTGCTTGTTTCTCCTTTAGAACAAGTTGGCAGGCCACTGTGGCCTGGCTAGCTAGCCGGTTGTGGGGGAAGGGGCCCTGAGCCACGTGCCTGCAAGCATCTCCATGAAAATCTGACAACTAACTGCTAGGTAGGAGGAGAGTGCACGTTGGTGGAGCACATTGAGAAGTCAAGTTTATCGGACACAAACCTACGCGCACTGGCTTAAATGCTTTATTGCTATTTCCCGGCGCGCGCGCGCGCCCAAATCAGGCTGGCCAAGAATGTTGCGCTTGCCAGGCTGTGGCGAAGTTCTTGATCGTCGTGGAGGAGGAATCTGGCATGGAGGCGCTGTACACGAAGGCGTGCTGAGAACCGAAAGCATGCATGTGCGCCAGCGCATCATGTGTATGTTTGGGCTTTTGGTTAACACGTCAACGCATTTGTTGGAAGGAATGAAACGCTTGAAGGCGCGTGCAGCTTCAGGATCAGCCTTTGTTTTGCCTTTCCTTTCTTGCCTTTGCCTTTGGGCTTTCCTTTTTGATCTTTACTTTTGCCTTTGACCAAACCAAACCAGCCAGCATCCTTTTTTCCTTCGCTCTTCTGCACTGTTGACGCCAAGTTCCAAAGACCAGTTGTTCCAACCAGCATGTCTGCTCGTCTATTCGGCTCTGCTCCTTTGCTGCGCCTCCATGGACGCTTTTACTCAATCACATCAACGGACACCTGCGAGTCTTCATGGACTGCTCATCCGCCTCACGACCAATCATGCAAACGCTCCCGCTATCCAGTCCAGAAATGGTTTGGCCCCTCTTCTCTCACCGCTCTCACATTCCAAGTCTGGCGTCCAGCGTTTGACGCCACATTAAACTCCTCAGGATAAACATCCTGAGATATGTCTTCGGTGATTTCGCGTTGGGTGTTTTATTTTTCCTCAGGAGAAATATAGCGAAACCCAACAACTCTAACCTTGCAGGGCCATGTCTGAAGCATTGGAGAACGATTTAGTGAACCCCCAAAAACAAAAACTTCCTTCTCGAAATCGCCCAAAGTAGTCTTAAGGTTTTTGCTGCTCGCTCATCTGGAGGCGAACCTGCGTGATGCATCTTCACCTGGCAAACACTTCTATTGCGCGCTCGCCTCACTCGCCCTTGATCAAGGCACTGATGTGCTCCCAGCTACAAGTTGTTGAGGAGGCGCCCATGCCCCACCACTACCCTCCTGTTTCACACTCCTCGGACATTCATGCCCCAGCGCCACCCACGCAACCTGCAAGCTAGCCTTGTTGGCCTTGCCAGCGTCCCTTCTTGGCCCCCCCAAGGCCTTCCCCAGCGCAAGACTCAGGCGCCAAGATTCTCCTGAGAGAATCCTGAGACACAACAACATCACCTTCGATGGCAAAGTTGCAATTGGCAGTCATATCCAGCAGGGGCGGCAAGACCAACCTCTGTGAAACAGGTAGGTTGCCAACCGCCTGTTCAGTTTCAGGGAAGCCTCCATGTGGGCAACCAGTCTGCCCTGTTGCACATCCATGCATGCCTTGCGGAAGATGTTTTTGCGTTTTCCTTGTCACTTGCTCAAGCCCTCAGGCGCAGCAAGTCCTCAGGAGAACGGGCTTGCATGCCACCATCGTGGAGGTGCGTAACAGCTTCCAGGCCAGCAGCAATAGCGCAGCATTTCTCATAGCTTCCAGAAGTAGCACTGCGCAGAGAGATGCAGATGTCGACGTGTGAGCATCGAGGCGCTCGTCCCGACGGATGAGTTCTTAGGTGACATTTTCCGTGATGGCGAGGAGGTGGTTGTTGTACTGCGAGGGCAAGATGGTCATTTGATGGAGGAGTGACAGCATGAGGGGCCTTGACACTTTCACAGCTCAAAAGCCATGCGCGTAATCAGGATTCGCACGATCAATTAGTGACTGCTTTGCCGACTTCCTTTCTGCAATTGTTCCCGTTGCTTGCTCGTTAAATCACTCCACTTTTCTGTTGTTGTTGGCCTTGCGCCGGCATTAGCCACATCGACAGCCCGACAACCCAGGGCTTTGAAGTGAGCGACTTGGCCGACTTGAGCTTTGCTTGACCCTTGCCAAATTTTGCCTCACCGACATATCCAAAGTCTGAAGCCGGAGGAGCAGCCACCCCGCTTTGACAGGCACGGACATGATCGCGTGCGTGTTCAGTGTGACTTAGAGCCAAACATCAATTCGCAAGGTGTTGTCAGCAACAGCGCAGCTTTACAACCGCGCGTTGTTTGTGTGACTTGTCACCGAGGGGACAAGAACAGCCTAGACTTCTGGCGCCGCGCGTGGCCCCGGTGTAGAGGCCTCTCTCTTGGGTGCGCTGGCGCATCGGCGAAAGGAATTTGCGAAGTCTGCGACGAGGTGCCGAGGTCAAATCCCTTTGCCATGAGGTCGCGCCGCTGCCCGTGTGAAGTATGAAGAAGTTTATATAAAAGGTAAAACAGTTGTTTTGCTATTAACGATTTTCTTACGAGGCACGATGATTGGAAAGTGGGGGAATCACCAGGACCGCAGCTAGTTCAACCTGGGCGCCATCGTTTCGTTCCATTCCACGGTTGCTTTGGTGCCCAACTTCGCACCTTGCGTTGGGGTTCTTCATCTTGCCATGCTCATTACGTTTCTTGAGCTGGCATACGGCTTGCGTGCAACTGCATCGAACAGGGTGCCTTCCGGATCGGCCTAATGACTTTGGGATGAAGCCTGTTGATCAGGTTCTTTGAAGGTAGGCTGTTTTTGCACTTGAGCCTGGATGCCCTCGCCCGGGCTCTCCACTATCCGTTGCGCAGGAGAATCTTTCCTGGCGCAAAGTGTCTGCCACCATGAGCGCTCTATGTTTGACCCCTCGAGGGTTCAAATGCAAAGTCCCTTGTCCTTGCCGACGCGGGAAAGCAGGGTGAGCTGCATTTGGGTGCCCGCGAGGTTTGCCCAGTCACTGCATCGAGGTCATGTCGGTGTCAAGGGAGGATGTATATCATTGAGCAAAATCACCATATTTGAGCTAATCTTGCTCAGGCTGGCGCCACGGCGTGAGCAATTTGTGGAGCCAGCCACAAGGCGCGGTGAGTTTACAACTGAACCTTACCTCGCGGTTCGAGCGCATTACATACATTAAATCTTTATATAATAGAAGAAATACCAACAAACACACTGCATTTCCCCACGCCTCAGGAAATCTCAGCCTTCCTCCAACTTCCTTCTCCTCCTATGCCGGGGCTGGCTGCGGAGTGTGCTGGTCTACTTAATCTTACTCTATCTATCTATGAATCTGTCTCTATTTATCTCTCTATCCATCTATGCATCTCTCTATCTATCTATCTAGCTATCTGTTTATTTATGTATCTATCTATGTATCTCTCTATCTATCTATCTATCTACCTATCTATCTATCTATCTATCTATGTATCTCTCTATCTTTCTATCTACCTATCTATCTCTCTATCTGTCTATCTGTTTGCCTATCTATCTATCTATCTATCTATCTACCTTCTATCTATCTACCTTCTATCTATCTACCTTCTATCTATCTACCTTCTATCTATCTACCTATCGAGCCATTCATCTATCAATTTGTCTGACTGTCTCAGCCTTGCGGATGCGACATTCGTGTGCTGTGCGGCTAGGCCAGCGCAAAAATCCAAACATCTTCGGCAGTCGCTCCGCGCTTTCTTGTTTTCCACCCTCTCAGGCGAGGGTCTCTTGAATTTGTAAACACCTGCATACTTATTTATCTTATCTTTTGTCTGTCTGTTTATCCAAGATTTGTCTATCTGTGAAACCGGTGCCCTCAAATATGAGGTATCCCTTGATTGAGCCACATGTGCGTGTCAGCGTCGTGCATTGCCTTTTGCATCACTGTGATGCCAACATGGCCCAAGGGTTGGCAGAGGGCGGGGAGCCCATGGCTATGGAGGAGTGAAAGGAAGTGCGAGGCCGAGGACGGCCCCGCGAACCAGAGGTGGAACCGGGGAACTTCTACCAACCTTCGACCCAACCACTGATGATCCCCAAGAGTATAAGGACAAGGTCGCCTTCTTGCATGGCTTCTGCCCCGAAAAGGACAAGCCGATGCTGGCACCGAGGTTGGCGATGCTCTGCAGCAGGCATCCCATTGCTCTTGAAGGCCCTAGCCCCGTGGGACAAGGGAGCCGCACCCGCAGCTATGTGAACCGACCTCCAGTCGCCTTCACGAGTTGGGGGGGGCGGCCGTAGCCGCCATGAAGGCCTTCATCCTGCTCAGGCAAAGCTCTCTCCAGTCCGAGGACAAGAGGAAGATCGGGGGAAAGATGGACCCCAAAGTCAATTTTTCAAGAAGATCTAGTCAGAAGGAGATGGAGGAGGACCTGAGTGGGAGCCGACCAACAACATGCCGACCTACCTCACCGCCGCCGGGACGACGACCTGGAACCAGAAATGGTTGAACAGATGGCCACCCAAGGGGACCAGGATGCCATGATGGTGATGGGATTTGAGAAGGACCTCGAGTGGTTCCAGGATGTCCGCGCCGATCGGCTACCAGGAAGAAGCACCGTGGTTTCTGGCGGTCGCTGCAAGGGCAGGGGGAAGGGCAAACCGTCCGGCAAGGGCTTTGGCAAGGATTCACTTCTGAGCCGAATTGCACGGACCAACTGCAAAATCTGTGGTGAACGTGGCCATTGGCAGGCAGAATGCCCCAACAAACCTAAGGAGAACCCCACCCTGATGACCGACCAACCAGCACGATGCCGCACATCATCGAGGAAGACCTTGAGGACCAGGACTGGCGTCAAAGCAAAGGGAAACCCTGGAGGAACTCTCAGGTACCCTTTCAACCGAAATTTTCTAACCACCAGTGCCGTGGCAATCACAAATTCCGATAACAGCCACTCATACGAGATTTTGGTTGCTCATTGAAGTTGTGCCGGGGTCTACGCCGTTTCTGCTGTCCACACACGCGCTCAAAGCACTAGGCGCTCGCTTAGATCTTGCCAGTGAAGTGTGTGAACTTGCGAAGTTCGGGATTCAGGTACCCATCCAAGTCAGTTTCAATGTTTCAGCCCCAAAGTGGCTCCAGTGCCACCAGCGTGTGCCGGCCTTGCAGGGATGCAGACTGCCCACCCTCGAAGAACGTGCGGGCCAGAAATTGCAATGTCATTTTCGCACGTACCGCCCCTGAACTCCTGCAAGTGGGTCGGGGTCCGGAAAAAGCGCTCCTCGGCTTTTGCACCTTAGCTTTTGGCCGCTTCTGCGTAGTTCCAAGGTTGCAAGAGGAGCACAGGAACGCGTTATCATTCTCCTAAGACGACAACTAATCGCAGTATGTTAGTATGTTGAGCCCAAACCTGTTTTCCAAGCCTTCCCAAGCTGAAGCAAGAAAGTGGCGCGCAGCGCAACTTGATTTTCAGACGAACACACGTGAAAGAACGTGCGCAAACCGCACATCTTGTCTTTTGGGCTGCAAGAAGAGCTCAAAACACATTCCTTTCCTCCCAAACTGACGACGAATCACAGTACTGGCAGATTAAGCCCCAAAGGTTGCGTTTTACATTTTGCGCATGACACTCTTTACAAGCCTTACTAGGCTGAAACCAGAAAATGGCGCGGGGCGGTGTCGCTGCGGCTGCCAAGAACAAGGGCCGTAGAGGCGCAAACAACTAGATGAAGGAACATTCCTGAAATTCGTACATGTTGGCGTGGCATTGCTTGAGTCACAAGCGAAACCAGGGCTCCAAAAAGGAAACCGCGGGCGGAACTTGATTGCCAGTGACTGTGTCATGTGTCTGTAGAGTTTGCGAAGCAAAACCAGGCAAGCGCGGTTGCTACGGGACCAACATGTGCCAAGACCCATCCTTTCCAAAATGAAGCGCAACCATCTTTTCGCCCGAAGATGCTGCGCCATTCCGCGCAAGCTCAAACTTGTGGTTGCGCAGAGAACTGCTGCGCTGGCATGTTGTGCTGGCATTCGTTTTCTGGGAAAAGATCGACTTGCGACCTCTGTTTTTGCTGCGTCGGAAACACATTCCTTTCCTCCCAAACTGACAATGAATCACAGTGCTGGCGAATTAAGCCCCAAAAGCTGCATTTTAAAATTTGCGCGTGACACTCTTTACGAGCCTTACTAGGCTGAAACAAGAAAATGGCGCGGGGCGGTATCACTACAGCTACACTTATTCTTGGTGGCCGTAGAGGCACAAACAACTAGATGAAGGAGCAAATTCTGGTCGAAAGCAAACTTCAAACTTGATCGAGCAAGTCTCAGAAGACACACCCACTTCAATCTTGAACGCGCGTCTGCCAACAGACGCATCCACTCAAAGTCTGGTCGGAACATTTTTCGCTGAACAAACATCCACTGACATTGAGCCGGGGCGTTTCTCGAAAGACACCCAAGAACACCCGCACAAACGGCTTGATAAGTGACTAAACACGCTTGAACAAAGGGTCTAGAAAAAACTGCTTGTGGCAGAAAAGTTTGATCGCTCTTAAAGAATGTTCAGCTTTGGGTCAGGGGGCAAGGCATTATTTTCCCCGCGTCCCCGTGGCAGCCTTCAACTTGCTGGGGCTGCACAAAGAGCAGCCATAAGACAAGATGTGCGGTTTGCGCGCGTTCTTTCACGTGTGTTCGTCTGAAAATCAAGTTGCGCTGCGCGCCACTTTCTTGCTTCAGCTTGGGAAGGCTTGGAAAACAGGTTTGGGCTCAACATACTAACATACTGCGATTAGTTGTCGTCTTAGGAGAATGATAACGCGTTCCTGTGCTCCTCTTGCAACCTTGGAACTACGCAGAAGCGGCCAAAAGCTAAGGTGCAAAAGCCGAGGAGCGCTTTTTCCGGACCCCGACCCACTTGCAGGAGTTCAGGGGCGGTACGTGCGGAAATGACATTGCAGTTTCTGGCCCGACACCTGGAAATGTAAAGAATTCGTTTCTTGTCATTTTGCAACTTCGATCTGCCCTGGTTCAAGTTTTATGTGTTCAACAGCCCCGCACTCCCAAAAAAGAGAAACAACCGCATGCGGGTGGAGCCCCTTGTCTCGTATTTTTTTGGTGCGGGGCTACCCAAAAAGATGTAAATTGCGTTTCCAGACGTCCCCCTCCGTTTTTTGTGACAAGGGTATACTTCGGGAACTCCTTGATGTGCGTTTGTGCTTTTGTCAAGATCCAGGTGAAAGACAGTCACTCCCAATCACACATGAGATGCACGCATGGAAGCCTGTGCATGAACCGAAGGCCCCAAGTGGATCGAAGAAAAGAGCGCGTACTTGCGCTTGTCATGGTAGCGAAGCCGCTGTAAGTCCTGGCTCCTCAGCCAGGCAGCGGCCAGGTGAAGAAAGCGCCCGGGATCCTGATCTCCCTGCTTCTGGGCGCGGTTGCAGGTGACGGCGCTTCAAGGTGCTGGCTGCAGCAGGTGGAAGTTTCAGGAGACCTCAGTTCGAGACGGTGCTTGGAAGAAGAGAAGGAGAAGCGACGGCCGGCGCAAGTTAGCCAGGTCTGGCTGGTGACCGCTGAGGTCGAGAAGTTCCGCCTCAAGGTGGATTCCATCAGGGTGATCCACATCCACAGCGGGATCATCAAGCAGATTCACAAGCAGCTCTTTGCCAAGATGGCAAACGAGCTGGCGGCGATCAGAGATGCGCTGGCGGAGATTGTTCAAAGCCAGCAAGGAAGTCAATGGGGAAGGCGCGTGAAGTGCCCAGAGGTATTCGAGCCAGAGACCCGCGAGAGCAAGTTGAAGCTTTGGCAAGACTGGAGCTTTGCCATAAAAGACTATGTGAAAACCGTGGTTCGGAGATGTTCGCGGACATGAAGAGGATCGCAGAGAACACAGATGAGCCCATTGCCTGGTCGGACCTCAATGAGTCAGGCAGATGAGGAGCTTGAGGCTTTTTGGCCTGCTTGCTTTGTTGATGAGGGGGAGGCCCCTCAGGCTGGTCAAGCGCGAGCCCAACGAGAGTGGATATGAAGCATGGCGGATCCTGGTGAAGGATATGCAGCCGGCCACAAGGCAGATGGCTTTGGCAATCATGACCCAGCTGTCCAAGGTGAGCTTCAACATGAACAGGAGCATCGCGGAGCAGCTGCCGTCGTATGAGGCTCTCATCATGGAGCACGAGAGGATAAGTGGCCAGGTCCACCCCCCTAAAGGTGGTGTCAGTCCTCGGTGCTTGCCCTGTCCAACTTAGGACCCAGCTGCAGATGTTGGTGGACGACTCCACCAGCTACGAGGATTTGAGGGACCGGGTTGAACGCTCTGAGGCCACGATCACCAAGTGGTCAGCAGACAGTTCACTCGACGAATGTGAGAATGGTGAGGTTGGTAACCCCACCTGATGAGATGATGAGACGGTGAGCCAGATCTTCGACCTGACGGATGGAGAAGATTTCCTGCAGATGATCCAAGAGAAGGACGAGCAGTACGGCGCGCTAATGGTGGCAGCCAAGGAAATTTGCTATGAGCGTGTAGAGCCGGAGGTTGAAACTGATGCGGAGGTTCAGGCCCACATCGTAGCCATGGACCTGCAGGCTGATGAGGAGTGCATCATTCAATGTTGTCAGGACGAAGCCCAGAGGAGGAACGTTTTGATGACGGTGGGCTCAGGTGCGGACATCTCGGTGTTGCCTGAGAGCCACGCCAGCATCGGCGTGGAGGACAACGGGATCGGAAAGATCATGATGAGAGATGCGCAGGGCAAGGTCATTGGCCATTCTGGAGTGAGGAGGCCATGACCGACAACGAAGGCGTCAAGGTGAACTTCGTGGAGCGCTGTGTGATCGGCCAGGTCAAGCGCCCAATTCTATGTGCGGGCACCTCCTACAGCAAGGTTGGGAGGTGAGGAGAGGATAACATGACGTTCATCTGTGGCATCCGCAAGGACTGAAAGTGCCACTGGAGATGAGGAGGAACAGTCTCTAGGTTGGACTTCCTTGTGCGCTTTAGAAGGCTACATCAGTGCAGGGCTGAAGAAACTGGAGAATGTTCCCGCATGGCATGTGCTGCCGAACGGTTTGGCGGCGTACTCTGTCACCCTACTCAAGACAAATGAGCCGCACAGAACCATCGCAGCGGTGGCGCCAGGAGGAATCAAGGACTACTTGGAGGTGGAGTCCGAGGTGCCCATAGCACCTTATCCCACGACACAGCGAGCCACCAATGCTGATGTGTTTGGTTGAAGGACGAAGTGGGGGAATCGTATTTACAAGCTCCAGCACAAGCAGCAGCAACAGAAGGCGATGAGGAGATTGGACGAGAAGAAACTAAAAGGAACAACACCATGAAGGAACTCAAGAATGCTTGCAGTCAGCATGGATTGGCAACCTCAGGCAGCAAGTTTTGAAGAGGCTGGACCAGTTTCGTATGGATCTGGAAACGCAGATGGAGACTGAGATTGCTAAGAAGCTCTACAGAGAGAAGCCAGTATCCATTGGCATCCCAGCAAGGCCGAGTGTCGCACAGCAGAACGAGAACAACCTGACCCACTGGCCTTTCGCAAGCTGGTGCCAAGCATGCCTGGCAACGAAAGCAAAGGAGGACGCACGCAAGAGAGATCAAAGAATCATCTCCTTCGACTTCGGCTACACGTATGTCGATGACAACGGTGTTGAAAGAGACCCTGAGGAGCTGAAGGATAGCGAGGAGCAGTTTGGGACGACCTTGTACGCGGCAGATCTGCGTAGCAAGGCGGTACTAGCAGTCCCTGTGCTAGCCAAGGACAGCATCAACCTCAAGCTGATGGTGGAGTCGGTGAGATTTGGAACGCAGGTGGCTGGCGGTGACCCCATCATTTACCAGAGCGATGGAGAGAGGTCAACACAGCAAACTCTTAGAGCCATCCAGCACTGCAGACGGAGATTCGAGTCAGCGGCGTGAACCAACACGCCTCAAACGGCCAAGCAGAGGGGACAGTGCAGACGGTGAGAAAGCTGGCGAACTGCATCAGGCACTACGTAGAGGATCAAGCAAAGATGTCGATCTTGGGCAGCTCGCACTTGTACCCATGGTCGTTCAGGCATGCGTCCTGGCTCATCAACAGGCTGGAGAAGGAGAAGAAGACGTCGTTCGAGATCATCTTTGATCGCAGGTGCCGGGGCAAGGTTTGCCTGTTTGAAGAAAGTGTGATGTGCCAGCGCATGACATCGTTCAAGGGCGAGCCTGTTTTATCTAGAGGAGTTTGGGCATGGACAGAATGCAACGTGGTACTGACGCCAAATGGAGCAGTGGAGAGCAGGACGGTGAGAAGATTGCCGGAGCAGTTCAATGCCTTGGACATGGTGACTGCGAAGCTGATGATGACGCCGTCCCACGTGTGCCAGGAACCTGCTCAAAGTCTCCTCAGTGCAAACCACCAGCAAGTCATCCACATGGATGCTGATGAACATCTCGTTGCCATACTCGTCATCTTCCACGCCAAAGTCTCTGGCTGCATCCCTGAAATGGATGTATGACTGGTTGGGTGCTGTTCTCTGTCCTGGCAAGCACCTTGTATCTCCGCCCATAGGTGACTGATGACTGCTCCTCTTCCGGCTGGGGCACCACCAGAAAGGCGTCCTTGACATCCATGGTCATGACCTGGTAGTGGCCTGGGCAACACGCTGCCATGTGCAGCAGCATCTTCGGCACTGCCATGAGTGATGTTGGGGCGAAGGATTTCTCCACCTCGACGCTCCATCTGAATTGACGTGCCACCAGTCTGGCTCTTCTAAACCGGCCTCCTCTCTCCTCTCTGTTCTTCCACGTAGTGACCATCTTCGTGGTGATGTCCGTAGTCATTTGTCTCTGAGCCCACCAGTTCCACCAGCGCTGGAATCTGCTTCAGCCTCTCTATCTCTGTCTCCTCTGCTTCTGCATCGAGCTTCTTCAGTGCATTCCGGTGGGCCACCATCTTGCCTGAGTCCACGAAGACATAATCTTCTCCACGGTCATCGACCACGATCGACTACGGAGTGAAAATCAGCAACTGCAAGGTGGGCAGATCGGTGCTGGATATGAGAGACGTAGATGAGGTGGAGCACAGAAAGCAGCACATCCTTGAGGTGATCACGGACACGGACTATGTCGGGAATCAGAACACGAGGCAAAGCGTGAGTTCGTTTCGGATCTACCTGGACGGCAACTTGGTGGACTCCAAGGTCAGAGGGCAGAAGGCAATCAGCGCAGCGAGGCAATGTTCCTGCGGCGCATCTGGAGTTTCGTCAGAGCCACGCTCTACAGATTCGTGAAGGGTGGCGTCAACTGGCTGAAGTATGAGTTCAACAAGCTCACCAAAAAGCCCAAGGACAGTGGAGCTGAGCCGAGCCAAAGGCCAAAGATGCCGCGCAGTGTCACGGTGCGCAAGACAGGCGCCGTGTATCACACGAGCCCGGAATGATAGCATTATGGCAGGGGACATTATGGCAGGGGACGCAAATTGTCGCATTGTCTTGTGTGCGAGGGGAGTGAAGGCAGCGTGTCAAGATTCAGGTGAGACACAGTCACTCCCAATCACACATGAGATGCATGCGTGGAAACCTGTGCATGAACCGCAGGCTCCAAGTGGATCGAAGAAAAGAGCGCGTCACTTGCCCTTGTCACCTTTTTAGACAACGTCTGAAACTCAAGTTGCTCTGCGCGCTATTTCCGTGTTTCAGCCTGGTAAGGCTGATGAACCTTTGGGTTCGACGACGCTTCGCTCTTTTCTTACAGCCTTCAACGTCTTTTCTTAGGCAGCCAACATCCTACGGAAGGCTCCTTCGGATTGTCTTGTAGCTGCACAATAGGCCCCAGATACTCCGAGGATGAAATTCGCAAAATTCTGGGCCAAAACAAATTCTGGGCCTGACCTCCTGCGCAACGCCCCTGCGCCCAGATTTTCCCGCTTTGCGCTACAGCTGAAGCTGCGTGTCACGAAGCATATTTCGAGAGAGAGTGGCGGAGAACCAAAAATACTTGGGAGCTGTTCAAGATATTTTCTTCCACGCCCGCCTGAGCCACTCTGGTATCAGGAGTTGTTCCAGCACGTGTGTGTGTGTGTGTGCCAGTTGCTGAAAGAAGCAGCAGCTGCAGGAATATGTTGGCTGCAATGACTTTGTGGCTGGAACAAACCTGAGCACGAATCTTGTAGGTTCGCAAGACCTGCGCGATGTTTGTTCAGACAAGCCACTCCAGTTCAGGGGTGTGTGCAATGTCCCGAATGCTAGCCCAGCACCTATGATAGCACAGTAAGCTAAGGGTGCAGGCGCTGTGAGTTTGCAGGCTAGCGCCGCACGACGAATTTGGGCAGTCAGCCGCAAGGCGCAGCGGGTCATGACTCTGGCCAGTGACAACAAACAGTTCATTGATTCAGTTTTCGAGGTGGCCTTGTGCAAGTCAAGGGGTTGGAGCTGCAAGGCAACTTACTTGTGATGTAGGCAAATGTGAGAGAAGGTTCTTGAGCTGAACAGAGGCTTGTCAATGGGCAACAGCAGGTCCAACTCAGTGTCAGTGCATTTGGCGCAGGAAGACTTTGACTGTGCAAGATCATATGGGATTGAAGGCAACTTTCAAAAAGAACACATGGCCGGCACTGTAACCCAGGCCTGGTCACACGCTGGCTGTACTGTAGTTGCCGAGGGTTCAGCCACGGAATCGAACTGACGAGCAAGATCTGACCAAAGGCTGGCTTTGGTTTGGTCCTGTTTTCCTAATGTGAACTGCAGGATTTTGCCAGTCACCGCGCACGTCACCCTGCCGGAGTTTCACGACGAATCCGAGCCTGACGAGGTGTGACCCATAGATGACCGCAACAATAGATGTTGCCCGCAGACAAGAATTGCCAATCAAGCCGAACGACCACACATTCGGCATGCTTCCCACCTGTACTTCCCACTGTGGTTGCCACCCTGCAGCATGCAGAATTAGGATGAGCCTGTGATTTCATTCTGCTCAAGAAATCACGCAACGCAAAGCTGAGCTTGTTAACTGGCACTTTGGCTCAAGGGCATCGTGCCAGCCTTCAAATCAAGCGTAAATTGATAGTGCAGATGCTTTGAGCCAGGAAGAAGACGAGGCCCCGCTGGCTCCAGCAGAGGAGGATATGGCTCACCCCGCTGTTGCTGAATTACTTTGGACCTGGAACCAGCTCGAGAACCTGATGCTTGAACTGTTGAACGTTGCCGAACCTTTCCACCGTTTTTTGGAGACACTGTCGACAGACCATACGCAGAGTGTGTAACGCATGCATCATGGTCATCGCCAGGACTACCCACCGCGGCCCGTCGGGCAGGTACCAGGGCCAACAGAAGACTTTGAGATGGTCAGGGCCTTGGGGTTTGAGCATGTGCAGCGCAAGTTGCGCATGCCGGGCATTAAATCTTCTTGCCTGTCCTTAGCTGCTGCTTGCTGGCCGAGGAGAGAATGCCGTACGAGACTATGCAGGCAGGTGCATGATTCCGCGCATGATGAGACGGAGCGCCGGCTTGTGCTGAGCAGCAGCCAATGAGCTGCTAATTGTAAAAGCGTTGCCCGCCTCGGCAGTGAGCTGCAGAATAGCAGTGAGCTTGGGCCACAAGGATTGCCGGAATTTTGCCGGTTTCTGGGGGATTTGACCAGATTTTAGAGGGGTTTGACAGGTTTCCCGACGGGAGGGGAATTTGACTGGTGTTGTGGGGATTCGACTGGTGTTGGGCCGGCTTTCAAAGGGGAATTTGACTTGTTTCTAGCGGGGATTTGGCTGGAGATGGACCGATCTTTAGAGGGGATTTGACTGGTCTAGATGGGAAGTTGTCCAGTTTCTAGGGGTGATTTGATCGGTTTCTTGACTGGTTTCTGCGGTTTTCAAAGGGAATTTGATCACTTTCTAGAGGGGAATTTGACCAGTCCAAATTCGAAGTGCGAAGAGTTTCTGAAGGGGTCTGACCGCTCGGGCTGAGGGAGACGAATCAGTCCAAAGTTAGGGCGCCGGCGAAGTACAAAGCGCGTCAAAGCGCCACATAGCGCCCAGTCAAAAGCGTCTTGAGTCAGACTGTTTTCTGCTGAATTTGTCGGCACATCCTCTTGGCCTGGTGCGAAAGACTTCCCGTCTACGTGTTGAAATGCATTCCTTTAAAAGACGTAGACGAGGTGGATCACCCTTGCGACCCCGTGCAGCTGGGCGCCTACGATGACAGTTGGCTCGTGGAGCACCTCACACCCAGGCGATGGAAAGCGCAGTTCGCCTCTGGCTAGCCGAGCTTCCTGAAACTTTGGACATTGGCAGAAATTTCGACATTGGACTCATTGGACATATCGGGAAACAGTTCCCAAAATTGGGAGTTCCCAGTTTGACGATTCGAACTGGACAGATCAGGATCGCTTCGAGGCTTCGCTTCGTCAGGCTCCGGGACTTCATCATCTCGCGTTTTCAGCCAGATCTCATCACAGAGCCCAAGTACGCCGCATCCTGAGGGAGAATTCACTGAGTCACTGAGTACCAGTCATGGTGGTATCATCGATCGCGCAGTGCTAAATTCGGTCTGAAAGCAAAGCGATCGGATCCCTCAGTGCTTCAGCTGGCGCCAACGCCATTCAAGTGGCGAGACTATTTAGCTCATGAAAGTGCGAGGCTTGACTGTCAGGTTGCCTCCATCGGGAAGTATGTGGGTGCCAAATTTCGGCAGACCTGTGGAGCCTTCGTCTCTGTATTTATGCGGCCTCAGACGGCTTTGAAGTCGGATCCCAGTGCTACCATGCCACTCAGACGCACTCCCCATGTGACGTGCGGTTCAGCATGCGTAAGAGATCAACTGGAATTGTGTGACATGGCGAGACTTGACAATTGCGATTTGCTTGAGCCTGAGACAGGCCGGTGCACTATAATATCCCCAAGTCGGAGCTCTTCATGTTCATGCGCAAGGCTCGTCAAGCGTCCATAAACGACGTGAAACGATCACTTCCTGTGCAGGTGGAAGTGCAGATTGAAGAGCTGCAGAAGCATCAGGAGGACTGACAAACCACGCAAGAGCTCACTCAGAGCAAGCTGGTTGCGAGCATGTCGGATGTTTTACCTCTTTCACACACACACATTTTTCGATGCGGTCAAGGAAACCTGACAGGCTCGGTCTTTACTGGCTGTGCAGGTCCTCTCAGCCTCGCTGCGGGCACTTCGGGCCCTTTTAGCAAAGGCAGGCCACATCCCACAAATTACAGCTGCAGATACTTCTTGACTCTGGCAATATCGCCTGCAACTGAAAATGAGCATGCATTTCTTTGGACCATGGCTCACCAACTTGTCGGGAAACCAAGACGGCTTCAGACTTTCGCGCTTCTTAAAGCCGGTTGCAATTCTCAGGGAATGGCAGAGAGCGACCTGGTTGCTGTGATGCTGCCATTGAACTACCATGCCTTTGCAGAGGCGAGTTGCGATAGGAGCCCGAAACGAGGTCTCGCGTTTTTCTTGCAGGTGGAGGGCTCCATGATCGAGGCCGAGCAGCCCTTGCCCATGGCTGCAGGAAGGCATCCTGTAGTGATCATCGATACGCCCGCACGCCAGTTTGCCAGCGTGAGTCAGTGAGTTCGTCGAATTCAAACGGTTCCAAGCTCGTTTGAATAGTTTGAAGTCAGTTCGATTGAATCCGATGATTCCATGTTCACGGTCTTACGTGCGGGAACCGTGGAAGGTTTGGATTAATTCAAATACCAGGTCAGGAGCCGTGGCTGAACACTTGATCTACGTCAAGGCAGGAAATATTTCAAATTGCCTGTGATGCCATGGGTAGTGTTTTTTTTCCCGTTCGGCTTCGCCAGGCGGCGGTGAAGCGGGCCTTGCACACTCACATGGGCTGCAAATCCTCCTTCCAACTGGTGCGCTTCCGCCGTGGCGAGCCACGGCTTTGGGCGCAGGACATGATGGCAACGCGGCGCGGGAATTTTCACAGCGGCAACCCATCCCTCGAGCGAGCAACGACCCAACAGCGAATGTCCCAGGCACCAACAGAGAAGGCATTGCAAGCGGCAGAGGACTGGATAGACCGGCTCGCGCCTCAGTGATCTGGGGATGCGATTTGTTTTCCTGGCATTAGGCGTTTGGGCTTTGGGTCATTTTGGATGGCAAGCCACACGGGGTTTCACCCCCTAGAAGTGTACAGCCGCCAGGCCGCCTGTGAGGTTTGGTGTGGCCATGTCGCTCCGTTTTTCTTGGCTTTGACTAATTGCTTCCCTGGATTGTGTTAGACTGCGCTTTACGGTGGATGGGGTAGCGCTCCCATAGTCGACATGGGAAGATTAGTGAGTCGCCTGGCAAGTGCTCAATTGACTGAAAGACTTCTTGTCCAGACGTGTTCTCTACCGGAAATTGCCTCCGGCACTGAGCAGGCCAGCAGTTGCCCAAAGTTGCGGCAGACACTTCTGTATTATGTTTGTCCTCCGGCGCAGGACCTTTGTTTGAAGCTACCATCAGCTAACGTTTTATGCCTAGCTGAGGCTGGAACCAACGGAGTATGGCAATCTCGTCGAGGCCTGGGGCTAACGCATCCGTGACCAAATTTAATCTAGAGCCGGTCTGGTTTTGTGTTCAGCGATCCCCACAACACCAGCGCGGTGGGAATCTCAGTCGCAACAGGTCCTGTCGCTTTGTTTAAGCTTTGATTCATCTCTGTGTCTCTCTCTCTCTCTCTTTCTCTGCCACGACCTGAGATTTGCTTGACACGTTTCCAAGTGGATGGTCATGATGGGCTGTTCTCACTGGCTTTGTGTTTCAGTGCCCAGTGCTGGCACCCTGACATACCCTGAGGCTGTGCGTTTTGCACTGGCCTTCAAGAGCCTCAGATTGCATATTAGATTAAGCTATATTATGTCCCTTGAGTCTTTGGGTTTGAGGGAGTCAAGTCACTATGTGGTTGCATACATGCCGCTTGAGACAAAGCTGAAGCAGGAGGCTGGTTTTGTGGAATGGGCCAATCCATTGAGAGTCCTCCAAGGTGTCAAGCCTGCATGAGTCAAATACCAGGCTTTGCTCGGGCATTTTGCCGCTGGATTTGCGTTGTTCATCAAGCATCCTTGCACTCCACACCAAGGTTTTTGACCAAGGCTGAGGCTTGAGGTGCATCTTGCTCTTCTCGGTAAGGAATTGCGATGAGATTTGCATCATCTCGAGTGCCAGTGCCTACAGACATACCGAGCACGAGAAAGTTTTGGCCAACGTTCGCTCGGTCAACAAGAGGGAGGTGGCCATACACACGACAGGCACAAGCGCTGTTTGACTAATGAGACTTTGTCTTCAGTATAGGCAGGGTTGCGCACGTGGAATTTGCAGGAGTCGAGCCAGATCCTCACGGAGAACTGCTCCTCAGGAGAGGGATAAGAGGTCTGCTGAAGCAAGAGCTGTTTTTGCGGCAGGAGCATTTCCGAGAGCAATCATGGCGACTTCACCTTGAAGTCTTTTCAAGATCAAGGCAGCTGTGTCGTTCTATTGCAACGCAAAGCTGTTGCAAGGCACCAGTCCCCATCAACTAGAAAACCTCTTCAAGCATGATGTTAATAAGCGTGTTGCGAAATCTGACAGAAGACAACTATACTGGCGTCCCAACTCGTCCGCGGTGATTGTACATAACAGTTGAACATGTGGCAAAGGATGTTGTGGGCAACCTGCGTCAGTGGCAGTGAATGGTAATTCCTTCTTTCTTTTTACAAATGGACCCCCCAGTATCAAAACTCCTCCAGCCGCGAAATTTGCCAATACTCTGAGCGGGAGAGGGTTTTTGTTAAACGCTACGCGAAAGTTACGCCGGCCGAAAAAGTGCAAACATACGGTGTGTTTGCAACGGTTTTGCTGTCAGTGTTTGCGCATGTGGAGCTGAATTCGCCACCGACGTGCCATTTCGACTGAGGGAACCCAAAGCCTTGTGAAAACAAGGAGTAGCTGCATGTTTTTGAGAAGTACCTCGAGGTGATCACACCTGAGGCTCATGAAGGAACAGATCGTGCGCGTGGAGCGGAGCTTCGTGGCTTTCGCTTTTGGAGGGGAAAGCAGTTTCGCCCCAAAGCTGGTAGCGGGCCGCACGGGCTCAGGCTGCCCGCTCAAGAGGCGCCTTGCCGGAGAGCGTGGCAGCGGGGGATCCTGGACTTTGTGAAGGACATCTTCGGGTTCAAGGGCAACCTTCAGCCAGAGGTTCAGGAGGCCCTGGACCCTCGCCGAGCCAGTTCACGTGACTTTGACAAGCCCGGACGCCATGCCGGCCGTGGGGCGGCGACTTCACTGTGGCAAGACCATGGCCCTTGGCATGTCCATTCTGAAACACCTGAAACCTAGAATCTGGGAGATCTGAATCCTCGAAATGTCTAACGTTGGATTCTCCAAGCCTCATAATTTGGAGCCGGGAGTCCTCCAGCATGTCCAAATATAGATTCCTTTCCACATAAGATTTTGCTCCGAATTCAAGCTGAATATTGAATATTGCATAGGTCACCACAATTCACAATTCACCATAAGTCTATTCTGAATCAGAAGTTTTTTGCAGCTGCACAGCCCTGGAAGCACAAAATCTCTGGAAAGTGAAGCTCTGAGACCTGCGCGTGCCAAACAAATCGCCAGACCAATGTGCCACAACAAGAACTCAAGGGCGAACGAAGTCCCGCAAGATGAAATAGGTGCCGCGCCCTCTGGTCTTTTCCACCATGCGCGTAGCCACGCGGTCCAAGGTTCCTAAGGAATGCCCACCGTTGTACCGGGGGTTGGTGTCGCCCCCATCATCGATCTTCTTCCAGGTCAGCGCCCATCTGGCAGTGATCGCTCTGCCAGTTCCGTGCGCTCCGGGCTCCGCAAAGCTCCACGCAGTGTTCCTGAAGTACCTTTCAGCTCCCACCTTGGCCTCGACGCTCCGAGACTTCGCTTTGACGCTTCGTCTCTGCTCGCGTCAGCCACAGACTTCCATCCACCATGACCACTTTCCTCCACCATTGGCCTCACTTTGGCAAGGGGAAAGTCAGCACAGACCCAGATCTCCCTGAGTGGTAAGCCCAGCATCCTATGATGAGCAGGGCACCTTCGCACAGGTGCAAAAGAGACGCCTCAACGCCCAGATCGCCTTTCTCAAAGAGGACCAGGAGGAGGCCGCGATTGGGCAACTGGTGTGGCACTGGCGTGTCTCACGAGCCAGTCACCTCCTGAAGGCGAACTGGAGAGGACCCGCACGTGTTGCGGCGATCGAGCAGGAGAGCGCTGGCAACCCGAGTGTGATCACCCACTGAGTTGGCGTGTAGGCCTTGCGGATGGTCGCAGATTGCGGCCTTCACGAGGTTCGTCTCAGTGCGGCCGCCCTCTAAAGAGCTCCAGCGCCCTGCGGACAACCTGATGCTTCCGCTCAACCGCCCCAAGCCAGTTGTGGCTCGCCTGCTCCAGCACCGTGACTACGTCTGCGACCATCATCTGTGTCGACCCAGGCTGAGTCGATGAGGAGCCTTGCGTTGAAATTTTTGCCGGTAACACCAGCCGTTCGTCCTGTGCCACTTGGTGCCTGTCTCGCATAGCACTTTGGGCATAGGTAGCCCTGAGCAGCTTTCATCACATTGCCTTTCGCTTGAACCTCCTCCAACATCTTGGCCAGGACCTCTGCCGAGGGATGTTCGAGGTTCTTGTGCAGCCTGGCAACGTAGTTGAAGGCTCTGTGCCCGACCTTGCTGCGAAGCTTCTTTTTCTGCTTGATCTCATCTGCTTCAGGCACCAGGTCTTCCACCGCCTTCGGAACCACGTCGCCTTGCTCCGCCTTCTCTGCCTCATCGTCCTCCACCGCGTTGATGCGCTCAGCGCAGCTGCGCAACAAGCACGTAGCCCTCAATGGGAACATGCGAACATGCTGATGTTGACCGGCGCATGTTCGCTGTAGGCCAAGATAGAGTGAAACCTTTGTGGTGAGGAAGCATGTGGCTTTCCTGACGGGTCCCCACTGCTCCCGCGTCTCTGGCACTCTTGGGTTACGGCACGCATCATGAGGCTCGTGTTGTGATTCTCCTTGCGTGCCGCCTCCAGCTATTCTCGGCGTCCAGGATGCCGCCAGAGAGAGTCCTGGAGTGTTGACCAGAGCTTGCGCGTTGGGGCCATCAGCACTTCATCTGGCTTTTCCTTGTTGAGGTGTGAGGAACTTCTATCTCCATCTCCGGCGTTCCCATCGCCTCCTGGCTCGCTGTCGGAGAGCTGGAGGGGCTGTCCTCCTGCCGGTCGTCCTTCTTTTCCTCATCACACGCCGGGCTGCAGCCCCTTTCTGGGCCACTTCACCTTCTTCTCGCTGTAGTCCAGCTGGAGGCCCTGTTTTTCATGAAGCCTGCCGAAGAGGATCGGCGCCCTTGTTCATGCAGGTGAGCTTCCTGCCCCCAACGTGATCGGCAGCAGCACGCACAGGTTGGTGACCTCCTTCTCAGAGTTGCCGTATCTGATGGCGTCTGAAGACCTCGATCTGGCGGCCGTTCTCCAAGAGTTAATGCATGTACTTCCTGATGTAGTGACACCTTCCCAAAACCAAAGCGGCTCCACCGTCCTGACAGTGTCATCTTTCTCATCCTCCGCGGCCAGGTCGTAGTGTTCCTCTATTATCATCACGGTCGCCTCGGAGTTGTCCTCGACCTTCCTTCCGCTTCTTGTCCGAGTTGCTAGGGTACTTGCGGGCATAGTGACCAGCTTGCTTCTTCCCGCCCTTCTTGCCGCCCTTCGGGGATTTCCCACGCCCCTTTCCGGACTTCCCGGAGGAAAAGCCTCTAGCGCCGCCCGGTGGCCACTCGGACGGCGCCTACTGGGCGAAGCCTTTGACGAGGTCGCGAGGCTTCGACCCGGTGGTAGAACCATCATCTTCATCTTCTTGCCAGTGGATCCCGGTGTAGTCGGTAGGGCTCAGGCCACACGCCTTCTTTGGAGAATGTCGTAGGTCGGCTTCTGCTTGTTGGCATGGCCGTCGCGGGAGGAGCCCACCTTGGAGTCCTGGCCCATGATGAAGTTCATGGCGTGCTCAACGGCAGCCAAGTTGAGGCGCTCGGTGCCGATCTGCGTCATGACCATCTGGCGCTGCTCCTTGCTGACGCCACTCCTCCGCAAAAACCACCAGGCCTTAACCTTCTCCGGCGTGAGCAGCTCGCAGCCTGCGTTCCGCTCGGCCAAGCTCGGCCTGATACTCCTGGAGTGTCTGACCGGCTTTCCGCTGCAGCTTCACGAAGAAAGCCTTGAAGTCATCCGGCAGCTCCGTCACCAGGTCCGGCTTGAAGGCCGGGGCGAAGACCTTCGTCCTCCTTCTGAAGGTCGGCCATCTCCATGTCGCCCACCAATTCCCAAGCTGCCGGTCCCTCAAGATGAAATAGGTGCCGCGCCCTGCGGACTTTCCCACCATGCGCGTAGCCACGCGGTCCAAGGTTCCTAAGGAAT
Organism: Effrenium voratum; assembly: GCA_963377175.1. NCBI lineage: Eukaryota > Dinophyceae > Suessiales > Symbiodiniaceae > Effrenium > Effrenium voratum. Next base: position 111,554 of record CAUJNA010003322.1, read on the forward strand.
GCCCGCCGCGCTTGGGCCATATAGCCAAGAAAAGCGGCGCGTTTCTTTACATGCCACATTTAATCTAAGTCAGATTTGGGAATGAGTTACTATTAATATTTGTTTGCAAAGGCCAAGTGAGTTCTCTCCAGATCAAGCTCTATTCCAATTTAAGATTTATTTGGGAAGCTGTTCTTAATTAACTTCTTATGCTCAAAATCAAACTGAACTCTGTCTGCGTTAAAGTATATTTAAACTCTATTGAGATGTAAGTTGTCCTGATTTGGAAAGGTATTCCTATTTGGCAATGCTTGTTCCCTGGTGTACTCAAAACCACTGTAAAAACCAGGTGTTTCAAACAAAGCCACTTGAGTCTGAAAACGGCTCCCATTTTCGCCTTGTTGCCTTTGAAGATTAAACAAAGCAAACATTTGCTGTCATATAGGAGGTGAAACACCAACACAAACACTGTGTTAAACCAGGCGTCTGCAAGAACGAGGCGAACAGAGTAGACTTGACACAAGCGAGGAAAGGTAGGCCCTGGGGGTCTCCCAGACATTGTGCTCGGAGTCCTTCCGACGATGAACCATCGTTGGCTTTGCCTTTGTCTTTTTCTTGTCCAGAAGGCCTCCACGAGGTTCTTCACTTTCTCCACCAGGCGTTGACTCTTCTTCGCCGACCTCTTCGCCAAAGCATTCTTCTGCATCTGGTAGCCTCTCCACCAGGCCGCGCTGGCTCTTCATCTCTCACCGTTGGAGATGTGCTCGGCTAGGGTCTTGCTGCAGAGGTACTTGTGCTGCTTCCGGCTCCGGTTGACTAGGAGCTTGCGCTGCGCTTCACGGGCACGTTGAAGAGCAAGTTGAAGTTTCCGATGAGCTTCTCTCAAACGGTAGCAGAAGCTCTTCTGCTCTCACTCCTGCATCTTGGGCCGGCGCCTTCGCAAGTCGCTTCTCCAAGAACTCCAGCAAGTACTTGGCTCAATCACGTTGGCTAAGAAGCTGATGGTCAACCTCCTGAGTGACCAGCCATGCCCAGTCGGTCAACTGGACCCCAGCACCTTATCTTCCTCCGCCTTATTCTCTCCCTTGGGCCGAAGGTTTTTTCTACAAAGAACATTTTCCCTTCAACATTCATTCCAATTCAAGTCGGAGCAAAATCTTATTTGGAAAGGAACGCTGGGGAGAATTTTTACATCAGACATTTCGAGGATTCTGATCTCCAGATTCTAGGTTGTAGGTGTTCCAAAATGGAAATGTTAAGGGATTAGAGGCCCAACAAAAAATGTAAAACACAGTGTTTTGCGGCAGAGGTTGCTCAGATTGTGTTCCCTTGAGCCGAAGTTTGTTTCTTTTCCCAAACAACATTTTCCCCAAACAACAGTATCTAGTTTGCTTCGCATTGAGTAAGCCTACAGAAGGTCTATAAACTTGCAGGAAAGTTAATAAACCTTCTTGAGTGTTTGGAGTTTTCCTGCAACAAGGCAGCGCCCTAGGAAGTCTTGATGGTCATGGTATCCGTGAAGGGGGGGGGGAGGGGGTGGAAATCTTTGGGGGGAGGGGGGCAGGGGGCGTTGGAGGACACGCCAGCACACTGGCCAAAAGTTCCTTTACCAGACAGAGACGAAGAGATGGTGGCGGGAGCAGCGAGTCAAAAGAGGGCGCTTCCGTACGAGAAGAGCAACGGGGCCAGATGGTCTTCGCGCAGGGGAAGCATCAGCGTCTACGACAACTGGCTGGCTATGTCACAGATGAGGAGGTCGAGAACTGCTTTCTTGGTGTGACCATACCTGCGCCAGGAAGTGAAGCTGAGTGGAAGAAAATCATGAAAGATCCGTTCAGAAGGGGGCCGAAGTCGACTGGCGCCGCGTCTTTCTGAAGATCAACGGCGGGCAAGGGCTGAAGCAAAACAGCTTGAAGTTGATTTGTGGCTAGTCCAGAAAGTGTGCGCAAAAGCCAACATTCCGATTCCAAAGCAGCTTTGGCCCAGATCTGGGCAAGTTGCAGACATCAGCTAGCTCTAACCCTGTCCCGGAGAGGGAAGATGCTCGTGCTAAACCTCGCGACCCACAGAAGATGGAAGATGCTGAAAGCAGATGCAAAATCAGCGTTTCTTCAACTAACGGCTCCTAATTTTGAACTTGCAGAAAGGCTCGGCCTTCCTGTGGGGCAAGCAGTGTGTCTTCTGGAAGCAGCGTGTGGCCAGGTGGTGGAACAGCGGTGTGGATTGCAACGCCTGACGTGCGAACCTTGCATTTGGGTGACAGTTGAAGGCGGCAACACCGGCATGATTGGAGCACTCGTGGATGACTTCTTGATTTCTGGTGACGAGTCCAATGCGAGATGGGTGGAATCGATCAGAATGTTTGGCGAGGCCGTTAAGTGGTCACTTTCGGAAGTTGTGCCATTCACACACTGTTGTGTTGGGCTCAGTCAGCCACCGGCCTAGGCTTTCATGCTTGATCGAACAGGGTGTTGCGCAGAGCTGAAGCAAGCCGAGTTGACGTGATCCGACTGAAGGCGAACGAAGCCAACGCAGAGCGCTTTTAAGACCTTTAAGCCTTAAAGTCTTAAAATGTGAGAATCTTAAAACCTTAGAATCTTAACTCCGGAATCCTTGGTACCTTGAAATCTTAAAACCTGAAGAAACTTATGGCCATAAAAGCTTAGAAACTTAAATAGTTAGAACCTTAAAGTCTTAAAGCCCCCAAATGTTTCAATCTTGAAAGCTTAAAATCTTGAAGCTTTAACATCTTAGAGTCTAAAAATTATAAAATCTTGAAAACCTTAAAACCAACTTTCACAAAAACACGGCAGCCAGAGACAACCAGCAAATGGAAGCTCTACGAAAAAAGCCAACTTCACGAAAAGCAGCAGGCCGATCAAGCGGGAAGCCTGACCAAAGAAAACCACTTCACGAAAAGCAGCAGGCCCACCAAGCCCCTGAATAGCATCCACCTTCATCAAAAAAAGGCAGCCAGACACAACGAGCAAACGGGAAGCCCTACTAAAGAGAAACCAGTTATAAAGCAGCAGGCCAACCAAGCAGGCCAATGACAGGCCCTGCCTTTGGAGCAAGGCTCTAGAGCGAAGCTCTGTGGGGCTGCCGATCTCTGCCGCCGACCAGGGCACGCAGAGGATGCGGCCTGTGAAGAGGAAAATGAAGAGCGTCACCTGCATCATCTGCTTGCTGTGTTTGCTAGCGGCGCTTGGCACAGTCAAAGACCCCTTCACGTTGTTGTCATTCTGGGCATCTTTGTGCCTCGTGCTGGGTCCGGGGTGGTGGGGTGGGGCGAAAATCCACCTTCACAAAAAAAGGCAGCCAGAGA
>CAUJNA010003322.1:122357-124857 GCA_963377175.1 Effrenium voratum
GGTCATGGTCGTGGTTGTTGCTGTTGCTGTTGCTGTTGCTGTTGCTGTTGCTGTTGTTGTTGTTGTTGTTTGGTTGTTGGTGGTGGTGGTGTTGTTGTTGGTGGTGTTGATTGTGTTTGCGGTGTTGGTGGTGTTGATGTTGGTGTTGGTGTTTGTGTTGGTGGGCTTTGTGGTGTTGGTGGTGTTTGCGTTGTTGTTGGTGGTGGTGTTGGTTTGGCGGTGTTGGTGTTGGTGTTTGTGTTGGTGTTGGTTCTGGTGTTGGTATTGGTGCTGGTGGCGGTGTTGGTGTTGGTGTTGGTGCTGGTGTTGCTGTTGGTGTTGTTGTTGGTGTGGGTGTTGTTCTTGTTCTTGTTCTTGTTGATGTTGTTGTTGTTGCTGCTGCTGTTGTTGTTGTTGCTGTTGTAGTGGTTGTTGTTGTTGTGGTTGGTGTTGTTGGCTGTTGTTGTTGTTGCTGTTGTTGATTTTGTTATTGTTGTTGTTGTTGATTTTTTGTTGTTGTTGTTGTTCTTGTTGTTGATTGTCGTTGTTGATTGTTGTTGATTGTTGTTGTTGATTGTTGTTGATTGTTGTTGTTGATTGTTGTTGGCGATTGTTGGTGTTGATTGTTGGTGTTGATTGTTGTTGTTGATTGTTGTTGTTGATTGTTGTTGTTGACTGTTGTTGCTTTATTGTTGTTGTTGATTGTTGTTGCTGATTGTTGTTGTTTATTGTTGTTGTTGATTTCTGTTGTTTATTGTTTTTGTTCATTATTGTTGTTTATTGTTGTTGTTTATTGTTGGTGTTGATTGTTGTTGTTCTTTGTTGTTGTTTAGTGTTGTTGTTTATTGGTGTTGTTGATGGTTGTTGATGATTGTTTTTGTTGTTTGATGTTGTTGATTGTTGTTGTTGATTGTTGTTGTTGGTTGTTGTTGTTGATTGTTGTTGTTGGTTGTTGTTGTTGGTCCTTAATGTTGTTTATTGTTGTTGTTTACTGTTGTTGTTGTTGTTGTTTGTTGTTGTTGTTGTTTGCTGTTTGCTGTTTGCTGTTGTTGTTGTCGTTGTTGTTGTTGTTGTTGTTTGTTGGTTGTTTGTGGTTGTTTGTTGTTTGCTTGTTTTTGTTTGTTGGTTGTTGTTGTTTTTGTGTGGGTTGCTGTTGTTGTTGCTGGTGGTGGTGGTGTTGGTGTTGTCGACTGTTGTCGTCGTCGTTGTTGTTGTTGTCGTTGTTGTTGTTGTGGTCGTGCATGTGGTTGTGGTGGTGGTGGTGGTTTTCGTGGTTGTTGTGTTGTTGTGGTTGGTGTGGTTGTGGTTGTTGTGGTTGTTGTTGTGGTTGTTGTCGTTGTGGTTGTGGTCGTGGTCGTGGTTGTTGCTGTTGCTGTTGCTGTTGCTGTTGTTGTTGGTGCTGTTGCTGTTGCTGTTGTTGTTGGTGGTGTTGATAGTGTTTGCGGTGTTGATGTTGGTGTTGTTGGTGTCGGTGTTTGTGTTGGTGTTGGTGTTGGTGCTGGTGTTGGTGTTGGTGTTGGTGTTGGTGCTGGTGTTGGTGTTGGTGTTGGTGTTGGTGTGGGTGTTGTTCTTGTTCTTGTTCTTGTTGTTGTTGTTGCTGCTGCTGTTGTTGTTGTTGTGGTTGTTGTTGTTGGTTGTTGCTGTTGTTGTTGGTTGTTGTTGTTGTCTGTTGTTTGTTTGTTTGTTTGTTTGTTTGTTCGTTCGTTCGTTTGTTTGTTTGTTGGTTTGTTGTTGTTGTTGCTGCTGCTGTTGCTGTTGCTGTTGCTGTTGCTGTTGTTGTCGTTGTTGTTGTTGTCTGTTGCTGTTGCGGTTGCTGTTGCTGTTGCTGCTGCTGCTGTTGTTGTTGCTGTTGCTGTTGCTGCTGCTGTTGCTGTTGCTGTTGTGGTTTTGGATTGTGGGTTGCGGGTTGTTGGGGTTGTTGGGGTTGTTGGGGTTGTTGGGGTTGTTGGGGTTGCTGTGGTTGTTGCTGTGGTTGTTGTTGTGTTTGTTGTTGTGGTTGTTGTTGTGGTTGTTGTTGTGGTTGTTGTTGTTGTTGATGTTGGTTGTTGTTGGTTGCTGTTGTTGCTGTTGTTGCTGTTGGTTGTCGCTGTTGCTATTGTTGTTGTTGTTGGTGGTGGTGGTGGTGGCGGTGGTGGTGGTGGGGTTGGTGTTGTTGTTGCTGCTGTTGTTGTTGTTGGTGGTGGTGGTGGCGGTGGTGGTGTTGTTGTTGTTATTGTGGTCGTTGTCGTTGTCGTTGTCGTTGTCGTTGTCGTTGTCGTTGTCGTTGTCGTTGTCGTTGTCGTTGTCGTTGTCGCTGTCGCTGTCGCTGTCGCTGTCGCTGTCGCTGTCGCTGTCGCTGTCGCTGTCGCTGTCGCTGTCGCTGTCGCTGTCGCTGTCGCTGTCGCTGTCGCTGTCGCTGTCGCTGTCGCTGTCGCTGTCGCTGTCGCTGTCGCTGTCGCTGTCGCTGTCGCTGTCGCTGCCGCTGTCGCTGTCGCTGTCGCTGTCGCTGTCGCTGTCGCTGTCGCTGTCGCTGTCGCTGTCG
>CAUJNA010003322.1:129857-135954 GCA_963377175.1 Effrenium voratum
TTGGTGTTGTTGGTTGTTGTGTTTTTGTTGTTTGTTCTTTTGTTTGTTGTTTTTTGTTGTTGTTTGTTGTTTGTTGTTTTATGTTTTTTGTTGTTGTTTTTGTTTGTTGTTTTTGTTTGTTTTTGTTGTTGTTGTTGTTTTCTGTTGTTTTTGAGGTTTTTTTGTTTGTTTTGTCTTTGTTTTTGTTTGTTGTTTTTGTTGTTTTTGTTTGTTGTTTTTGTTGTTTTTGTTTGTTGTTTTTTGTTGTTTATTTTTGTTGTTGATTGTTGGCGCTGACTGTTGTTGTTGTTGTTGTTCATTGTTGTTGTTGTTGTTGTTGTTGTTTGTTGTTCATTGTTGTTGTTGATTGTTGTTGTTGTTGATTGTTGTTGTTGATTGTTGTTGTTGATTGTTGTTGTTGGTTGTGGTTGTTTATTGTTGTTGTTGATTGTTGTTGTCTATTGTTGTTGTTGATTGTTGTTGTTGATTGTTGTCGATTGTTGTTGTTGATTGTTGTTGTTGATTGTTGTTGTTGATTGTTGTTGTTGATTGTTTGTTGTTGGTTGTTGTTGATTGTTGTTGTTGATTGTTGTTGTTGATTGTTGTTGTTCATTGCTGTTGTTGATTGTTGTTGTTGATTGTTGTTGATTGTTGTTGTTGACTGTTGTTGATTGTTGTTGTTGATTGTTGTTGTTGATTGTTGTTGTTGATTGTTGTTGATGGTTGTTTTTGATTGTTGTTGTTGATTGTTGTTGATTGTTGTTGTTGATTGTTCTTGTCGATTGTTGTTGTCGATTGTTGTTGTTGATTGTTGTTGTTGATTGTTGTTGTTGATTTGTGTTGTTGATTGTTGTTGTTGATTGTTGGTGTTGATTGTTGTTGTTGATTGTTGTCGTCTATTGTTGTTGTTGATTGTTGTCGTTGATTGTTGTTGTTGATTGTTGTTGTGTATTGTTATTTATTTTTGTTGTTGATTGTTGGCGCTGATTGGTGTTGTTGACTGTTGTTGTTTGTTGTTGTTGATTGTTGCTGTTGTTGTTGTTGATTGTTGTTGTTGATTGTTGTTGACTGTTGTTGATTGTTGTTGTTGATTGTTGTTGTTGATTGTTGTTGTTTGTTGTTGATTGTTGTTGTGTATTGTTGTTGTTGATTGTTGTTGTTGATTGTTGTTGTTGATTGTTGTTGTTTGTTGTTGTTGTTGTTTGTTGTTGTTTGTTGGTTGTTTGTGGTTGTTTGTTGTTTGTTTGTTTTTGTTTGTTGGTTGTTGTTGTTTGTGTGTGTGGGTTGCTGTTGTTGTTGCTGCTGGTGGTGGTGGTGGTGTTAGTGGTGTTGGTGTTGTCGACTGTTGTCGTCGTCTATGTTGTTGTTGTCGTTGTCGTTGTTGTTGTTGCGGTTGTGCTTGTGGTTGCGGTGGTGGTGGTTTTCGTGGTTGTTGTGTTGTTGTGGTTGGTGTGGTTGTGGTTGTTGTTGTCGTTGTGGTTGTGATCGTGGTCGTGGTTGTTGCTGTTGCTGTTGCTGTTGTTGTTTTTTGTTGTTGGTGGTGGTGTTGTTGTTGGTGGTTTTGATGGTGTTTGCGGTGTTGGTGGTGTTGATGTTGGTGGTGTTGGTGTTGGTGTTTGTGTTGGTGTTGGTGTTGGTGCTGGTGTTGGTGTTGGTGTTGGTGTTGGTGTTGGTGTTGGTGCCGGTGTTGGTGTTGGTGTTGGTGTTGGTGTTGTTCTTGTTCTTGTTCTTCTTGTTGTTGTTGTTGCTGCTGCTGTTGTTGTTGTGGTTGTTTTTGTTGATTGTTGTAGTTGATTGTTGTCGTTGATTGCTGATGTTGATTGTTGTTGTTGGTTGTTGCTGTTGCTGTTGCTATTGTTGTTGTTGGTGGAGGTGGTGGTGGCGGTGGTGGTGGTGGTGTTGGTGTTGTTGTTGTTGCTGCTGTTGTTGCTGTTGCTGCTGCTGCTGTTGTTGTTGTTGGTGTTGGTGTTGTTGTTTGTCGTGTTTTTGTTGTTTGTGCTTTTGTTTGTTGTTTTTTGTTGCTGTTTTTTGTTTGTCGTTTTTTTGTTGTTTTTTGTTGTTGTTTTTGTTTGTTGTTTTTGTTTGTTTTTTGTTGTTGTTGTTTTCTGTTGTTTTTGATGTTTGTTTGTTTGTTTATTCTTTGTTTGTGTTTGTTGTTTTTGTTGTTTTTGTTTGTTGTTTTTGTTGTTTTTGTTTGTTGTTTTTGTTGTTTTTGTTTGTTGTTGTTGTGTGTTGTTGTGTGTTGTTGTGTGTTGTTGTGTGTTGTTGTTTGTTGTTGTTGTTGTTGTTGTTGTTGTTGTTGTTGTGTTTGTTGTTTGTTGTTTGTTGTTTGTTGTTTGGTGTTTGGTGTTTGTTGTTGTTGTTGTTGATTGTTGTTGTTTGTTGTTGATTGTTGTTGTTTATTGTTGTTGTTGATTGTTGTTGTTGATTGTTGTTGTTGATTGTTGTTGTGGATTGTTGTTGTTGATTGTTGTTGTTGATTGTTGTTGTTGATTGTTGTTGTTGATTGTTGTTGTTGATTGTTGTTGTTGATGGTTGTTGTTGTTTATTGTTGTTGTTGATTGTTGTTGTTGATTGTTGTTGATTGTTGTTGTTGATTGTTGTTGTTGGTTGTTGTTGTTGATTGTTGTTGTTGGTTGTTGTTGTTGATTGTTGTTGTTGATTGTTGTTGATTGTTGTTGTTGATTGCTGTTGTTGTTGATTGTTGTTGATTGTTTTTGATTGTTGTTGATTGTTGTTGTTGATTGTTGTTGTTGATTGTTGTTGTTTATTGTTGTTGTTGATTGTTGTTGTTGATTGTTGTTGTTGATTGTTGTTGTGGATTGTTGTTGTTGATTGTTGTTGTTGATTGTTGCTGTTTATAGTTGTTTTTTATTTGTTGTTATTGATTGTTGTTTTTGATTGTTGTTGTTGATTGTTGTTGTTTATTGTTGTTGTTGATTGTTGTTGATTGTTGTTGATTGTTGTTGTTGATTGTTGTTGTTGATTGTTGTTGTTGATTGTTGTTGATGATGGTTGTTGTTTATTGTTGTTGTTGTTTTTTGTTGGTTGTTTGTTGTTGTTGTTGTTGATTGTTGTTGTTTATTGTTGTTGTTTGTTGTTTGTTGTTTATTGTTGTTGATTGTTGTTGTTGTTGATTGTTGTGGTTGATTGTTGTTGTTTATTGTTGTTTATTGTTGTTGATTGTTGTTGTTGATTGTTGTTGTTGATTGTTGTTGTTGTTTTTTGTTGGTTGTTGGTTGTTGGTTGTTGATGTCGGTTGTTGGTTGTTGGTTGTTGGTTGTTGGTTGTTGTTGGTTGTTTGTTGTTTGTTGTTGATTGTTGTTGTGTATTGTTGTTGTTTGTTGTTGATTGTTGTTGTTGATTGTTGTTGTTGATTGCTGATGTTGATTGTTGTTGTTGATTGTTGTTGTTGATTGTTGTTGTTGATTGTTGTTGTCGATTGTTGTTTTTGATTAGTGTTGTCGATTGTTGTTGTTGATTATTGTTGTTGATTGTTGTTGTTGATTGTTGTTGTTGGTTGTTGTTGTTGATTGTTGGTGTTGATTGTTGTTGTTGATTGTTGTTGTTGGTTGTTGTTGTTGATTGTTGTCGTTGACTGTTGTTGTTGATTGTTGCTGTGTATTGTTATTTATTTTTGATGTTGATTGTTGTTGTTGATTGTTGGCGCTGACTGTTGTTGTTGACTGTTGTTGTTTTTTGTTGTTGTTTATTGTTGTTGTTTTTTGTTGTTGTTTATTGTTGTTGTTGATTGTTGTTGACTGTTGTTGATTGTTGTTGTTGATTGTTGTTGTTGATTGTTGTTGTTGATTGTTGTTGTTGATTGTTGTTGATTGTTGTTGTGTATTGTTGTTGTTGATTGTTGTTGTTGATTGTTGTTGCTGATTGTTGTTGTTGATTGTTGTTGTTTGTTGTTGTTGTTGATTGTTGTTGTTGATTGTTGTTGTTGATTGTTGTTGTTGATTGTTGTTGTTGATGGTTGTTGTTTGTTGTTGTTGTTTGTTGTTGTTGGTGGTGGTGGTTGTTTGTTGTTTGTTTGTTGTTTGTTGTTTGTTGTTTGTGCTTGTTGTTGTTGTTTGCTGTTTGCTGTTGTTGTTGTTGTTTGTTGTTGTTTGTTGTTGGTTGTTGTTGTTTGTTGTTGTTTGTTGTTGTTTGTCAGTTGTTTGTGGTTGTTTGTTGTTTGTTTGTTTTTGTTTGTTGGTTGTTGTTGTTTGTGTGTGGGTTGCTGTTGTTGTTGCTGGTGGTGGTGGTGGTGTTGGTGTTGTCGACTGTTGTCGTCGTCGTCGTTGTTGTTGTTGTTGTCGTTGTCGTTGTCGTTGATGTGGTTGTTCTTGTGGTTGTGGTGGTGGTTTTCGTGGTTGTTGCGCTGTTGTGGTTGTTGTTGTGGTTGTGGTTGTTGTGGTTGTGGTTGTTGCGGTTGTTGTTGTGGTTGTTGTTGTTGCTGGCGTTGCGGTCGTGCTCGTGGTTGTTGCTGTTGCTGTCGCTGTTGCTGTTGCTGTTGTTGTTGTTGGTTGTGGTGTTGGTGGGGTTGGTGTTGGTGTTTGTGTTGGTGTTGGTGACGGTGTTGGTGTTGGTGTTGGTGTTGGTGTTGGTGTTGGTGCTGGGGTTGGTGTTGGTGTTGGTGCGGGTGTTGTTCTTGTTCTTGTTCTTGTTGTTGTTGTTGCTGCTGCTGTTGTTGTTGTGGTTGTTTTTGTTGATTGTTGTAGTTGATTGTTGTCGTTGATTGCTGATGTTGATTGTTGTTGTTGGTTGTTGTTGTTGATTGTTGTTGTTTATTGTTGTTGTTCCTTGTTGTTGTTCTTTGTTGTTGTTGATTGTTGTTGTTGATTGTTGTTGCTGATTGTTGTTGTTGGTTGTTGTTGTTGATTGTTGTTGTTGGTTGTTGTTGTTGATTGTTGTTGTTGCTTGTTGTTGTTGATCGCTGATGTTGATTGTTGTTGTTGATTGTTGTTGTTGATCGCTGATGTTGATTGTTGTTGTTGATTGTTGTTGTTGATTGTTGTTGTTGATTGTTGTTGTTGATTGTTGTTGTTCATTGTTGTTGTTGATTGTTGTTGTTGATTGTTGTTGTTGATTGTTGTTGTTGATTGTTGTCGATTGTTGTTGTTGATTGTTGTTGTGCATTATTTTTTTGATTGTTGTTGTGTATTGTTTGTTGTTGGTTGTTGTTGTTGATTGTTGTTGTTGATTGTTGGTGCTGATTGTTGTTGTTGACTGTTGTTGTCGGTTGTTGTTGTTGATTGTTGTTGTTGATTGTTGTTGTTGATTGATTGTTGTTGATTGCTGATGTTGATTGTTGTTGTTGATTGTTGTTGTTGATTGTTGTTGATTGTTGTTGTTGATTGTTCTTGTCGATTGTTGTTGTCGATTGTTGATGTTGTTGGTTGTTGTTGATTGTTGTTGTTGATTGTTGTTGTTTATTGTTGTTGTTGATTGTTGTTGTTGATTGTTGTTGTTGATTGTTGTAGTTGATTGTTGTCGTTGATTGCTGATGTTGATTGTTGTTGTTGGTTGTTGTTGTTGATTGTTGTTGTTAATTGTTGTTGACTGTTGTTGTGTATTGTTGTTGTTGATTGTTGCTGTTTGTTGTTGTTGTTTCTTGTTGTTGTTGATTGTTGTTGACTGTTGTTGATTGTTGTTGTTGATTGTTGTTGTTGATTGTTGTTGTTGGTTGTTGTTGTTGGTTGTTGTTGTTTATTGTTGTTGTTGTTGATTGTTGTTGTCTATTGTTGTTGTTGATTGTTGTTGTTGATTGTTGTCGATTGTTGTTGTTGATTGTTGTTGTTTTTTGTTGTTGTTTATTGTTGTTGTTGATTGTTGTTGACTGTTGTTGATTGTTGTTGTTGATTGTTGTTGTTGATCGCTGATGTTGATTGTTGTTGTTGATTGTTGTTGTTGATTGTTGTTGTTGATTGTTGTTGTTGATTGTTGTTGTTGATTGTTGTTGATTGCTGATGTTGATTGTTGTTGTTGATTGTTGTTGTTGATTGTTGTTTGATTGTTGTTGTTGATTGTTCTTGTCGATTGTTGTTGTCGATTGTTGATGTTGTTGGTTGTTGTTGATTGTTGTTGTTGATTGTTGTTGTTTATTGTTGTTGTTGATTGTTGTTGTTGATTG